>OESO01000194.1:977908-1514715 GCA_900240985.1 Crithidia bombi | reverse complement strand
TCCGCGTCGTGTGTGTGTGTGTGTGTGTGTGTGTGTGTGTGTGTGTGTGTGTGTGTGTGTGTGTTTAACTAGCGAGCAACCGACATATTGATCAGAAGTGGGGACGTGTATCGCTTTCCGTGTCGTTTTCCCAAAACGTGTCAGGTTTTTTTTTTTTTGGTGACGACGGCGGCACTCACACGCGCGCCCGCAGACGAGGCCTTTGTTTGTTTGTTTGTTTTTGCATTGCTTTTACTTATATTTCTTTCTTTGAGGCGTTTTTATATATGCGTCTCCGTTCGTTTTTAGTCCTCGTGCTTTCTCCCGACGCACTGTAGACATCTTGATTTACACACGCCACCGTAAAAAAACTACTCCTTTGTAAAGTGAAACGAAGACAACTTCTTTAGGATGAGGCAGAGAAGAACGTTACGGCGTGGTCTTCTCCCCCTCTTTGCTCTTTGGTTGTTTTTTGTTCTGTGCTTGTGTCTTTGTGTTATCTTCTCCAGGGGAGGTCTCCTCGTCCCATCCTTTCTTTTGTTTGTGTGTGTGTGTGTGTGTGCGTGTGCTTCGGCAGCCACGCCTCGCCCTCGTTTTGGTTCCAGAGAAGTGGGGGAGCACACGTCATCCTCACACATAAGCTAAACAAAAAAAACCGCTGGCGTTGACGCTTTCTCTCTCTTCTCTTGTTTCCTCCCCCCCCCCTCCCTTCCCTTTCTTTTTTATCCTGTTTCCTCAAAGTGCCACCAAAGTAGAGTAGCACCAAACGCGGGGTCACACGTTTGTTTTTCTTATTATTGGATGTTTAGATGAGGTGTATTCCTCATTTGGCTTCACTGGTTTACCTATCAACGTATATGTGCTCATAGAGTTACCCGGAACAGAGCGTTGATGGTTCACCGGATGCCTCCGCGGTTTCTGTCTTTGACAGCTGTTCACCGCCGTATCGCTCTTTTCTGTGTGTGCTGCTGCTGTGGCCCGGCCTATCGAGAGGTGCTGCTGTGAACAACGCACTGCGACACTAGAAACTAGAAAAAGAAGAGAAAGACTGGATCAGCGCTGTTATCTGCGCTTCGCCAACGGGCCTCCCATCGACGCCATACCAGAGTTGCTGGTGACCAACCCCTGCATGTGTGGGTCGTCCTCTCTCGACTCCTCCGTCTCTCTTGTTTTCTCCCTGTAGCGGCACATCACTGTGAAGTGTTTTGTATGCCCCTCTCCTTCGCGATTTCCCTTTCTTTTTTTTGCCTTCTCACCGCCTTTTTTCCTTCTTGTGCCGTCCCGTGTGACTGATCATACTAATCTATTTCTTTTCTTTTCTCCTGGCGCGTGCTTCACGTCACAGCACCGGCACACACACACACGCAACAACAACAACAACGACAAAAGGGAAGAAACAAAGAAAAGAAAAGTGCAGCTGAAACGCATGAATTCATCTGTCGCTTGTTTTGTTTTTGTTTTTTTTGCTACTGTTGTGTTATTGAAATTCAAAACGTCTTAGTGTGTGTTTGTGTGTGTGTGTGTGCGTGTGTCTGTGTGTCATCCACACTCCTGTTGTCTTCCTTCTTTGGGGTTTGACGTTGTGTTTCCCGACAGAGTTTCGTTTCTTTTTTCAATCTTCTTCATTTGCCCCTACTCTCTTTTTTCTCTCTCTCTTGTTTGTTTGTGCTCCCATCTGTACCGGAGGCGATGCTGTATAAAAGAGAAGGAAGGAGAACTTTAAAAAAAAAAAGAAAACAGGCAAACAGGTGCATTGGCACAGAGAGGGGCGCTTCAGCATTTCTTTGAAACAAAGCCAAAGGCCTTTTTTCTTTTTTTTTAACTGGAAATCGAGGAGAGTCTTCGCTTCAAAATTACTTCTTCTAACTCACTTTTTTTTTCCTTTACTTTGCTTTTCTCTTCGGCTCCTTCCTTATGTCTGCGTCTTCCCACCTCGTACGAAAGGGTGGGTGTGCCACGAGCTTCTCCGAAAACAAATAAAACTGCTTTCCTCTCTCCCTTTTCTTCCTTCTTTTTTTTTTTCGTGGCGCACTTGTGGTTTTTTTGTTGAATTTCGGCAAAGTGTACTTAACGTTATGAAAATTAAAATAATCGTAAAAAACTGTCTACTTATCTGTGCGTTTTTTTTTCCCCTTCCCCTCGCAAATTTCGCACGAACACGTCTAAGGAAAAAAGGCTGATGTGGTTCCTTTCTGTCTTACCCTAACTCGTAATTTGTGGGAGCCTGAAACTTACAATCTAAAGACAAAGTGGGGTTTCGCACCAACGCGCTCATCCTCCTCTGTTCTGTTTTCCGTCTTTCAGGTGACTCTCATAGAATTTGAACAATTAGGTCTCCCTCTATTAGTATTATCCAGTATCAGCACTTTGTCGATCGACTCATGTTTTTTTTCTACTTTTCTTTTGATCTTCAATACAAACAGCGTTCCTCCTTTCTTCTTCTGCTCTTCTTTTTCATTTTCCTCCAGCAAGTGTCCCTTACTGTTGTTGCCGTTTCTTTTCAAAGAAACTACGTGTGTTATAATAATAATAATCACTGTTATTATCATTATTGCTGTTTTACTCCTCCTTCGCCTCTTACAGCCTGAGCGAGGAATGTTTGGATGACAAATGGTCTAGAGGGGGTAGTTCACCTTTAGTGTTTCTTCCCATATTCCCTTGCTCTTCCTTCTCTCTCTCTCTCAATAGGATGCTATTCTCGCACCTCTTCTCTTTCCTGTCCCGCATACCTGAGCCCCGTCCGCCCCACTTTAGAGGCGGATTTGTAAAGAAAAGCTACCATTTCGTAAGTCTCTCTTTACCAAAACCAAAAAAAAAGAGCATTAGACTGTCTTATTCTCGTAAAAACTCGCTAGTATTTAAGAGTTTGAGAATCGCTGCACCCCAGCTGTGACGCTGATCTCAAATTGTTGTATCCTCCACCGTCCACTCTCTCTTTACCTTTTCCCCTTCTCCTTCTTGTCTTGCAATCATCAACAATTCTTCTCTCTTTTTTGTTGTTGTTTTGTCTCACTCGCCCACATTACAATTCACGCCTGACCCAAGTGTTTTCTTCTCCTCCCTTTCTTTCTTGCTTTCTCCAGTCGCTCCCCACCCAACTACTCACCCACCCTCCACTCTTATATAGCTGCACGGCAATCCGTTGTTGTTGATGTTGTTGTTGTTCCCTTCTCCTTCTCTACAATTCAATTCCTTTGTTTGCTGTGGTAGTGGTAGCTCTTTCTTTCTTTCTTCTTTGTGCTACTTTTTATCTTCTTTTCTTTGAGATCGGAAGGACGCATCCAAAGCACCTGTTTCTGTTTTCTGTTGTTCGGCTTAAGGTTTTTTTTTTTTGATCCTTGTTTTCTATCTCTTTTTTTGTTGTGTGTGGTGGTGGTGGGCATTGCCTTTCCCTCTCACAGGCTTCGAGGAGTTGTTTTGGTTGTTTGTTCTCTTCACCTCAATCCCCCCTTCCTTTCACTTCGGAAGGCGAAGACAGAAGAGCGCTTCTTTTTCTTCTGTTACTGCTATTAGTATAACCCTCCCTACTCCCCTCCCTTCCTCAACACGAGCACACACATTTTTATAAGTGGGCGGTGTGCGTCGCAAATAAAAACAGGAACTTAATTCGCTTCGCTCATATCTATTTTGTTTGCTTGTGTGTGTGTGTGTGTTTGTGGCCTTTATTGTTCCTCTACTTGAAAATTGTGCGATAGACTCCACTCTTTTTATTGTCGTCGTCGGCTTTTTTTTTTTTCTATTCCCCATCTCTCTCTCTCTCTCTTCTTTTTCTGGCTCAAGCGACGCTACAGCATTGCGTGCTTCTTTATTGACGGAAAGCAACCTCCTCTTTTTTCTCCCCCGTTCTGGCTCGCCCTCTCCTTTCCATTTCTCGATTTCGAGCACAATGCAGTCTAGCAACGACGACGGGCAGCACCAGCTGCTTTACATCAACGGCACTCCCTACTTCATCTCCCCAGCACCGGTGCAAGGCAATGGGCAGCTTCAGCAAGTCCTCATCTCCCTGCAGCAGCAGCCGCAACAACAGCAACAACTACCCCAGCACCAAGATGCGATGCCCGCCGGTTTTACGATGGAGTCGATGCAGAGCAGCGCAGGACAGCCGACCATGACGCTGCTCTCCATGGCCACTGCTCCCCGCCCATCCCAGCAGGTCCTAGTGCTTCACTCGCCGGCTCCTGCGATGGAGCTGCCGACAAGCAGCCTGGGGCAGACGTGGGTGCCGGTGCTGGCCAACCCATCACACCTCGCCTACCCCGATAGTGGGCAGCAGTTGCCCTCCTACCACACAGTGGTGCCGTCAGCCGCGGTCCCCATGGAGGCCCTGCAGAGCGTGAGTGTCGTTTCGCTGCCGGCAGCGTCCACCGCGTCGACGAACAACTCTGTCGGTGTTATGGAGAACGTTTTGCTCTCCGACACCCCCCTTCACTCCCTCCCCACCGCCTCCCGCCAGCAAGCTGAGCAGTGCCTGCAGTACCGCACCATCCACCAACGCGGCACCGCCCGTCTCTTCGTCGGGCAGATCCACTACGACGCCTGCGAGGACGACTTGTATCAGATCTTTGGTGTGTACGGGCATGTGCTCGACGTGAAGATCATGCGCAGCGGGGACGCGAGTAACGCGACGTCCACTGCAGCCGGACCGGTAGCAACCTCAGCCGCAGCTGCATCGGTGACATCGGCAGCTTCTGCGACAGTGGCCCCCGGAGCTGCGGAGACCATCACAAGTGCCGCGGGTGATGTGACGGTGGACGTGCCCCTTGGTGCCGTCACGACCTCCAACACCGCAACGACCAACACGCCAGCCAACGATGCGGCCTCTGTCACCACCGCCGCCACTGCCATTAACGGCTCGGAGTCCTGCAACGAAAGTACGTACCTGAACACGGTGAAGGCGGAGAGCGAGTGCAGCCGCATCTGTAGGAGCGCCTCGATGCTGGTGCTGCCACCAACGGCGCCGCCGCCGCCGCTCTCCACTGTCGCCATCTCTGCCACGTCCCCCCAGGCCGCCATCCCGGCTCCCTCGAGCAACAGCAACACGAATAACACCAGCGCGGCGATATCACCGCCCAAGTCTAGCCGGCGCTGCAACGCATTCGTGACCTTTTCCTCAATGATCGAGGCGGACACGGCGATCAGCGCGTTGCATGGCCGCTACGTGATGGGTCGTGACCGACCACTGCAGGTGACGTACTGCCAGGCAACGGAGAACATCTCGCAGTTTGGCTTTGCGCACGCGGTGCGCCTGCACAAGGAGAACAAAAACAACCCGCTGCCCTTCAAGTCTGGTGCGCCGACGCATCGCTAGAGAGGAAAAGAGAAAATGTGTGTGTGTGTGTGTGTGTGTGTGTGTGTGTCTGTGGTCAGAGAAGAGAAACTCCTGGCAGGCAAGCGAAGCAGTGGTGGACGCTGTGGAGAGTACGCCGGCGTCCAGTTTTTGTGTCCGTCGTGGCTGCTCCTCATGTTATTTGTTTTCTTTTGCCTTCGTTTGCACGGATCGGCATAAAAGAGGAGTAAATAGAGTTCTGTCTGTTCTTCAAGCATCTCTTCTCTTTTCTCTTCTTTTCTTTTAAGCAGCGTAGTTTCTTTTTCTCTCTCTTTTACTTCCATATTCTCACTATTGGTCTGTTCTTTGTTTCTCTTTTTCTGTGTGTTTCTCTACTCTTGTTTTATTGCTTTTGTTTTTTGTGTGTTTGGGGACCAATGTCGCTTCTTGGGTTTTTGTGATTTTGTGACACATTCCGTCTGTTTTATTCTCCCTCTTTCTTTTCCTTTTCTTGTTTCCCTCATTGTCTCCACCTCTCCACTTTCCATGTGTCTTTGTTTTTTAACGTTTTTGTTTTCTATTGTGGAGATTAGGTAAGCGCTGTTCTGAACGCACGCGAGCCGTATCACCTTTCTCCTCCTCAGGTAATTCTTGACGTCCGCTTCAACTCTATTTCTTTCTTTTCATACTTTATCATGACAGTGCGTGTTATATATGTGTATATATAACATGTGCTCCAGTGCGTTTTCCAAATCCTCATCTGCTATTTCGATGTTTTTTTTTTTTTCTCCCCTCCTTTCCATATTCTCAAATCACCTCAATGGCATTATAACACAAGTACCATATATATGGAGCCCATGGTTTTTTATGTCTGAAAGAGTGTCTTTTGTTGTTGTTGTTGTTGTTTTTACTATTGTTTTACTGTCTGCTTCTCCTATTTTTGCGTGTTTTGCTGTTTTTACTGCTTAACGCTGAAGGAATCGTTACGTTTTTTTCTTTCTCTTCTTTTCCTTCTTTCCCCTTTACGCGCTTTCTGTTGTTGTGCCAAGCTTGCTGAAGTGCAGTGTCTTTTTTCTTGGCTTTTTGGTTCAGTACGTCTCAGCTTTTGCTAGTGTTGTTTGTAGGCTCCTCTACGTTGCCAAGACGAACAGCTCCGCACTCTAGACCTCCATTTCTCCGCACTTCTTTCGTCTCTGAACCTCACACCAAAGCTACCCCTTTAACGCCCCTGTCACAGCAACTCAAAGTTGCTCTTGTTGCTGTTGAGTTCCGTTTCTTTTTTAGTTTTATAATGCAGAGGAAGGGAGACAAAGAATGTGCTGTTTCCCCTGTGAGTTTTTTTTTCTTTTTTTCAAGGGGGAACAGGCGCTGTCTCGTTCCCCTTCTTTTTGCTCTTATTTTTCTTCCTCGTCGATCTCCTCACCGTTTTTTTTTCTTTTCGAGTTCTTCCATCCAACGGCGCCGTTGAAAGCAGTGTGCAATCTACCAACTGTTGCTGTTATTGTTGTTGCGGACAGAGTTGTTTGATGCCTCCTCCACCCCACCCACCCCCGCCCACACCCACCACACACACACACACACGTCCCTCTCCCACTTTGTCTTCCAAGCCCGACTCCGCAATTTGGTTCAAGCGATAATGCGCGTGGCCTCATACGTATGTGTGCTGATTCCTTTGTTTATGTGCTGCTTTTTTTTTTTTTCGCTCCTCAAAGCTCCTCTCATTCTTTTGTTGTTTGTTTGTTTGTCCCGTAACAGAATCGTTTGCTGGTTTTACTCCCTGCTGGTGTTCTTGGCACGACTGTCAGCAAGTACCTTCCTTATCCTTTCTCTTCCTTGCTCTTCTCCTTTTCTTTCTCTAAGCTATGTCTGGTGAATTGAAAAAGGAAACTCTTTGCCCAACTTTGAAGGGTCGTGTGACCTGCAATCGGTTAGCGCATCTTTTTGTCTGCCTGATTGTTTTTCAGCACACTGATCTTCACCGACGTATGACAGAGATACAAATAAGAAACTCAAGAGGAAATAAAGGCTGGAGGAGACTCTTCTCTGTGTTAATTAACTGTCTCTAGTTTTTTCCTTAGCTGTTTTTCATCCTGCGTGTTTTCCCCTAAGCGTCTGTGCGTGAGGAGCCTCCCCCCCCCCCCTCTCCCACTTTATGTGTTGAAAACATGCTACTCGTTTTTACGTGTAGTCTGGGGAAGCGAGCACCGACTGATCTTCTCTATCTCTGGTGTTTTTTGTACTGTGTTTTTTTTTGCTTTGTTTTTTCTTTCCTGTCCACTTTCTGTCCTCTGCAAATGTCACTCTCTCCACTGTAGTTCTGTGTGCTGACATATTTTACTCTAATTTCTTTCCCCCCAATATGAACAGTGATGTTTGAAGCTCTTATTTTTCAGATTACTTCTCATTCCCCGCCCTCACCACCACTTTATTTCTGTTTTTTTTGTGTGTGTGTGTACATCCTGCAACTGATTTTCTTTTCTCCCGCTCTCACTTTTCTCATTGTGTCACAAGGCTCTTTTTAATGCTGGCGAATGACGACCGATAACGATCCTCCTTTTTTTTTCTGTGGTTCAACTGTCTTCCCTCTCGTTTTCCTATCACCGGCTGCCTTCACTGCGGACGGTACACTCCATCTTTTTTTTTTCTGCTCTCACGGTTGTGGTTATCTTTTTTTTTCTACGTCTCCTTCCCCACCTCTGCATCTTATATATATATATACATATGTGACTGTGTCCTTGCTCTTGCATCACAAAGAAGACGGCTTCGCTGCACTTTTGTGGACGAAGAAGGAAGTCAAATACACGACATTTCATTAGGTCTGTATCTGTGTTTTCTGTTGCGATTGCATGTGTTTTTCTTTCCTTACTCTTCTTTTATTTTAGCTTTGACTCTCCTTTTTTTAGTGCCGGTGTCCTTCTCTCCCTTTCTAATTATCATCGCTGTTACTCACGTTGTGCTTTCGTTTTTTGATTCTTCTCTACTGCGATCTCTCCTGTCCTTCCACTCTTAGCTTGACAAACGACTCTTCTTTGAATTGGTATTTGCCACGAATACTGCTCTTTTTTGGAGGGAAGGAGGAGGCGATTTCTTCGCTGCTTTTTAGTACGGCACACGACGCGTATAGGTGGCGCCTTGTTTTTTTTTTCAGTGGCTCACATGGTGCCTCAGGTGCATCAAAAGAAATCAGTCTACGCAACTGTAGTGAGGCTAACCCAATGCAGTTTTCTGACACTTTCTCTGTTTTCATTTTGTTAATTTGGTCTTATTTTTTCACGATCATTTATCATTACTGTTGCTGTTGTTGTTGTTGTTTTCTCCTCTGTGTCTGCCCTTTGGTGATCCCGCTTTTAGAAGTCAATAAAAAAACCGGCACTCTATCCACTGCAGTTGCAATGACAACGGTGTTCTTTCCTTTTCCTTTTGTTTTCTGTTTTCTAAATGCGATTAACTCCGTAGCCAACACACATTACTGTTGTTGTTGTTGTTGTTGTTGTTGTTTGTTGTTGGTGATAATGTGCTGTAGCTCCTCAACGCTAAACAAGAAGCAGACAGTCTTTTGTAACGCAGTTTTATAACTTCCTCTGTAAATCTGTGCGTGAGATGGCCTTCTGTGCTGTCGTACCGCCGTCTTCCCTTCGCTCTCATTTACGGCTTCGTTTCTTGTTTTGCACTCTCCTGTGACTGTAATCCGTTGCCACATTCTCACCTGTGGACCCCTCTGTTCCTTTCTGCTTTTGTGTTTGTTTCTGTTTTTTTAGTTTGTACGGATCGTTTGCCGTCCTCGATAGTGTTCATTGGATGCCTTCACTTACCACTTTTTTTTTTTGCAAGAGAGGACGGCTGCTGTTTTCTCGGTGTACACCGCAGAGAAAACGTGTTTATGCTCTTCACCGTTTATGGCTTTAGATGATGCTGTTTGTGTCGTTACTGTTGCTGCTTTTTTTTTCCAATTATAAAAAAAGAAAAGGGCATAACGGTTGTGGAAAACAGCTTTTTGTGTATATATGAAGATAAGATTTTGAAGCTCAAAAGAAGTTGCCGAGTCTCTCTTGTGTTCGACAAATAATGAACTTCTGGAATGGTGCGTGTGTACATCTTTAATCTCATATTCGGTCTTTTTTTTCTGCTTTTTTTTCCTCGCTTTCTGTTTCTTTCGACTTCAGAGTGCGTGTGTGCGAGAGCGTGTTTCTTTTGCAAGGTGCTTGTCGAACGTTAAAGCGCGGTGTTTTCTCTTATTTTCCGCTTCTTTCTTTCTCGTTTTCTATGCGCTGGAGAAATTCGTATTGGTGCCGCGATCGACCTTTTACGCGGATAGCCAGTGTCTCCGGGGGTGCTTCTAAAGGTACGTAATGAAGGCGTGTGTGTCTGTGTGTGTGTGTGTATACATATATGTGTTTTGTCTGAAGAACTGTTGATGGGCGTTGTTTTGGTGTCGACAATTTTAGGCCCGGTGCTTTGTCTCGCGTTGGTGCTGCGGCGGCGGTCCTCAAAGCGCTCAGCAGCGTTGAAAGAATGATGGTTTGTCAGCACCGAAGAAAGGCGGAATGGTGACGAGTCTTTTGAGTTTCTGCTGCTCTCTCTTTTTTTCCAACGATGAGAGAAGATTTGAAAAGAAAATGATGAGTGAGGAACTTTGTGTGTGTGTTTGTGTGTAAGACATCCTAATCCTTTTTTTTTTTCAGATCTCGAAACCGCTATGCAGCAGAAAAGGTCCTTGAGCCAAAGAAGTGACTTGATATTAAGTGGGCAATCAGCAAAGAGACTGCTTCGACTCGCTTAGACGTTATCTTTGTTGTGGGAAAGCAAATTGCTTCCTTGTGTTTGGTCTATGTTGGTGCTGAACAGCGCTCACCATGGTGTCACTGATGCCCACTGTAATCTTGTTTCTTTCTACTTTTTTTTTCGCTCGACAAACCTCGATGTACTCGAAAAGAGAAAAACTGGCATCTGTCTGTCTCTTTTTTGTTTGCTTTGTTTTTTCCTTTCAAATAGCTTTTTTGTTTGTTTGTTTGTTTTTTGGTAATGAGCTCTCAAGAAAGCACCCATAGAAAAGACCCCTTGGGATGTGCTCTAGCAATGTTGAACGTTTCGAGTACGGGTGGGGTTCTTCCATCACTGAGCTGTGAGGGAAGAAAGAGTGGAACCAACAGAATAGCGTGTGGGCGTATCTGCGGTGTGTGGAACTTCTTGTCAGCAAACTTGCCTCGCTTGCGCACTTACGTGCACATGTGTATGTTTGTTGCTGTTGCTTCTCCCATCTTATACTGGGCCAGTCACGTGTCGTGTGGCGAGTTCGGCGTGCCACTCATCGCGGCCAATATCTGCACGTGTGCGAGGTGTATCGTTCACGGAAATGGCCAGCGCATGAGAAAGAGGAAAAGAAGGAAAATATGTGCGCTCGTTCGAATGGCTCCTCTGTTATCCTTCATCCCTCCTCCTGCGCCACTTTTCACGCCACTTCTTGGAACAAATGTCCTTTCGCAACAACGGGACACTAAACAATAACGAAAAAAAAGAGTTGAGCATTCTCACTCTACCTCCCACGTATTTTCTCTTGTGTCTGCATTCCTCTCTGTGTCGTCCTGCACTCTCCACTTTCCTATAGTTGTGTCTGTGTAAGTGTGTCTACCTATACGCCTGTCTCTCCTTTCAATGGCAACACCAGTCGGCTCCACGAACAGCAACGACAAGCAGGAGGCCGGCACGGCGCGCCTCTTTGTCGGTCAGCTGAACTTTGACGCCACCGAGCACGACCTGCGCCAGATCTTCTCCTTCTACGGCCACGTCGTTCACACAAACGTGCTACGCGACGTAGACGGCAAGAGCACGGGCAGTGGATTTGTGACATTCCGTCACACCGACGAGGCGGACTTCGCCATCATGTCGTTGCACGATCGATACAACATGGGGCGAGAGAAGCCTCTTCAAGTCTCGTACTGCCGGCGCAGTGAGCGCATCTCGCCGTTTGGCTACGAGCACGCGCTGAAGCTGCGGGAGAAGAACATCACCAATCCTCCCCCACCGCAGCCAACGGTGTCGTAAACACAGCGAACGAGAGATGGAGAGAGCGAGAAAACCGCAGAAAATGTACTGATGCTTTGTTTTTTGTTTTGTTTTGTTTTTTTTCTTGCTGTTTGCGTTGGGGACTGTACCACCACTTGAAAACACCTATACACGTTTAGTACTCCAACCCCTTGTTCTCAAATATATATATATATATATATTCTACACTGCTCATATTTGCTTTGCTTCTTCCGTGTATGTCCTCCTGATCTGCTACGTTGTCGCCAGTCTCTTCATATTTGTTTTGCTTTTCTGTACGCGCTTATTGTTACTATTATTACTATTATTACTATTGTTTTAGTTTAAAAGAACGTTTTGGGTGCCCACTTGATTAGATAATTGAGGAGTGTCACTGCTGTGTGCAGCAGGCTTTTATCTGCTGTCCCGGTGGTGGCTGTTTCCGGTGATGATTGTCATTGGCTTTTTATTATTATTATTCTCTTGCTTTCTTTTTAAATCGGCTGTCGCAGTTTTTGAGGTGGCTTTCTTCCTGCTCGTGTTCCCTGCCCGCAGATGAAACGCTGAAGTGAGCGGAGAGGGGTTCACCCTTCCCTCACACGCCTTCTTTTTCTTTTCTTTTCTCGTACCACATCACACAATCGCTGTGTGGGTCCAGTGTGCACATACTTGTCTCTACGCCCTGAAGAAAGCTGCGCAGGGAGAAAAGGAAAAACAAAAACAGCAAAAGCTGTGCGCCGCGTCTCTTTGTGTCTTCTTTCCTGGCTGCTCTTCTTTTATTTTCATTTTTTTTTTTCAGAAGTGCACAAGTCTCCACTGTGCGGTTGTAAAACGCAAGGAAAAGACACATGGTGACGTTGCACAAGTTGCCCCGAAACAAATAGGTGTAGTTCGAGTTTACGAACCGCAAAGAGCGAAGTTGCGAAGGATGTCGAGCCGTTGGCGGCGTGAAGCCCTCACTAGTGGTGAAAACAAAAGGTGATAACAAGGCATGGGAGGAGGGGGGCAACGAACGCCTTCTTTTTTGTTCGTGGAGACACGCACATGTATATACGTATATGTAGATAAAAAGCAGTCCGTCATTTTGCATGTGTCTTCGTTCAAAAGGTGCTGCACACTGAGGTGCAATCCCCCCCCCCTACCCACACACACACACACGAAACGCGCGTGTCATAAAGAACGTCCTCTCGCATGATTTCGTCTGTACTCCCTCCATAACCCTCTACCCCCTCTTCTTTGTCAGTCAAAACCAAACAAAAATGCGACGTTCGTGAGAAACAGACCGCGCCGTCATCGATCTCCATATTCCACGGCAAGCCTCTACCATTCGGTGTTCTAGTACTGCTTTGGCAGTGGTGGTGGGCGTGTTCATGAGCCATCCATACCTAACAACAGACGCGGCGAGGCCAAACAGGGGACCGGCTATGTCCTACGTTCCTCCGTACCGTGCAAATGCATACACCTACATCAGCGAGCAGCTTGCCACCACCGGCACGATGCAGGGAGAGAAGCTGCAGGAGTCACCGGACCTGACAGCACCACCACAACAACCGCCAGCACAGTCGCGCTCGGCTTCCCTTCCCTCCCCTGCCACTGACGCCAAACCCTCCGCGCCGGTCGTTGGCAGCATGGCCATCAACCCCCTCTCGATTCCACCCCCATCACGGAAGGAAACCACGACCCCCAACACGTCTGCACCGCCCCCACCAGCGCCCTCTGCGGTGGCAGCGGAGAGCGCAGGCCCTGCTGTCGCATCCTCCTCCCCGCCCTCGTCCTCGCACTCGCCGCACCCCGCGCCGAAGGTGCCACCGGTGGTTGCGTACGTGCGACCCCCGTCACCGCAGGTGCCCTCCACGTTGCCCACAGCTGCACCACCACCAGCGGCTATGGCAGCCCCCGCGCCAACACAGCCACCCCTGTCCCAGCAGCCACCCTCTGCATCTGCCCCGGCCACCGCCTACCACGCCTATGCTGCCTCGGCCACGGTAGTGCCGTCCCCACCTGCGGCCCTCTATACCGCCCGCATTCCCGAGCTGCGTGTTATTCTCGCTCGGGGGCGGTTGAGTGGGGTGAAAGAGTTCAGTCCTGTCGCCACTGGTGAAGACATCTACCGTGCCTTCTGCCCAGGCGGAGACAGCTACGCAAGCGACGGCGCCAATCCCTCGACTGCCGCTGCAGCTGCTGCAGCCAACACCACACCTGGACCGGTCGCGCACGCACCACAGACGCTGTCTGAGATGGCCACGGCGCTGGCAACCGACGAGGGATCGGCAGAGGCGTCGACGCGCAGCAGCGGAGATGGTGGTGGTGGTGGTGCGGCTGCGACGCGTGGCCGTCTGCCCCCAGGCTGGGAGCGTCGTACATTCCACAACTCGACTTTTTACCTCGACCACATCTCGCGTGAAGCGCATGAGCAGGAGCCGTGGGTAGTGTGGTGGGGGCGTGCCGGCAACGCCGACACCAACGGGGTGTAGCAAGGACACGGACTGCAGTAAAGAGTTAGAATGAAGACCTGCTCGCTGGCACGGTTTTCTGTTGTTTGTTGTTCCTTGTTGTATTTTGCAAGGAGGGATCGTGCCTTCTACTGTGAAAAGCACTCCTCACCTATCGTACAGTCGTTGGTGGTGGTGGCGGTGAACACTTTTTTTTCGCTGTGGTCTTCAGCGATGATGCCGTGCGGTGGGCAATGGTCCGACGCATGCACGTACAACGGTGATGCTGATCGGTGCTCCCACGGAGAAAGCGGCAGCGCGGCTTCTGCAGAGGACTACCGTACTGGGGGGCGGGAGCGCAGGCATCAAAAAAAAGAGCACTGTTTGCATCGAATGCAGCAATAGTGTGTATCGAAGCGTGTCAGCGCCTATGCTGAGTGTGCGGTTGTCTGCTCGTTTCGTGAAGCCAAGTGAGAGAGGACGGGCTGTCGGACAGACAGAGTGACACGGAGAAGGAAGTGAAGAAAAGAGAGAAAAGCCCTTTTGACGACTAGCGTCCTCCTCCGCTGATGGTGGTGATGCGTCGTCGCCGTATGAGGGAGAAGGGGATCTACTGTTATAACTGTGACTGCGCTCTATGTGAATGAGACGCTCACGCGTTCTAACTACCATAACACAGCCGGTAAGCAAAGAACAAATATGTAAAAATGAACAGAGGGGTGAAAAATAAGTGGAGGGCACACAAGCTGCAGCAAATAGAACACTGTCAAGCAATCTATGAAGAAAAACGCTTTCGTCTGAGCCTCCTGTTTCACAACCGAAAGGGCTATTTTTCGCCTAAATGTCGAGAACAGGGAAAGGTGAGGTAGCTCGTTGGCGTTTCGTTTCTTCTTTGCGCCTTTCCAACATGCTATCCTCTCCTCCTTTTTAGAATGCTACAATGCAATAAGCTGTTGTTCTCTTTATTCTTGATGATGTGCTGCGGTGGGTAACGCGCTCAACCTTCACAGCATTAGCTTCCACTTTGCTTTTTGTTGCTGTCTTTCTTCGTCTGTTTTTAACTGCTCCTCACCCTCCTCACCCTCTCCACCCCACACACCTCTCTCTCTCTCTTTGACTTTTGGTAATCCCACTCGTATATATGCTCTTCTCTTTTCCTTCTGCGACGTCCACTGCTGTGTGTCGTTATACATGTGTACGCTTATCAAAACATTTCTTGGCGGCAATGCAACGCTCTGCTCCTCGACGACAGGGATGTTACGGAATTTTTTTTTTCGAACACCACTCCCACCCATAACACTTGGTTTGTGTTTTGTTTTTTTGTTTGTTTGTTTTCCTCCTCCTTTTTTCTTTGGTTTGTGTTAGTTGTGTTTGGCACTGACCTGACCGGCCTTTAACACAAACGCTTTTCTCATCACTTGTTGTCGCTCTCTGTTTCACGTAGTCGTGTTTGAAGCAGAGCTCATCGACCTGCGCGTGTGGTTTGTTGCTCCTCACGGGGGCAACATAAAAAAAAAGAGACGGAGAAGTGGAAGGCGAAGACGCGCCCTGCAGCTGCAGTCGCTGTTTTCTTTTGTTTCTCTCCTTCGTTGATTACTCTTCGCTTGAGTGCAGCAGCTGGAATCTTCGTTGACGTTGCGGAGCCGCAAAGTCAGAATTCCACATTTTTTTAAACAGTGAAAGAGAGAGCTGCGTGTTCGGTTGGGAGAAGAGAAAAAGGAGATCGCCCTGTGGAACGCATCAACAGGTTAAGCGACGAGTACAGCACCGCTGAGGCGTTTCGATCCGTCTTCTTTCTGTTTGTCTGTTTTCTCAGCGAGTGCTCTCATCATCCTCGCGGAGTGGAAGGAACACGCGCAATTCCTGCCATCTGAAACGTCAAGCCCTCTTCCAAGGACCTCTGCTGCTGTGCGTGTTCAATCGAACAGCCTCCCTGTTGTTGCCTCGCCACGTCTACCCCGGAAAGAAAAGTGAGCGCAGGAAAAATGCTGAGTTTTAAAGGGCTCGCCGGCTTTTTAAAGCGCGTCAGCACCAGCGGACGCGATGACACCAACAGAGATCAAAAACAGAAAGGAGGAGGCGATGCTGGCACAAGCACCGGCGCTGGCAGCAACAACAACAGCGGTGCAGTCAGTGGCGCAGGTGATGGCGCCAAGGGATTGGCTGCCAGCCGTGCTGCGGTCCTCGGTATCCCTGGCACGCACGGCAGCGGTAGAAAGGGAGAGGACAACGGATTTACCGAGTCTCCCCTCTTCGGCATGCCGTCCGCCTTTGGCGACACTTCCATGTTCACCTCCTCCAGCATTCTGAAAGGCCTGCCGCCCAACGCAACCACACAAGACGTCCTGCGACACATTCAGCGGGTGGTGCAGGAACGTGCCGAGGAGCTGCAGTATCAGGAAGACAACACTGCAGCCGCAGGGCTGGACAACGGCGACGACGACGACGACACACCGGAGCCGCTGCTAAACCCGAAGGCACGGAATGTAATGGCAGCACCAGCAGCGGCGATGTCCAGCGCTGCTCGCAACAGCCTCGAGGGGAGTAGCCCGCGCTCCAGTCACTCCCTCGTCTTCACCGCAGCCCCCTCCCCGAGCGACGTCTCGCCCATCACCACGAGCGGCGCACGACCCGGGGCAAACTTTGCGAGTGAGCCCGCAGCGACCGCACCGTCGACGACCGCACCCACTGCGGTGATGCTCGCCTCCATTTCATGCGAAAAGTTACAAGTTCTGCAGAGTATTCGTGGGGAGATGATCGATGCGCTCGATGTGTGTCTGCAGGAGGTACCCGAGGCCGTGGCCCAGGCGCCGCTGACGGAGGAGGAGAAAGCGCGACTAGAGAAACTCGCCGCTGCTGGCGATGGCAGTGTGGATGGTCGCACGTTGCAGGAGCCCATGACACGCAGTAACAGCATTGTCCTGCCCTCCTCCTTCACGGGTGGTCAATCGGGCTTGTTGTTGGAGGGCACCGGTGCGGGTGGCGCCGCAGACGCGCAGCTCAACTGGGACGAGGGCAGCAGCAAGAACGCCCTGCTCGACGGACTGCACACAGGCGCTGCGGCGATGACTCCACGCAACGGATCCGTCAGCGCGACGCCAATGGAAACAGCGGAGCTTTCGACTGTGACGGTGCCCTGCCCGGACACCTCCGCAGCGTCCCCGCCTGCTTCTGCCGCCCCCATTGTTTTCACCCACTACGAATGGCGCTGCCTGCTGCTGCAGATTGTCGAGGTGCTGGTGCGCATTGACTGTGCGCTGATGCAGGAGGTACGCCGTCGCGCCATGCAGAAGCTGGCGCCTGGGGTGGCGGCCCCGTCCTCCTCGGCTGCGGGCACAAGGCACCATCAGCTGCAGCTTCAGGCTCACTGACACCAACGCATCCGGCGCAGCCAATCGACGTACCTGCGGCTTCCACCGCCATCCCCACTCTTAACTCGCCCCATTTAGCGATGAGCCGCTCTGAGGGAATGCTGCGCACCCCAGAAGGCGCTGAGTCGTTGACGCTGCCGACGTCGGCAGCGCTCATCGCCGTTGCCAGCGGGCACGGCACGCCACGTGAGTCCGTCCTCCCCCTCGGTGGCCCCAACACGGCCTCCACCACCACCACTGCTGCTGCTGCCTCGGTAGCTGCCTCGCCTTCTCCGATTGCGAAGACGCGGCGTGCCCTCGAGGAAACCTGTGTTTCACCGTCTGACAATCGCCTGGACTACTCCATCTCGAAAGAGGATAAGAAGATGCTGGAGGAGCTGCTGACGGTGGCGTGTTCGCTGGCGACGTGGGCCATCATCAAGGCCATCCTGCGCCATCACCTGCAGCTCTCGAGTGGCAGTCGGCTGCGCAACAGCCGCAAAGCAACCGCAGGTGGTGGAACAGCAGCCGGGAGCAGTGACGCCTTGGGGTCAAACATGCCAGCCGCCGGAGCCGCAGAACGGCCCATCTTGGACATGTCCCTCTCCGCAACCACGACAGACCTCGGTAGCACTGGGAGCAGCGCTGCCAGCGGTGGCGGTGGTGGTGGTGGTGGGCGTCTCTCACTCCCCCCACTTCCGCCTCCCCCAGCGGTGCCGCCCACCGTCGCGAGTGGCAGCACTGACGAGGCCGCGACCACCGACGACGCGGCACTCAGCCCTCGCAGACGCCCTCTCGCTAGTGAGGCGGACCCGTCCGACGACATCCCGTACATCGATTGGGAGGCGGTGGTGCAAGAGCTGGATGAGTGGATGGGCAGCTCGCCTGGCCACATCGTCGCGGAGTGCACCCTGTGCGCCAGCTTCCTGCGTGATGACGGTCGAGAGATGGTCATGTGCATGCTGCAGAAGCCCAAGCCGCGTTGCGTGCTCTCGAGCATTCACCGCCACGCAGAGAAGCTGCGGCACACTGACCCCATGGCGGCGGCCGCAGTCGCAGTGGCCCCGGTGGCGTCCCCACGCGTGACGGTGACTGCGGCGTCTCCTGGCAGCGCCGCCGGGCCTTCCAGTGGTCTGGCCCCGCCCTCCTCCGCCACAACCCCGTCTCCCATCACGGCCGCCACGACCAACACTGCCTCCACTGCAGCCGGTGCAGCAGGAGCAGCAGCAGCGAGCACGACATCAGCGGGTGGTGGCGGCAGCACTGTGGCCAGCGTTGGCGTGAATACCGGTGGCGCCGCGTCTTTCCAGTCCATGATGGATGACCCGACACTGGTGATGGATGACTTGGTGGCACAGCTGGAGCTCGTGTACCGCAAGGCGGTCGGTGATACCTGGTCAAACTTCTTGGAGGGTGCCATTGAGGCAGAGATTCGAAGCGTGCAGTTCGCTGCACCGCTCGTCAGTGCCGCTGGTCTGCCAGCCAGCAGCTCCGAGGCCGCCACGACTGATAGAAGCGGTACTGATGGGGAGAAGACCTCGCCAGCCGCACCGCAGGGTGGTGTCGTCGCTGGCAACTTCTCGGAAGATCCTTTGTGCAAGGCGATGAACGCCAGCATCACCGCCGCCCAAGGCGCCCCTTCTGCTCTTGAGTCGCCGCTGACGAAGGCGTACATCACCGACGCGAAGACGCTGTGCCGCCTCGCCACCGCCTACTTCTTCGGCTCTGACGCCTGGTCAGAGAAGAAGCGGGAACGGCGCTTCGCCGTGTTGTACCGCAGCATGCGCACCCGCATGGAGCGCTACAGCGAATCCGCAGCGACGCGGCGCAATGTGCGCCGTGGCACCAGTTCTGCCGCCTCACCCACGCAGACGGCCACGACGACGGCGGTGGCCAGTCCAGTGGATGCATGTCCTTGTAACGAGCCTGCCGCCGCTTCAGCAATGTCGCAGCTGCAGCAGCGCACACCGCGCACCTCCGTCGCCTCTGCAGGACCCACCATCCTCGTGACACAAGCATCTGAGCTGCGTCCTTCGCCTACGCAGAACAATGCAAGCTCGTCCACTACCGTCCCACCTCCTGCAGGTGCTGCGAATACAACCGCCGTGGTGCTCATGCCTACAAAGCTCAGCGTGGAGGACACATCGCCGCGTGCGGTGTATGGCACGATGGCCAGCACGACTGCGGCGGTCACCTCGAATGCTGGCTCACCCACCACCACCACCGCAGCCTCGGCAACGATGCCGCGCCACGGTGCACTGAGCACGCAGCTCGTTGCCCACCAGCTGCTCTCCTCCAACGCGAGCAACGTGGCTGCATCAAGTCACAGCACACCACTCGCCGGCTCTCTGCAGATGAGCCGTGACTGCTGTGGCTCAGACGGCGAGGGCGCCCCCGCCTCCAGCGCGCTACACAGCATGCACCCCAGCAACATCAGCATCGGTGCGGACCGGTACACGCTCTCCACGACAGAGCAGCCCGCCTCCTGGACACCCTTTGGGTTCGTGATGACGTCCCCTGGCACCGTCACACCACTGCCGGAGGCAGACCAAATGTCATGTCAGCAGCAGCAGCAGCAGCAGCTACAGCAACAGATGGCCAGCGTAGGTGCGACGCCTCTGCGCAGCGAGGGTGACAGCAACATTCCTAGTTTCGCGGCGGCCCCTGGCAGTAGCGGACTGCCTCTCTTATCCGGCATCGGCGGTGCAGCAGGTGCCAGCACGGCGACGCCCTCGCAGCCCCCTCCCTCGCTGTCTTCCGTCGCCTTCATCGTTGGAGCCCCGCTCAATGTGATTGTGCTGGAGCGCATTGTGAACATGTCGTGGTCCGCTGCCCTGCACAAGCGAGGTGAACAGTGCCTCAACGCGAAGCCGCCTCGCCTAGAGGAAGCGGAGCAGAATGCGCAGGAGGAGCGCCTTGTCGCCGGTGCCTTTGGTGAGTTCCGTGCACGCCAGCGGTCGCTCGTGTCGCTCATCAACGCCCGCCTCGCCTCTGGCAAATCGGTCGAGGCCCTGAGCAACGCGCAGAAGCACTTTCGCTTCGAGAAGAAAGACTGGACAAGTTATAGTCAGACCATCTTCTCTGCGCTGCGGTACCTGCAGTCGATGGTGCTGTTGGTACGTGCGCAGGCGGCGTGCCGCGTCTACGGCGCAGTTATCGAGACGGTCCAATTTGTGCTTCCGCAGGCAACGCTGTGCGAGCAGATGCTGCAGGTGATCGCCCCTCGCCCCCGCCGTGACTGCATTATTCGCTTTGCTGACTGCCGCTCGAAGCTGCTGCGGTCGTACGTGTACCTCCTGAAGGAGTGCTGGCTCGCCCATGCCGCGTTTAACGACCACACCAAGGCAGCCAAGTACTTCTCCCAGTGCGTGCAGGTGCTGCAGATGCTGCGTCGTCGCTCGCGCGAGTCGGAGCTCTTCGCGGCATACATGGAACGCGGAACACAGCTCATGAAAATGAAGGACTACAAGAAGTCGGTCGAGCTCTTTCAACTCGCCGTGAACATGGCGAAGAAGTCGCTGAAGGATGCCGACGCGGCGGTGGGGGCCAACTCCGCCGGCACCTCCGCTGCCCCATCGCTGGGGTCTACAATGACGAGCATGGCGAACCCTGTCCCGACCACCCCACAACAGCAGCAGCAGTTTCATCGCAACATGCACTTCCGCGGCGCCGGCTCTGGTCTGCTGTACACCGCCGAGGAACACAGCGTCGGCACCTCTGCGGCGATGGCAGACGATTTGGAGTTCGCCTGGCGCGTCGCCGAGAGCGAGCGCATGTTGGCCCTCTCCTACGTGACACAGGCCGAACACGAGGTGAACGTCCGCGAGCGCCGCGAGGAGCTGAGCAACGCGGTCAGCAACGCCTACAGCTCGCAGCGCTCGTTGCAGCGGTGGCAAACCAAGGGCGGCACGCCGAAGCGACTTCTGACAGCGGTGCCATGCAGCCTCATTGTGATTTGCAAGGGCCTGCTCTTATTGAACCAAGCCCGCAAGGCCGCGCTGCTGCTGGAGCCGCTGATCGAGAACAAGCCCAGCTCAGCCCTCGTCCGGCCACCCATGTGGCGTGAAATCTTGGACCCCACCGAGGACCCCTACACTGCGGAGGACGTGGTGCTGCGCACCTACGTCTGCTCGGTGAAGATCGCCGTTTACATGCTCTACGCGCGGTGCCTGGCGGAGTTCGACGGCGAGCGGGCACTGCGGGCGGTGACGCTTGTGGACCAACTCCTGCAAGAGAGCGACGCGTGGATCTACACGATGCGCACCCAGCTGCGTCGTGCGCTGGAGGAGGTGCGTGCGAAGGATAAGAGCGGCGCACGGACGCCCACTTCGCCGTACATTACTCACGGCCTGGAGCTCACACGTGTCACCGCACCGGTGGTGGCGGCGATGGCAACAAAGACGACGGCGGCCAACAATGACGATAATGAAGACACGTTAAGCACGATGCAACAATGTGGGGGTGGGGCAGACACAGTGGTGTCGGCTGCCTCGACAAACGCCACGGCGGGCACGGGAGTGACAGCCGCAGCCACCATCTCCACCGTCACCACTAACAAGACCACCGACGTTCCGCCATTGCGTATTTTAAACATGGAGGCAACGCGGCTGGGTAACAGCAGCAACGTCATCACCAGCATCGCCGCTGGCAGCTCTCCAGCGCGTGTAATTTCGTCCGCCGCGAGTCACAACAGCCCGGAGTACAACTCCCCTGAAGAAGCACCACTGCGCCAGCGACGGTCCAACGTCGCGAACGGCGGCGGCGGCGGCGTCACGAGTAGCATCGCGCTATCACGCGACGACCTTCTGCACGACGAGGATGAGCACAGCCGTCATAGCACCGTGATGCACACATCAGTGGGCAGTGTCAACACCGACACGTGGAACTATGGCAACGCAAACACCAGCGGTGCCATCCCAGCCGGGACATCATTAGCAAGTCTCAGCAACAACAACGCGTCGTCGACCAATGCAGGGCAACAGCAGCAGGCGTCTACCAACACCCCAATCCTACGCATGCACATGGAGAGCGCAAGTGAGTGCATGACAGCACTCTTCGCGTTACGCGAGGGCAAATCGCACATTCGCAAGGCTCTGCGCGACATCTTCATCGTCAGCGGCGATGCCCACTCTCTCATCAAAAACTGGGAAGAGGCCCTGAAGAGTTACTCGCACGCGCTCGTCATCTCGATGAGCGAGGTGGAGGCCGCCAACGCCGCCGCCAAGTCACGGCGGCAAATTAACCACTATGCCACGCCGCGCAGCGTCACCCCACCACTCCGCAATCTAAGTGCAGGTGGCCTCGGTGGTGGTGCCGCCGTTGGTAATGGGGCGCACTACGAGGAGAGCAGCTCCCTCGCTGCCTCGCAGGTGCCGGCAAGTGCGGCAGGGGTCGCAAGTGCGACTCACGCCGCCACGGCAGGCGGTGCGGGCAGCAGCCGTGTGCGTGGTGGAGGCGGTTGCGCGGCGAGTACCACGACCACCACCGTGAACAACAATGGCGCCAGTGTGATGGACTCGCAGGTCGGCCCAGCAGCCCCAGCGGCCGGCAACAGTACCAGCTCCACCCAGTGCTGGGGTCAGGTGGTGCCCCTCGACGAAGAATTCTATTTGTGGGACGAAGAGGATGGGCTCATTGCGGATAACATGGTCAGCCGTGACCTGGCCGCGTCGACAGCAGCCAAGGACCTTCGTGCGGTGGTCGCTGACGAAGAGCGGATGGACTCGCGGGCATGCGAGAGTCTCGTGCTGAGCAAGCTTGCGAACGTGTACCGTGCCCTCGACAAGCCGACGACGGCGATCCACTACCACAATCTCGTGCTGGACTACGCGAACGAGTGCCACGACACGCTGCTCGCCTACAACTCCATGCTAAGCCTCGCCCGTCTCTACACCGCTGCTGGATCGCTGGATGAGGCACGAGACACCTGGGCCAAGGTGAGTGACCTAGCGAAGGAGTACGAGGATAAGGAGGTGAGCCGGGAAACGAAGCGCAACATCGTCGTGGGGCAGGAAAGTGCCGGCATGTACCTGGATGTGGTGAAGACCGCCGAGGAACTCGAAAAGCTGGCGATGTGCGAGGAGGGCGAGGACGCCGCGGCAGACCGTCGATTTGCGCTGGAGGCTCTGGCCAACGCAAACCTTCAACTTGGCCAGTACGAGGCGTGCATCACGGCCCTCGACAACCGCGAGAAGGTGCAGGAGAAGTCGGCGGAGTGGAATGGCCGGTTGCTCAGCATGCGGGCCAAGGCACGGATGGGTCTAAACAAGCCGGCGGATGCCATCAAGGTCATGCAGAGCTGGGCCGCCAAGGCACGCAACCTGGGCAACTGGGTGGAGCTCGGCAAGGCCAATTCCGCCCTGTCCGCCGCCTTCGCGTCGGAAAACCAAAATATGCAGGCCCGTCACTACCACGAGGCCACTCTGACCGCCTTCAGCCTCGCCGAGACGCTGAATGAAGACTGCCAGCACATCGCCCTAGACAGTGCGCGGTGGCTCGTGCACTACGCCTATCTGGACGACGCCACCGTGCAGGTGGACCCCTCGCTGACCTACTCAGGCGGCTGCCTGACGAGCGACTCCGAGGTGAGTGGTGGTGACTTCCGCTACACTGACAGCGGCCTGTGCAACATCAGCGGCGACCTCGGTGAGATGCTGGCGAAGGAGGAAGAGATGCGGCGTTCGTCGTCGTCGCTCATCTCCGACAGCCTGCGTGGCCGCATCGGCAGTGACAACGACGAGGACGACTTCTTCGGCAGTGGCATGGGCAGTGGAAGCGGCGGCACCTTATCAAATCACAGCCTTTTTGGAATGCGCTGCCCGAATCTGGCGGACTCCGACCGTTCGGAGGATGGCGGGGAGGAAAAGGAAGAGGAAGGCAACATTAACAACACCGGAGAGGCGGACGCGGGCGCTTCTGGCAGCAGCAGCGGTGGTGCCGCAGCGCCCGACAGCGATGGCGCCGGGGACGGCACTGACGGCAACTGTAAGGGTGAGGGCGACGAAGAAGAAAACAAGGACGAGGATGACGGGCTCGTGCTGCAACGACACACGTCAACGTCGTTTCACCCCAAGGACCCAGCCTGCGCGACCCAGCCGCCCTCGCTCGCGTCGAGCGTCAACCACTCTCTGCACGAGTACCCTGCGGCCCAGCAGGACAACCTGGATCTGAACTTCAGCGGCAGCAGCGCCGGGCAGTCGGAGGTGGGCGACAACGACGCGCTGGCCGAGGAAAACGAAGATGAGGTGCGTCGGCGACGGGAGGTCGACGAGGCACTGCGCACGATGGATGAAGACGTTGAGGCACTCCAGCAGCAGCACTCGCACGAAGGGGCTGCTGCGACCGTCGCAGCCGCCGTCGCAGCCGCAGCGCAGAACAACATATTCTTCAACATGGAAGACGACGACACGATGGACCCGAAATCGTCGTCGGATGGCAAAGGTGGGGCGGCGGCTGGCGGTGGCAAGTCGACCGCAGCATCCTCAGCAACCCCACCCATGCCGAACATCACCACTGCCGCCGTAAAGCCATCGGGCAACGCAGCAGCGGCCGGTGCCACGAAGTCTGCCTCGAGTAACTACGTCCCGCCCCCTACCGCCCTCGCGAACGTGTCGATTTGCAGCCGCCCAGCAGCGGCAGCCGCCGGCACAGATGTGTTGGAGTTGCCGGTGGACTCTGGCCGCTCAACCTCGGAGCAGACCTCCGGCTCCGGCAGTACAGGATCGCCGTTGATCGCCAGCAACAGCAACGGCCGTGGCGGCAACAACGGCGGAGCAGGTGGCGCAGGTTTTGGCGAGAGTCGTGACGGCACAATGACAGGCGGAGGTGCTCTGCTCCAGCAGGACGGTGACGACGCGCACCGCGAGCGGAAACCCGCCACGGTGCGCACGACGTACTACCGTGGCGCGGTGGAGATGATGGAGACGGCAGCGCAGCTGCTGCTGGTGCCTCGTAGTGTCAGCCGCATGGTGGTTCCTTACTCCCCTGCAGAGGCGGTGGACTTCGCCCTGCTATCTCACCCGCATTCACTCTTTGTCTTTTACTTTGCCGAGTACACGACGGAGTACGGAGCACAGTGTGACGTGGTGGTGCGTCCACCCGGCACGGCCGGTTTCCTGAAGCTGCGCACTCAAATCTCTCTCAAGGAGTACCACAGTAAGGACGTGGTGAAGTCACTGCTCACAACCCTGTCTGCCGAGTCCTCGGTGGCAATCGCTGCAAGCAACAACGCTAACAGCAACGCCGATCCTGCGTGTTCGGCATCGCACCCCTTTGGTGGGGCCATTGCGAAAGCCGCAGCGGCAGCACCTAGTGGTGGCAGCGGCAGTGCAGGCGCGAGCCCGACGCTGAGTAACTTCAGCCCGGATGCGCTGCGTGCTGCCCTCGACGACGAAACACGCTCGTGCCTGCGCAACCTGCACGCTGATGCCTGGCAGCCTATCATCGACCGCATGCACCGCGAGCACATCAGCTACGAAGATTCGGAAACCGTAATTATTATGCCGGACATTGCGCTGCTGCACCTGCCCTTCGCTGGGCTGCTGCCGTCTCCCGACTACGGTGGCGAAGAAGCCCCTCTTGGAGAACAGTTTACGCTGATCGTCACACCGTCTCTCACCCACTTTGTGTACCACGGCATGACGGAACAACAGCTGTACACGCCGCCGGAGCACTGCGGTGCGCTGGACCCAAGTGCGAGCCGCTACATCTTCATCCCATACGACGCCACAAACACCGGCGGCGCTGTCGGCGTAGGTGGGCAGCTGTCGGTGGGTACCGCAGCTCCATCCAACCCCTCCGCCCCGAGCTCGCCACGCCCAAGGCAGCAGCAGCACACCTCGCTATCCGCCAAACTTGTCGGTGCCTCGGCGGTCGCAGGGAACCCCAGCAGCAGCGGAGTGGTGGGCAAACATATCCACAGCGCCTCTTCAGCGGCATCGCCGTCATCGTGGCCGCCCGTGACGCCGGCACACTCGAATGACGACTCCACGCTGACAGCACAGACGTCAGCCATCGCAGCCGGTGGGGTGCGACGTGACTCTGCTCTGGGTACCGCAGCTGGTGACCCCTCCGTGCCCACCAGCGCTGCACCACCTGCTGATGACGGCACCTTCGACGGCATGCTCAGGACCTGGCGAGTCCACCGCGGATGCACGCGCAAAGAGCTGATTCACGCCTTCACGGACTGCCACACGCGTGCGCTGATGTTCCTCGGTCCTATTGACCTTGGTGGTGTCCGTGTGGCAGATGGTGTGGTGACAATGCAGGACGTCATGCAGAAGCTCCAGCAAGCGCGCTCCCAGCCAGCGACCGCGCAGAGCGGTGGGGCTGGGACGAACATAGAGAATAACAACAACATCAACCCATCTTCGAGTGTGGCCGTCCAGCCACACGTGGTGCCCTCCACGGTGACCACCACCGCCACCTCGTCCGCCCCTTCCCTTCCGCTCCCACCCCTCTGCACTCACATGGACCTCCTCGTCCTCACCGCCGACCGCGGCCTCTACCCATCCGTCACCAACGGTGGCATGACGGCCAGCCTCTGCATGTCCCTTGGCGTGCACCGGGTGCTGCGACTGAATATCGTTCACGAACTGTCCCCCAACGATGAGCATCGCGAATTCATCGCACAGTACTTTGCGAATCTGCGGAAGGTGATGCGGTGGAAGCTGAACAGCCCGTACGCGGTGGCGCTGCGGACGACGATTGCCGAGGCACGCGCGAAGGGGATGTCGTCAAACACCTGGGGAGCCTTCACGTTGGTGGGCTCTGCGTAGATGGGCAAAGGTGGACCCTAAAAAGCAAACAAGAAAAAAAGAACATTGTCGTTTGAAGTGGAACTCTGCGGTGCTGCCGGTTAGTCCTCGCGGCTGGCCATAATAGCTTGCTGTCCTCCTACGGCGTTCAATGTCGTTTCGTGATGCTGCACCTTCCCTGTCCTTGACGCTGACTTTTTTTCCTTCTCATGAGTTTTTTTTTGTTTTTTTCTAGGACACACAATGGTACTTAATTGTCTCTATGTATTTTGTGTGTGTGTGCTATGCATTTTATTGTTATTATTGCTACTATTACTATTGACCGGTGAACGTTCGGTGAACCTGTGTTGTTGTTGCTGTTGTTTTTCTGCTGCCGTTGATTGTGTATTCCCTTGTTGTTTTAGCCTGGCACGTTTGTTCTTTTCCCCTTTTTTCCTGCTGGCTCGCTTCGTCGCAACTCGCCAGTGCTGTTTTAGATCCACTGATCCGTTTGCAGCGCTGAAAACCTTCTGTAAGCCCTCCCCGCACACCCCATTGAAAAAGTGCCGATGCGTGCTAGGCGGGGTGCTTTTTTTTTTTTTGCTGTTGCCGTTGCTATTGTTTTGCTTTCCTTGCTGTCAGTATTTTTGTTTGTTTCTCCTTCCTCGGCACATGCCCTCATGTAAGACGAAGCTCTTTTTTTCTCTTTCTGTTTACAGTGAACTCTCTAACTTACTTCGTTTTGCGCCGACGTTTCGCGCAAAGGTGTGTGGCAACGAGTAGCAAGTCGATGCACACAGCTCTCATTAGGCGTCTTGGTGCCATCTACCTTACCTCTTTTCGTTTTTTAGGAAGCGGCAAACAATCATCAAGAAGAAAAGGGCTTTGTTGTTACAGTTGTGATCTGAGTATCGGCGGCTGAGCCTTTGTTGCACGCTGTTGTTGTTTTTTCGGCTGTTTCTTTCTGTCTTTTTATGTTGTGGTCGACGAGCTTTTTGTGTTTTTTTCTCCCCTGTACGCAGTTGGCCGCTGCACGTTTTATTCGCTCGTTTGTGTTTTGTTTAGTCCTATTTGGTTCTCTACGACATATGTGTGTAAGCTTCCAGTTGTGTTCTACGGTATCTCTCCGTCGTCCTATCTCACGCAGACAGCAACACAAGCCCAAAATAGAGAAAGCGAGATACCGTGCAGCTACGTGGTTGCGCACACCATATACGGACCCTTGCAGCCCAACTCATCCACGGATGTCAGAAAGCCCACGAAGCGTCTTTCTGCTCTTCCTTTCCCCTCTCTTTCCTTTACAACGATGGCCATAAACTGGCGGTGGGGATGCCAGAGGAGTGCAGCAAATGCCGGCTTGCGCACTTATGATCTGAGCTCTTAACTCCTCCCCGATTTGCTGATTCTGCTTTCTTTGTGTTTCCCATCTTCCCTTCACCTCTCCTGGTCTTCTCTGCTCCCACCACTTTTGAACGCCATTCCGTTTTCAGAGCCTTGAGTCGAAAGCTGGAAGCGAGCGTCACCTTTTGCACGTACCTCGTCGTTGTTTCTGTTTTTTTTTTTTTTTATGGGCCTTTGCAGTGAAGTGTAAGGTCTGTCTGCCTGTCTTTTTTTTTTCTGAATTCTCTGAGCATTTCAAAGAGTCGATAGATATTGTCTTTCCTTCCTTGTGGAGTCTCCCTATAGAAGTCTGCAGCAGCTGCGCAGAAGCACCATAGCCTTCTCTGCCGTTTTCCCCACATCAAGAAAGAAGTCGCACAAACAACGGTTTCTATACATAAGGTAGCCATCACGATTCGACGACTGTTTTTGACTGGAAGGCTTATTTGCATAGAACGCACCCTTCTTTTATTATAAGTTTGTTTCTACTGCTGTTGTTGCTGAGTCCATGGCGTCTCACGTGATTACTCCGTTGGCGGTGCGGTTCAGCAGCAACGTGCACCTCACAATTCATCAAGGGTTTCTCCCATCTGCCGGTGTCCTCCTCAGCGACCCCGTGGCACGTGTGCACGTCGTTACCGTCAAAACAATGCACACCGCACCGGCCTCCAACAGGAGGGCAGCTAACGGGCAGGAGGACGGCGTGCGCATCGTGCTTAACGCGCGCGAGGTGGGGAAGACGAAGCCCTGCTACTTTACCGCCCACCCCACCTTCAACGAGTCCTTCGACTTTTCGGTGTCGGAGACGAGCGCCTTGACCACGCTAGCAGCTCCGTCGGTGGCGGCGCACACCTCGGCACACGGCCGGAAGCACCGCAACGATGATCATGGCAGTGGGATCGTCGCCAGCATCGTCGACTACGTTGTCATCACGGTGGAATCCGCAGACGGCACTGCGTTTTACGGCGAGGCCTACGCCCCCTTCAGCCCCCACTGTGCCAGCCTTGCACCTTCCACCAATCCGGTGCGTGTCATGCTGGCCCCACGAAACGCCCAAGACGTTGCGGACCCACTGTTTCTACAGGACAACGCCTTCCTTGAGGAGAAGCACCTCGATGACTTTGGCTTCGTGACGATCAGCTGGGAGGTAACGGTTGTACCGCATGGAGGGGCACTGTTGGGCGATGCTGATGCGGCAAAGGACACCACCGCCACGTTTCCTGTCGGGTTGGCGCTGCGGGCAACATGGTTGGCTCGTGCAGCGGCCTACACCCGCGGCGCGCAGTACACGACGTCGGTCGAGTTTGGTGGCACAGACCGCTTTCTCTTCTCTGACCCGCAGCAGCCGCTTTGCCTGACGCTGCAAGGCGGAGCCGCGGACGCCATGCTGCGGCGCGCCGTCTTTCACTGCTCGGTGCAGAGCGTGATGGAGCCCTTCAAGTCATACGACGTGTGCGTCCCGCTGCCGCTGCCACCGCTGGCCACAGCGGCCGCACGCAACCGCGACATCCATTGGGTTTCACCGGTGCGCACGGCCCAAGGTCTGGACCTCGGTCTCCTGCTCGTGTCGATGCGTGTGTCCAGCAAGCCGTTGACGGCCGACACGCCACGGTGCCCGGATGCGTCGTGTGCGCGTATTAACGACCCTCAGCACCAAGAGGAGTACCAGCACGTGGCACAGCTTTGGGGCATGTCAGCGGCGCCGCAGACCCCGCCTGGCGCCTATCAGCCCATTGCCTGGGAATCCCAGCAGCATGTCGAGGAGGCGACGCAGCGGCGGTGGAAGCGGCAGTGCGTGGTGGAGGCGCAGCCGACGCTCGAGCACGTGCGGCACATCTTCGATGTCCTCATGGGTCGCACGGCTCTGGACAACGGGGTTGCAAACGTCGCTGCCGCGTTCAGCAACAAGAGCCTTACAGAGGTGAACGCAGGGGATTTGCGGGAGGTAATGGTGGCCTTCGCCTTCCACACGTCCGCGTTGACGGTACAGCAGGCAGCGCGGTTTTGCTTTGTGGCGCTGCGCCGCGACGTGCCGGATGCCGTTGCAGCCGAAGAGGTGCAGTACATCATGGACCACTGCCTTGTGGCGAAGACGGTAGAGATGCCAGCCGGCGAGCGACGTCGCTGGGTGACCGACCTCTTCGCTGGTGTCGCCGTCGTCTCCTACGCGGACTTCGCCAAGTACTTCATCCACAACTACGCGATGTGGGCGGCCTTTGGTGTACCCCTGACGGTGGAGGAGGCTGCCTCGAGCATGCAGCACTGTCACGCCGCTCTGCAACATCAGCAGCAACAGCATGGACCGTCGTCGCAGTCAGCCACGCCCACCGTAGGGGGTGCAGTGGTGGTGGACGTGTCTCTGCTCCCGCAATCCGACCTGCGCGCTTCCCCAGTGCCGGCGGTGAGTGGCGGCGGCGTCGCCCCAACTTCACCCCAGACGGCAATGGTGAGTGCCGCCACGTCGGGCATATGGCGCACCTTTGTCGTTCGTGTTGCACAGACACCGGAGAAGGCGTTCAGCGTCACGGCGCATGTGAACGACCACATCAGTGACGTGATGATCATGGTGGAGGGCAGCACGGGCATCAAGGCGGCTCGCCAAGAGTGGCGGATCGCCGGCCCCTGCAACAATAACAACAGTAGCACTAGCAGCAGTGGTGCGAGTCCCGCACCTTCGCCATCTGCAACGCCTTTTGCGGCTGCGATGAAGCTGTTGGATCCGGCAGCGCTTGTCGGAAACACCACATTGGGGCTTCCCCCAGCTCTCCGCAGCGCCCCCTCTGTCCCCTCCTACGGTGGAGCTGGGGGTAATGGCCAGGAGGTGTGGATCTACGAGGCAGAGGAAACCGTGCTGCTGCGCTTCCACGTGAAGGATCGTCTCCACAGCAAGAAGGACTGGCAGGAACGTGTGCCGAAGACGGAAAAGGTGTTGAAACTGCGCGCCGCGGTGCAGCGCAAGACGCTCATCCCGCTTTCGCGCTGCACTCTTAGCGTCAAGCGCGACGATGGATCGGCCCTTACCCTGCAGGACCGGCACACGGTAGGTTACTACCACCTCGTGAGCGGTGATGTGGTTGAGGTGACGTATGACTAACAGGTGCCGGGGTCAGCTCAGTGTTTCCCTCTCGTTATGTGTTCGTTTTATTTGCTGATTGTGGACATCTCTATCGTTCCCTCCAGCCAAAGCTACCACGAGTACTACCATGACGACAACTACGATTGGTGTTTCCTTTTTTTCATCTCTCCTCGCCGACAATTAGCGTGTTTGCCTTGAGGGACTCGATTCTCTTTTGCTTTCTGTGTGTATGTGTGCTTACCTGTGTTGTGCCTGTGTGCAGCACACGCAACGTTGCACAACCGGCCTTTTCTGTTTTTTCGTTGTTGCGCTTGTACTAAACCACAGATAGCACGTGCAACGTAGCACTCTGGTGCTGGAGACTACTCCACCCCGCCATCTCCTTGCGCTTTCTTTCTCCGCATAGACATTTTGATGAAGTGCTTTTCTAAGAAATACGTTAAAGAAGAGGAAACCTCCACTACCACCACCGCCCCTCTCTCTTCTGCACAAACGCTGGTATTCAACAGCGGCAAAGAAAAAAAGATAAACCGAGGGTTCACTTGGAAAGAACCCTCTCTGGTGGAAGGAGGCGTCGCTGATGTCGGGGAAACGCATTCATTCTTTTCCTTCCTTCTGTTGTTGTTGCATTTATACCCTGATGTGCTGCGTGTCTAGTGAGGCTACGGGGAGAGGAGGGAGAGAACGGGAGAGAAATTGTCTCCGAATGGCGCTTCGTGCTTCTTCTTTTCCTTTTTTCGCAGTGGTTGCCTTTCTTCTAGTTTCTGCTTCCTCTTATGCGCTTTTTTTTTTGCTGTTTAGTTTGTTGTTTGTGGGTCTGCACGCATGTTTAAATGCATCTGCTCATCTCTGTAAGACACAGGAAACCCGTACGCGATGCGGGACCTGACAACACTCTTCGTAGAGACGAGTATGGCGCAAGGGGAGTGGCTAGCAGCCCTCAATGCGCTGCAGCTCCTTGCGACATCGAGCACCGTCAGCGCCACAGCCGCCAGCCCATTTCATGCGGTGCAACTCACTAGGGCCTCCGCTGCTCACCACTTTCGTATCGCGCGCTCACTAGCCACAAAGGGAAAGTGTGTCGCCGCGCTCTCCACGTTGCGGTGTGCGCCGAGCCCGCTGCAGCGGGCAGCACAACCGTGCACGTACGGTGATGCCTACCTGGCAGAGCGCGTGCGTGCGTATCACTGTGTCCTCCTTAGTTACTATAAGAAGACAGCGCAAAGAGACGTACGTGCAGCGTCGGCAGAACCGCCGTCACCTGAAGAAGCTCTGCCGTCCAGCTCTAGGATCGACGACGTGGAAACACCGTTGTGCGATGTGTTGGCCATCGCAGCAGAGGCCTTTCGGGTACTTCCTGTTACGCGGAACGAAAGCAAGACCGACGCGATGACGCGTACGTCGCCGTCAGCGTCGTCTTCTCCTTCGCCCTCCTCCAGCCTCTCCTCTGTCCCTGGGGTTGTGAATCAGGGCGCAAGTGCTGCTGCGGCCGCAGAGGAACTGCTCGAATGGTGCCAAAAGCTCCTGCACAACGCACCTGCAGCGTCGCATCTCGCAGTGGAGGAAAAGCACAAGCTACTGGCGGAACTGCAGGCGGCAGCGCAGGCAGCCTTGTCCGGAGCTGTTCGCGAGACAGGTGCTCCGTCATGTACACCCCCTGCTTCCTTTACAGATGTGCCGGCTGCACCTTCATCGTCCGCTGCGGAGTCGAGAATTGCAGCGAAAAACAGCGGCGACACCAGCACAGCCGCGCACGCCAATGCACCGACCTCGATGCGGCTGCCACCCGCAGCCGCAGTCTCAGCGGCAGAAAAGAAGCTGCACACACTGCTGTTTGATGCCCGCCCCTCGTGGAATGACTGGTCCACCGCTCTCACCCTGCTGTCTCGCATGCCGGCAGACCGCCTCACCCCACACATGTGCACCGCTGTGATTCGTCTTCTCGCCAGGCGGGGTCGTCAACACGAGTTTGAGCACCTCGTGCGCGCGTACATCTTTGCAGCAGACCTTCCACGCCACAAGGACAGCAACGGCGTTGTGACGGGGGCCTCCTCCTCCCTCTCGTTGAATGGGCGCGGTGCAAAGGAGAAAAAAGGGGGTGTCGTGCTCGCAGACGGGCCTACGCCGGATACAGCAGCAGTGCTCGCTGCCGATGGCGTGGTGCTCAAGACCATTGCCGAGGCTTGTCGGCGACTGCACTCGCCCCTACTCGCCGCAGAGCTTCTCAGCAACCCATCCGTCCGCATGCACCTCATCCCCTCCGCCGCCGTACCACTTGTGATGGTGCTGCGTGACGCGAAGCAGTACACCGCGGTGATAGAGTGGTGGGGCAAACTGCGTGCGGGCGAGCAGACCCCGCGGTACCCGCTGCTGCATCACGCCAAGCTCTGCAGCTACGTCGCCTCTTGTGTACTGCGCAACGCCTACAACGGCGAACAGCACTCAACAACCATCGCAGCCGTCAGCAGCGCTGCATGGGAAGCGGCGTTGCATATTATTTGCGACGCAGAGGGTGGTACTGCCGACCCGGCGTTGATTCTTCTCTTCAAGCTTCGACTGCTTCGGCAGGTGCGTCAGTGGTCCGCAGCGATGCTGCTCTTCGCCCGTTACTGCGAGAGCTATCCACCGTGTGCGACACGACCGCGCAACACAACCAGCAACACTCGTAATAACGAGAGTGACGTCGAGATGATGGGCAAGAGGAACGTGTCGTCTTCCCTTGCTGCCCTGCGTCGCCATGCTAAGAGGGATCTTACAAAACGTCCGAGTGCACTGGAGAGTGCGTTTTCGATCTTGACAGAGGAGCGGGCGGAGCAATGGGTGCCGGCGGAGCCTCTGCGTGTGCTTCGAGCGCAAGTTAGTCGCTACAAGTCCCAAATCCGGTGACGCTGCAAGAGCCGTTGAGAGCCCTAGCAGTTTCAATAGCCGCAGCGTGCAGGAAAGACCGCCATTCTTCTTGGTAATGTAAAGGAGCTACCTTATTTTTCAGGGACATAGCACATCTAAGTACGTTTGTGTGATCGCTTCGTTTGTTTGCTTTTCTTGTCCACCAAGACTGCATGTGTTGCACGCATCTTTCCTTTTCGTGTCTTTTGAGGCTAAGGTTGTTGTTTTCTCGGTGTCCTTCACAAAAAAAAAAAACGCCCAACACGGCGTTGTTTGCCTGCGATGGAGCTCACTGACCCCGCATATCGACTTCATTCCACACCAACGAAAATACAAACCCCCTCTCCTCCTCCTTCCCTTAGGAGAACTGCTTGTTTTTTGTGTGTGTGTTTTCTGCTTCTTGTTTCGATGTTCAAGCGTGCTTTCTAAGTAAGCAAGAACACACTCCCGCTTCGACGCACCACGAGATAGTCTGTCTCTTCCTCTCCCTGTGTTTGTGTGTGCATTTGAAAACTCTGCGTGCATTTCACCTCTCTCCCTTTCCCCTTTCCCCCTTCTCTTCGCGCATCTCTTCTCTCACGTAAAAGCTGCTTCGCTGTCTCACCACAGACGTTGCAAAAAGGTGGCCAGAAGAAAGATAAGATAAACGTGACGCCGTTGCCTTTTTTTTTGCTGTTTTCTTTCGCTTTCTGCGACTGACAGTTATTTGCTGTTGTGTGTGCTCTATAAATCCCCAAGAAACAAACCAAAACCTGCCATTGTTATATACAATATCTAACAAAAAGCAAAACTCGGAGTTGTGCCTCGTTTCTTTACCTTGCTACGCTCATGTCTGCAACGCCGACAAGCAACGGTCGTCAGGGTCCTAGTGACGGGAGGACCTCCGCCTTCTCCCCCACCTACTCTGCAGATGAGCGCAGCTCCTTCGACACCAACTACCGCAGCGGCAGAAATGGTGGCAATGGCGGTGTCACCGGCACCGCCAACGCGCTCGGCACCTACCACAACAACGGCAGCCGTGACAGCTGGGACAGCCGCAGCGCCAGCGACTTCTACAGCGAAGATGACAGCGACAACAGTGAAGGCTACGCCGACGCCGCTGGCCACTTGATGGAAGCTGCTCAGCGCAGCGGGGCACCACGCACCGCTTTTTTGCGCAGCGCAGACGGTGGTAGTAACAATAACAACAACAGCGTTGGTCACAGGTCCGCATCCTCACCCGCGTCACGGCTACCCAGCACGGGCCGACGAGGCACCACCAACTCAACCGGTGCGAACCGCATGTCTCTCATGGACACCCCTCTCTCATATTTCCATCGCCACAGCACCGGTACCTTCTCCATCCGGAATGAGTTTCGGTGCTACGCAAGTCACCTGTGCCACCTTTTCCGAGCCATCGAAGAGGACCGACTGCCGTGGAGGGCGGACTTCGCTGATGTGCACAAGATGCGCTTCCCACACAAGCTGAAAGAAATCGCTGGACGGTTGAACCTGAATATCCCATACTACTCCGCCAACTACATCGAGGTCTTCTACGTGGTGACAATGCCTTTCTTGCTCTTTTACAACACCCCTTTCTTCCTCGTGACGCTCCTCACGATGGTGCTTATCCATTCGGTCACGCTGCGGCGGAAGAATACGCGGGTCTACGGCGAGTCGGTCACGGTGCTCGGCTGGTCGATCAGCTACCGCAACCTGGCGCACATCCTCCTCTTCGCATTTGTGGTGCTCTTCATGTTCTTCAACGGACTGAAGACGATGTTGTGGGTGTTTGCGCTGAACCTCAGCGTGATCGTACCCCACGCGATGATCCGCAAGCCAACGTACTTTGATGATGAGGATCTCGAGAAGTGTCGGCCGAAGCTGGGGCAGTACGCCATCGTGTTGCTGCTGCTGGCGCTGAACTACCTGGAGGGGGATGTGAGCGACAACGACGAAACCATGAGTCGGCGCCTCATTGAGCAGGAGAAAAAGCGGCTGGCAGCCGTCCTGGAAAAGCGCGAAGGAAAAGACTGAGAATCCCACACTGTATGTGTGCGTGTAAGTACATGCGTGTGTCTCATGTGTCTTCTTTACACAGACATGTGTGTGCGTGTGGGTGAGAAAGAGTAGGGGAAAGGACATGTGCTGGGGTGCTGAAAATCCGAGGTAGCAGCCATTGGATCCATGGTGCTGCGCTCAGCAACCCACCCTCCTACTCTCTCCTTTAGACTTCTTCTCTGTGTGTGTGTGTATGTGTGTACGCGTACAGCGTGTTTGCAACGAGAGAACAACGGTTTACTTTTTCTGATGTGTTCTTTTCTCCTTCGCGATGCAGAGCGGGCATTTTCTTCTCTTCCTCCCCATCTCCCACATGCGCTTCAATATACCTTGTTTTTTGTTTGTTTTGGTTCTCTTTGCATTTCTCTCATTTGCATCCACCTACTGCTTTGTTTGCATGCGTGTGTTTGTGTACCTGTGTGTGATTTCTGAAAACAAGAACGAAAAAACGAAGAAGAGGAAAGGTACAGGCGCTGGTTGGTTTACGTATGTGTGTGTGTTGGAGGGAGGGCCATCGCATTCCATAATGATCACGTGGTCCTTGGTACCGTAGCTGGGGACCGTCGGTCAGCATGGTTGCCCGCTCGGTGTTTGCGCGCCTGCTGCTCAATGCACTAGAAACGGCTGGCATTAGTCCCACACGAGGCGCGGCGCAGTGGTGCAGCCTGCTTCCCTGCGTTGCCAATAGTGAGCTTTCGTCCTACTTGCACTCGTCTTAACTCCGCGTCCACCTTCTCAGCTCCCCACGTCCTTTTTCTCTCCTTTTTCTGGTGCGTACTGTGTGCCCCGTTGCTTTCCCTCTCACCGCTTGTTGTGTTGTTGTTGTCATCGTTGCTTTTTTTCGTTGTGTGTGTGTGTGTGTGTCCCATTGATACTTCATATCTACTTCAGCGTAAACACGTTTGACAGTAGGAGCACCCTTCACTTTCGCCTGCTACCGCTTCTCCATCCTCTTCTCGATTCCTCTGCGCTGGAGCTCTCTTCCTTCCCTTCGCCGCGTCAAAACCAAAAAGCGAAGTCTCACGATGATGGACGGTGAAACTGCAAAGGTGGAAATGGCTGATAAGATGGCCTTTATGGAAGCAGCTCCTGTGAAGGCTACCGCTGCTGGTGTGGATACGCCAGCCGTGAGCAATGCGACAAACCTCTACGGACAGGGCAACGACGAGCCCCTGCCGTCCTACGCCTCCATCGTCGCGTCGGAAGAGTCCATTGTGTCCAAGGCACAGCTGCTTTACAACGTGACACAGCAGCACATCCAGCGCAACTTTTCTGCGCTGCGTCCGTGGTCAGAGTTTTTCGACACTACCTTCTTCCACAGCCCTGCTGGGATAACAGACGTGGTGAATCGACTGAATCGAAATCTGCCTTACTTCTACGCGAACTACCTCGTGCTATCGCTGGTGTGCTCCTCGTACATCCTCCTCATCAACCTGCCGTTCTCCGTCTACGCCATGCTATTGGTTTTCTTCTATCTCTTTGTGCGCAACCGAGCGACTGCGGCTGCGGTGCTGGCAGCGCAGGGAGCCTCCGAGGAAGAGCAGAGGGTCTACATCGTCAAGTACGCCTTCACCATTTCCCAGCTGTACCTGATGATGATTGTCTTCGGTGTGATTGGATTCTACCTAACGAACGGCAGCTCCGCAATCACGTGGCTGCTCCTGACCTCGCTCGGTATCTCTCTCGCGCACGCTGGTATGCGACGCCCGCCCATTCAGGACTCCGCGTTTGACTTCGTGTAAACACAACGGCGAAGACGAAAAAAAAAAGTGAGATAGATTAGAAGGAAAGCGGGATCGTTTCTCCCTCTTTTCTTTTATGGCTCTTCTTGTGATTATGCGCCTTTGTTGCGCCCCCTCTTCTTCTTTCTCATTTTTCTCTCTTTTTTTTCTAAAGCTTCACGTGGTGGCGCTGAAACAATCCGCTGCAGCCCCCACCCACCTCCTGGTGATCAACTATGGGCGTCATAACGTCACGGGATCCAGGACAAAGCGAAGAAGCCGCTATAGTTTCCATCTTTAGCTGTTGTCGTGTTAGTTTATTTTTTTTTTCAAATATCATTGCGTGTCTTACTTGTTTTTCTCTATTTCTCACTCTCTTCCATGTGAATCGTTGGAGTGGCATGTTGCAATGTTCCCGCAGATCAACTTTTTTTCTCCCTTGTAACATACCTAACTGACCTTCTAATTTTTGCTGTTGCTGTTTGTATTCTCCCTTCAGTTTTTTTTTTCTTTCGAGGAGGTTTCAAAGCAGGAACAAGAGTAGTTAAAGCACTGGTGGTGGGAGCTTTTCTGGGGGGGGGGGGCCTCCTCAGACAAACAGTGTTTACAAAAGAAGGTATGGCGTTGTCGACGCGCCGGGGACACTTGAATTCCTATGCCTTCACCCCTCCCCCTAGATACGCACACGCAGCTCTTCTTCGGCAAGACTGAACACGTATAGAGCCGTGTAAAGTGGGATCTTCCTCCCCCTCTCCGCATTTGCCTTGGAGTGCTTCCGATGTATCTAGGGTCTTTTCCACATGTGAATCCGGTGCCTCTTGTGAAGCACGTGCTTAGCACTCTCTCTCCCTTCTCATCCCGCATCCGTTTATCTCACTCACACGGCTGTGGTAAACGCTATTGGTACGTCACGTCCGGTACACATACACACACACACATACACACTCAATCCAATTTTTGTGTCCAACCGCCGCACATCACATATCTATGCCCCATACCCTGCAGTAACTCGTTGAAGGTTCTCACTCCACTTGTGGATTTACAATTCGTTGAACAAGGGCAAAAAAAAACAAGAACGCAGTGTGGCTTTTTCATCGCTTTAAACATTGTTTTTTCTTTCTGGTTTCTGGTTTTTGTTTTTGGGGGAAGATTTGGTGTCTTAAAGGGAAGGGTAAAAGAGGGGCACTCGTTGATCACGCACATTGTCTTTCATGTTCCGCAGGTATCTGCACTCATAGCGCACAAACATTGCCCTGGTTCGTTTACGAACTTTGCATACGCTAACGTCTTTTTTTCTCCTCATCAACAAGAATAACAGGACGAAGTCTCTTTTTTAAGGATACACACGTTTATTGTCACCATCTCTGTTTTTTACTGAGTTCCGCCTGGACCATTGTTGCTGTTGTTGTTGTCTAAGTGCGTATATCCCTTGTGTTTGTTTATTTCTACACCCCAGGTTTTACGGAGCGCTCGTGTTTAGTGATCTTGTGTTTTTCTTTAATCCTTCTTTTGATTTCCCACTCTTCTATGCATCTCCAAAAACTGTAATAACATCTGTCAAAATCGTATCAGGACGTGAGCTCGCTTCTTTTGAGGTGTTTTTGTTTCTGTTGTTTGCGTTGCCTTGCGAAGCCTCGTCTGATACTTTCAACTTTTACTCTCGATGCGGAAGTAAAAAAGAGGGAAAAAGGGAAACCCGTAAAAGGGTAACTGTGTAGCGCCTCCAACCTTGAGCCTGGTTCTGCTTCGGTTTTTAACCAATTCTTTTTTTATTATTACGCGTTGCGTCTAGTTGTGACTTTCGTTTGTTGGCGGTGTAGCTTCCTGTTGTATAGGTAGGCTAAAACGAGTTCTTGAGCACGCTCCATTGTTGTTGTAGGTGGTTTTCACGCGTGTCTGTGTATTCCTCTCTGTGAAAGCTGTGGATCGCCGACATTTTTGTGATTGTATAAATTTTTTTTTCTGTGTACCGACTTCTCAACACACTGTTTGGTTGGCAGTGTATTTTCGCGCTTTTTGTTTGGTTGTTTATTTTAGAAACCACCCGTCTGTGCAGAGAAAAAAGAAGCTGCATAAACGGAGGGAAGCGTCTGCCCTTCCGCTCTTTTTTAGCATCACTCTTACTATTACCTCTCTATTATCAGGTGTTCGGTCTGCTGTGGCGGTGGTGATCTCTGGTGTCCTGTGTTGCAGTTGTTTTTTTTTTTTTGATCTCTTCTCTGGCTGACACTGCATTGTTTTCTTCCTGTGTTTTTGTTCTGATCTCCTCCTTTTGCACTCTTCGCAATTTAGATCAAGACTATTTTCTCCTCTTTCTCCTCTTGTGTGTTTCTTTCTTACTTTGCCTCGTTTTGTTTTTTGCTGTTGTTGCTGTTCAGGATGAACTATAATGAAGTCGGCGTCCTCCTCGTGCTGGCAGTGTGCTGCTTCGTGGCCAATGTCCTCCACGGACTCACCGGCTGTGGCAGCATTCTTGTGCTTCACGCGTTGTGGCAGACCGCTGTCACCCTCACCCCAGAAGTCCTCCACAACACCGCCGCCTTTGGCGAGGAGAACGTGAAAAGCATCGCAGAGTTCTCCTACGTGCTGACCTTTTTTATTCAAATCGTCCTCACAAGTCTGCTCTTTTTCGACGAGCGGCAGAAGCGGATTCAGCAGCAGCGGCAGGGCGTCCCTGCGACGCCGTCGGAGCTGAATGGGGTGCTGCTTCTCGCCTTCATCCCTTGCTCCTTTGTGGGGGCGGCGGTCGGTCTGTACACGATGTCGCTCATCCACGAGAACGGCTCCCGCATCATCCTTGGCGGCTCGTCGCTCTTCTTCGCCCTCACCTTCCTCTCCCTCTACCAGATGAAGTACCTGGAGCGGAAGAAAACGGAGGATGTCATCCGCGATGACCTCATGCTCATGCGCATTCAGAGCGAGGTGCAGCGCCACGTCATCCTGCAGTATATGGAAGCCCAAAAGCGGCGGAGGATGCGCAAGGAGCGCCGCCACCGCCACCGCGCGCAGCGGCTGCAGGCGAAGAAAGACGACAAGGCCCGTCGCCGTGCACTGCGGTTGAAGACGTTAGCCATCACCGACAGCACCAACGTGTCCTCCTCCCCCTCCGCTGCTGCTGCTGCTGCGACGATGAACGGTGAGGCATCCACGCCACTCGTCATTGTGCCACCAGGGGAGAAGTTGGAGGGCGGCATTGCCGGGTCGATGTCGGAGCTCGAACGAGCCCCACTGGAGCTGAACGTGTCACTGCAAAGTCCGAGTCACATCCGGCCGCAACAGCACAGCCTGGCGGCCGCTGAGCCGCTGACCAGCATCCGCACGAACCGACCTTTAGAGGTGCACGGATCGTCGCACGTGTCGTCGCCGGATGCGCACATGATCAGTGATGTGCATCTGCCCGCGTCACTGATCAGCGGTGGTGTCGTCGACGACGCTTACGCAGCGGGACAGTTTGCAAATCAACTACGCCGCCGCCACCACTACCACCGATTTTGGGTTAATCCAATCGATGTCCAGACGTATATTCGTGTGCGTCTGGCGGAGATTAGCCGCAATGTAGACTCGCCCTCGGAGGAGGTGGCGCACGAGGCACAGCTGGCGGCGTGGACGCTGCGGGCAATGGGTGGGCTGGAAGCGGATGCGGACGTCATCTCTCCCTACCCCGCCTCACCAGCTAGGCAAGGTGCAAACAGCAGCATCAGCAGCAGCAGCACCAGCACCAGCGGCGACGACGACAGCACCATCACCTCCACCACCGCGAGCGCTCACCCACCCTACGCCCCCGCCAAGCACGACAGTAAGGTGTCCCAGGCGGGCACCGACAGCGAACTGGGTGCGTCGCGCGATCCGCACGCCCGCACGGTTCGCTTTGACACCAGCGCCGAGGCCACCGCAGAGCGGGAGGAGCTCCACAAGAAGTGGAAGGTCCTCCTCGGAAAAGGCAACGACAAGGACGGGGATGAGAGCATCGACCTCTCCAAGTCCATCGCGATGGCTGCCGCCACGGCACCTCGCCGGGTCGTCATGGGTCACACAGAGATCTTGAATATCGGCCTGCGCGAGGCCCAACAGCAGCAGCTGAAGAGTTTGAAGGAGCTCAACTCTAGTGAATACAGCCGCGAGCACCACCGCCGCCGCATCGTGCACTTCATTCGCATGGACGGTGGCGTGGTCATGTCAGCGATGGTCTCCTCCTTCTTTTCGGGCCTCCTTGGAAGCTACACCGGTGTGGCGGACCCGCCATTGATGATCTTTGTGCTTGCGATGGGCATCAGCGTGCCAGAACTGCGTATTAACTACGCCGTGTCGAGTATCATACCTGCTGCTCTGCGTGCCGTGGTCGGCATCGCTGACGGCTTCGCAAACAAGAGTTTGTTCGTCTACTACCTCGTCTCGGTGCTCTTTGCCTGGGGTGGGGTGGCCTTTGGTCTGCACATCAGCCACCACACCGCCGTCACGCATATCACCTTCATGATTGCCACCGTCGCCATCCTGCTCCTCGTTGCGTTTCTCATGTTAGTACCCTTTGATGAGGTGCTCCTGCGACTGGGTGCGACGGCGGCGTGCTTCATCGTGGTGGCCTTTGCGATCTTTCGGCAGCAGAAGAAGCCGGAGCACCGCCGCCCACCGGCGCCGCCCAACACCCCTGCCACCGCGGCTGAAGTGGAGGCCTTTGAGCAATACTGGCGCCTGCACAGCCGCAAACAGCAAGCCCTTGTTGACTACGAGAACGATGGCAGCGCCGTCTCCATGAACTCGAACAATTCGGCGTTGTTGGAAGAGAGTGTGCGCAGCGGCACATCCTCGGGGATAACTGGGATTCGCAGCGGTTCGGCGCGTGTGCCGCCGACGCCCGGGATGCGGTCGCTACCTAAGCAGCAAACGGAGGCGTCTCTGCGGGCGCGAAGTGCGAGACTGGAGACAGAAGATTTGCCGGCGCGAGCGCGGCAAGACGATGCGGAGGAGCTCATCACCATCGTACCCGTCAAAGCCATAACGAGAGTTTGAACATATCGTCTTATCCTCTTTTTCGTACTGTTTTTTTTTTCTCTTTTCTCTCCACCCAAGCTCGCTGTTGTTTCCTGCTCTTACGGTTTTGCTTGGGTTTTTTTCTACTTTGCACTTTTCTGTTTTTTTTTCTCTCAACAAGGCATGTCGACATCGTACATGTTACGAAAGCACGCATGCCCACCCACGTCCAAATGAAAAGTGCCACGCTGGGAAATAAGGAAAGAGAAAGGGAGAGAGGTGAATGAAAGTTGAGATGTCTTTGATGTTGTTGAGGCGTTCGACGTGGTCGTCGTGAAGATTCTCTTCTTTTTCTCACCAAAAAAATAAGTGGTGGGCGACTTGCTTTCCATTCAGCACCTGCCTCTACGTAGGAGCATATTATGTACTTTTTTTTGCTCGTTTTTTTTCTTTTTTTTTACCCCTCCCCTGGCTGTGATGAAGCACTTGTCTGCCTTTATCGTTGACGGTTGTCGTTCCCCTCGTCCTTTCGTCGCAAAAAAGAAAGAAGAGAAGCGTGTTCGACGGACAATGAGGTGGCCGCCACCCCTTCCAACCTCCCTCTTTTTTCTCGGTCTCGTCCATTATTCTCCTCTGTTGTTGTTATGAAACTGTGTTTGACCTAAAAGTAAACGCTGAGCGTTGAGTTGCCCAGCTTTTTTTCGTGTTGTTTGTTTGTTTCGTGCAGGTGGTGTCAACCTACGTGTTTTAACTGTATGTAATTGGCAACGACGTTGTGTGTGTGGGTGTGGGTGGGCGAAATAAAAAAGAGGAAGCGAGTGGTGTGCAGGGAACTCGCGTCGACACGCCGTCGAGTCGCACTCTGTTGTCGCTGCTCCTACCTGCCCCCGCCGTTTCCTTCTCCTTCCCCTTTTCCCTCTCTCCCCTCCCCTTCACCGTTGCGTGGTGTGGTGGGGATGGAAGTGCGCTGCTGCTTCTGCTGCTTCCGAGAAACGTTTATTTCTGGTATGTGACGCGATGCAACAGCTGAGGAAAAAGGGAGAAGGGGAAAGCCATCGCGACACAGCTGTCTCACCCTTTCCTCCTCCCCATACACCTCCTCCTCTTTACCTCCCTGTCTACTCCTCTTTTTTTTTTTTCGCACCGACACCGTTCTCGTTCCCCCGTCCCTCTCCTTCTGCTCATTCTCCTCACCAGCTGTGGCCCCAGCAAAGTAGCCCCACCACAACTTTCAGCTCCCTCCCTCGTTCCCCTCCAAATACCCTCCTTCTCACCTTTTCCCAGCCCTTCGCTGGTTAGAACCCCACAACACCAAACAAATTACATTTAAAAAATGCAGCTGCTGTACCAGAAGAACCCGGAGAACGCACCGGCGCAGAAAATTCTCGCTGCGGCGGCGTACACCGGCGTCGAGATCACACCAGAGCCATGCGATGAGAACAAGGCCAGCACCGATGACACGCTGGGCAGTGCTCTGAGCGACCCGTGTGGGGAGTACCCCGTCCTGCTGGTCGGCGACGAAGTCGGTGCCTCGGTCTTCGGCGCCAACGCGATTCTGCGCTACGTGGCGCGTGCTCAGGACGAAGACATATTGCACCCCTACGGCCGCACCCCATTTGAAGCCAGTCAGGTGGATACCTGGCTGGACTTCTCTAGCACGGAGATCGACTCGGCAAACATGCCGTATATCAACGTTGCCTACTACAAGACAGCCACCGACGTTCCGGCAGACGCGCTGGACAACGTACGAGCGGTGCTGGCGGGCCTGGAGGAGGTGCTGAGCGTGCGTACATTCCTCGTGGGCGAGCGCATGACAATTGCCGATATTGCAGTGGCCTTCTCCATCCAGTGGGTGTACCGATGCAACCGCAAGCACGGGGACACCTTGGCGAAGGAGTACCGCGCGGTGTACCGTCACTACAACACTGTGATGCGCAACCCAAAGATCCAAGCCGTGATGCGAAAGGAGGGCGCCACGTTGGGACCTCTTCGTGCATAGCAGCCTTTTTTCTGCTTTTTCAGTTTTTCACGACCTCTCAGGTAGCGCAGATGTGGTGCTGCAATGCTCACGTGAATCGGAAACGTCAGTTCAGTGCTTTCACCGCCATTAAGCACACACGCACATGTCAGCAAATGGAAGCGGTGAGCACAGCGCATATTTCCGTCCTGCGCTCTTCGAGGGCATGCGCCTCATGTTCCGCGACTTCGTTGGTGTTTTCCAGCATACATCACCCCACAACTCTTTTGTTTTCGTATTTTTCTTTTTTTTTTTTCTGATCTCGTAGAAACGTTATTGCGGCTTCGCAAATATCGTTATCGATGGCCAGCAGCCACTCCAGAATGAAGAAGTAGCGATGGAAAGAATGAGATGGTATCCAGGAACAATGAAGAGAGAAGAGAGAGAGCAAACAGGCGGCAGTGGAACAGCCTCGTCCTTGCCAGACCTGCCTCATCATCCCCACTCCTCACCTTCTGTGCCACCTGTCAGCGTGTTTCGCTTGTTTATCTGTTGCTTTCGTATTCGTCTCTCTTTTTTACTATTATTTTCACGTCCACATCATCGTTTTTTCTGTTCGTTTGCGTGTTTCTCTCCTTTATCTTTCTCAGTGATAACCGACGGCCTGACGGGCCTGCTGTGAAATGAATGATGGCGACTAGTATTTGCTCGCTCGTTTGTTGATTGTCTGTTCTGATGTTCCTCCCTCCTGGAAGGTGCCGGGTGTGATTATCGTCGCATACAGGCCAATAGAGGGGATGACACATCGACCTTCTGTGTAGACGCTGGCAGTTAAGTCGCGCAGCGATTTTCTGTTTGTTTGGCTGTGAGGTGTTGTTTTTTTTTTTCTGTGTGTGTGTATGCTTCTTGATTGTTACGATGGCGATGGTGATGGTGGTGCACTCAATTTGAGAAATGTTCCCTTTTGTGCCTTTTCTCTGTTCGAACCAATGCAGAAGTCATAGATCTACACGTATTCAAGAAGGCGGGAATGTTTGCCCGCTTGCGCGGGGTAGTAGTAGCGGTGTGAGCAATGGCTGGTGAGGCTGGTCGGCACTCCTCGTTGAGGAACTCTTTCAAAGCAACCTCTGCAGAGCGGGGAAACGCTGTAGGCTGCTCGTGCAGGGTCCCAGTGGATGCAATTTGTGCCCTCCCCCACACCAAAACAAGAGTCCGTTGATGTGACCCTCTTCTGCTTCTCACTCTCTTTTGCAGTATCTCGTTTGAAAACGACCTGTTTCCCCCTCCCTCTTCCTCTTTTTTCTCTCTCCTTTGCAATCTCATGGAAACGTACGGAACGTTTTTTCTGCTCCCCATTTTTCAAAACGCTTTTCTACAACCCCTTCCCAGAAGTCTGCTCTGCTTTCTGTATGTCGTAGACATGTGCTTGTTTTTGTTTGTTTTTTCAAGAAAACAAAAATCTGTGGCATTTACAAGTTGAGCCATTTCATGCGTGTCTGGGAGGAAGATAGCGCTTCCCATCAGTTGCTGTAGTCTCCCTCCCCCTTCCTCTTTTTTGAGCATCCTCTGGCTTACGTGCTTTTTGGCACTGCGCTTTTCTGTTTTGCTGAAATTTCTCTTGTCTTTGTGAGCGACACGTTAGAACCCAAATTTCGTAGTAGTAGATAGCGAATCTGCGTTCTTCTAACCTTACATACCTATTTTCCCCCTTCTTATTGTCGTTGTTTCTTTTTTCCCCTTCTGTCTAACCTGAGGGAGGCGGTGCTTCCTCCCACTGTTTTCCCTTTTTTTTCCTCGTCACGGCCCTTGCGCTTTATGAGCTGCTACACGCTCTAACCTCGATCGAAACACCACTACCCTTTTCTCTCACCTTTTTGACCGACATAGGTCCCACGTTTCACCTCCCTCGAGAACTCTCACGTCACTTCCAGAATGAGCTCCGCGTTTACTGTGCACCTCTTTCTTTTCCTCTTCAATTTCGCCGCAAGCGTCATCCAAGGTGTCACTGGCTTCGGCGATGCCATTCTACTTCAGGTGGTGTGGTACACCGCCACTATCATATCACCAGCCAACTTCAACACCACCGCCCTCGGTGACTCTCCGGTGCGTGCGGTGACGTTGCTGATGTACTGTCGTATCATCTTCTCAGCAGCCATTCTCGCCTACATGAGTCTTCGGGATGGCGTTTTTTCTCTTCAGATGACTCTCGCCATGGCTGTTCCCTCCACCATCACCGCGCTGATCGGCATCTTCATCTTCAAGAATGCCACCAGCGAGGAACTGAAGCTGGTGCTGGGCATCTCGGGGCTCACTTTCGCTGCCATGTACATCTTCACCCTCACCATGAAGTACGTCCTGCGCAAACGCAAGTTGCGCCGCCTCAGTGCCGTGGCGGCGACGGCGGTGACGATTCTGCCCGAGACGGACGCCGTGGAGGCGGACCTCAACGCGATCCGCAACTCCAGCTTTGCACGCGACCTGGCGCCCCCCACGTCGGACCAGACCGCCGAGTCGCCATCGCAGAACGTGGTGTCGCCCGCCTTCGTCAGCATCGCCACGGGCTCCCCGTTCCGCCGCAAGGAGGCAGAGCCGTGTGCGGTGACGGAGTCCGGTTGTGGGGTGGAGGTGCCGCCGCTGGTGCCGTCGAAACTGTCGCCGTCTAACACCTTGTCTTACACTCGCGTGCGGGTGAACCGCAACCTGGATGAGAACGGCAGAATCAAGCTCTCCACTAAGATTGGGGCTTCAGTCGCCTCTGCAGTCTCTGGCATTATGGGTTCACTGACAGGTGTAGGTGCGCCGCCGCAGATTATTTTTATTCTGGTATTTGACGTGCCGCAGTACATCATACGCGTGAACTTCGCTATGCAGTCCATCCCAAGTGCTGCTCTTCGCTTCATCTTTGCCTGCTCCACTGGTTTGTTCTCGAAGGCAATGATCCCACTCTTCGTCAACACACTCATTGCCGGTTACATTGGCATCTTTATTGGTGTGAAACTAGGGAAAATGTTAGGACCGAAGAGCTTCAGCGTTTTTGTGCTCGTGCTGCTCTTGCTCTCCTCGCTAGTCATGGTTACCGAGAGTGTGGCGGTGCTCGTCAGCTTCACCGTCATCGTGTTCCTCCTCACCATCGGTGCTGCCGTCTACGAACAGCGGTTGACGGCGGCGAAGGTGCAGCGGCAGCTGGAGATGGAGGAGGAACTCGAGGAGCGACGCAGGGGTGGGGAGCGCCACCCGCGCCGCAGCGAGGTCATCGCCGCTGCCTCCGCGGGTCCGCCAGTGACGGAGGAGGCCGACGCCCCCGTTTCCTTCCCCACTCCCCTGCCTCGGCGATCTGCGACGGACGCTGCGGTCACGCAGGCCTCGCCCTCCCTCGCCAGCGAGACGAAAGACACAGCGAGTGTATCAACGGGCATGAGCAGCTGCACCTCCAGCCGCATCCGCCGTGCAGAGCAGCATCGACCACCGCCACTGTGGAAGGATGTCGATGGCGGGCGCACGGCGTCGGCAGAGGCCTCCCTGACAAGCGCCTCGGGTGCTGCGGGGGCTCGTGGACGGTCGCAGATGGTCAGTGTGCAGGCAGCGGGTGACATCGACGCCTCCGCGGACACGGCGTGGCAGCCGACGACGTCGAGTGTGAAGCGTTAGAAGGCGCTGCAGGACGAGGAGATCGATGCAAGGGCTGCGGTGGCCACGCCGGCAGTGCCGAAGGTGGAGAGGAGGTAGATGCTGTGGAGGGAGGGGGGAGAGCTGTTGCGTGTGTGAGTGTGTGTCACTAGGTGCGGTGGAAGCAGCGCCGCTCCCCTTTGTGCGGTGGTGCTGTCCCTCCCCCCCCCCCCTCCTCTTCCCTCTTTCTCTTTCTGCCTGCGCCAAATCTGTAGCGACTCGCCCTACCGGATGCCATTGGATGGGGCAGCGACTCGTGGACGCCTACACTCCTTCTCACGAGGGAAAGGAAGAGAGGAAGAGAGGAAGAGACGAGGCTGTGTGAGTGGTGTGCGACTCTTTTCGGTGCGTCTTATGCTGCCGGCAATGGAGGTTTGTTTCGAGCGCTTGATGGACTGTTGGTGTTGCTGCTGTTGTTGTTGTTTTGCAGTGACGAGAGAAACGGAGGCATTGCACGTTTGCCTAACGGCGCGCCGAAAAAAGGCGTTTCTGAGAGCGTTCACGTGCACCGAAGGGCAAAGTGGTTGTTTTGTTTGCCGAGTTGAAGAAGCTGCTTGCGTGGAGGCGAAAGGGCATCATCGTTGTTGCGCATGTTGGAATCTAACTCATTTTTTCCCATCGAACAACCTCAATGGGTATGCTACGCAGTAGGTAAAACGAATACCTCAAGGGGCATTCCAGTTTTTTGGTGGTGGTATTTTCGGCCGTACTCGCGATCGTGATGCCTGACCGTAATTTCATCTTGTACAACGGAAGAAGTACCGCCGCTGAATGTGAAGTGGCTGATAAAACCGAAATAAGAAAAGCCATACTTGGAAATGCAAGACAGAGAACTTCCCGGTGTGTGTGTGTGTTAACGTGTGGGTTCCTCCACCCCCAGTTTCAGAAGTTGAGCACTGAGATTGCGAAATGAGACAGGAGGAAGGGATAGGGAAGAGGAACCGTGAACGCGATAGTTTCCCATCACTTAACACGTTGGCCGCGCTTGTTTTTTTTTTTTTCTTGTGTGTGTGTGTGTAATGTGTGGTCTTTCTTTCTCTCCTTCTCTGCCTTGAGAAGATAAATCGTGACCTTTATTTGCTGCTGCTGCTGTTTTGAGTCGTTTGCCTCTAAGCTGTTCAAGATCTTCCAACGACACTTGTTGATGACATGCATGCATTGGTTGAGTACTTTTCTCAGTTCACTCCTCCCCGCCCCCTCCCCATTCCTCTCTGCTATATTGGGTGCGTCGTCTGCATCTTCACTCCCTTGGCTCTCTTTTCGTTCCACCACGTTCAAGTGAGAACACCAGATTATGCCACTGCACCTGCATAGATGTAACTCTATTTCTATCGTAGTCCCATGTCCAGCCAGTTGCAGAAATCTGTGTCGGACGTCGTGCAGACGTTTCGCGAGGTGCAGAACCTTCTCCCAACTTTATGCACGCATCTCTGTGCATTAGAGAATATCATGTTACAGAAGGTGACGCTAGTGGGAGCTGTGCGACGGCGCGGGCACTGCTTTGCGAGTCCAGCGTCATCATTTCTTTGTGAGGATGATGAGGAAGACACCTGCACGGTGTACTGTGGATGTGGCAGAGCATCTCTTGATGCTGCCTTTCTTTCAACGGCAACCATGGAGCTGCCAGACGGATTACGCAAGCAAACTGATTTGTGCTGTGCCCACGCCACCACTGCAGTGGCAACAGCCCCATTAGGTGTCTTGTCCCTTTTCCCTCTCTCCACTGCACAGCACCTTGTGGCTCAGCATCAACGTGACGAGGAAGAGTTGATGGGCGTCATTTCGCGCATCACACAGCAGTCCTGGCCACAGAAGGTGGCGCAGCTGAAGGCGAAAATCACAGTAGTGGAGACACAGTTAAGTGCTCCTCTGGAGGGCAGTGGCAGGGGGACCTCCGTACTGCCGACGCTGTTTTTTCTGTCGTCATCGCAGCTGTCCGCCGCCCTGTACGGGCTCGTGGCGTGTGCGATGAAGATGAGCAGTATCCTGCAGGAATTGATGCTCGCGTTGCGCAAAGACACTCGCAGCTCCATCTTGTGCTCCTCTCCGTCATCAACTGGTGCCACGGTGCTGGCTGACTATCTGGCGTCTCTCCTCGCTCGAGAGGGTCAACTCCAGTTTGCAGAAACGGCACTTCTCCCCTTGCACAAGCCGAGCACGAGCACATTGCAGGAAGCAGATCGAGGTGTGGCAAGTGTCGGCCACACCGCCAGCGCCGCTCTTCCCTCTCCCTCAGAGCCGTTGACGTTGGTGGAGGCGGTAGGAATGCTGGAGGTGTTTGTGAAGGCCCGCTGGAACTGCTGCTGCAGCGCCTACCTCGTGGAGGAGTCCCACGTACTGCTCAAAAGCGTGTAGAGTCCTCCTCCCCTGCTGCATGTTTCGCTGGTGTTGTCGGAGAAACTGTGCAGCGGAAGAAAAAAAAAAGAAGAGCGACGTCAGATACGAGGCCGCCTGCCTCTCGCTACGTCGTGAGGTGTTTGTGACGCGCGCAATTTCTTGCACATTTGGCACACGTGCAGTTTCCGTTTAACACCAACAGCAACACAGTCTCTTCTCCCTTTTCGTGTGAGTGGGAAACGGGAGGTTTTTTTAATGTCTCCCCCTCGCTCGTTGACGGCTCAGCACCACCACCACGTACCGCTAACACGAACTACGTTGGAGAATCAACGAAAAGAAAGAAGGTACTCAGAAAGCACTCTTTAAGAAAACCTAAGGCGCTCTCTGCGCTATTGTACCTTTTTCTCCCAATCATTCTTCACTATCCTCTTGCGTATCGTCCATTGGTCTTCTTTTTGTTGCTGTTTTCAATATCGTTTTACGGCACACGTCTGCATAAAAATCACTCTCTTGCAGTCACTGCAATCCCTTGAGAACAGCGTACCCGGCGTGTAGCTGCTCAGCCGCACTCCGTCTACGACGAACTCCGAAGCTCCCCCCTCTTCTTTTTTTTCTTTGGTCAGTTTTTATTCTCTTCTCTCTCAAACATCACCTCTACAAGCAGAAAACGCACACGCCATCTTAGGAAACAAAAAGTAAGCGTAAAGAAACTGTTTGGACACCGCAAGCGGAGAGCTTCAGCAAAATGGATACCCCCATTGCCGTGTATATCACCCTTGGTGCGTTCAACTTTGTTTCTAGTATTATCCAAGGTGTCGCAGGTATCGGCGATGCCATCTTTATGCAAGTGTTGTGGCTTCTTGCCTGTGGACTGTGGCCGGATGTGTTCAACGTGACCCCGCTCGGCTCAGAGCCGGTGCGCGTGGTGGCGTTGATCATGTACATTCGACTGCTGTTCATGTCTCCGCTAGTGGTGTACCTCGGGCTGAACGACAGCATCTTCTCCAAGTCCATGACCATCATGATGGCGATCCCGAGCACCATTCTTTCCATCATAGGTGTGCTGCTCTTCAAGAAGTTGAACACTGGTGACTTGAAAAAGGTGCTGGGAATCACCAGCTTCATCTTTGCCATCGCGTACATGTGCATTATTGTTTACCGAAAGTGGCGCAAGATGCGTCAGGTGCAGGAGCTGAAGTCGCGTCACGTTAAGCTCGTGGTGGAGGCGGACGCGTTAGCCGAAGAGGCGCAGCAGAGTCTCAACACCAGCATCGTAAATCTGCACTCCAGCTTTGTGCAAAACGTTCCTAACAACAGCATCTTCGCGCTGCATCCGCCGCCGCTCAACGGTCCGGTGGGCACACAGCCGAACATGTTTTTTTCCGTGCAGAGTGTGCCTTCTCTGCCAGACCACAATGTGGAGATGCCGGGCTCCACGGTGATTGCGGAGAACACGCAGGAGCAGGTGATCGACGCCCGCACCGGATTGCCCGCCAACACCACCGAAGCCTTCCTAAGCACGATCGGTGGCGAGGTTTTCGTGGCACCAGAGACGCAGGAGCCGCACCTCAATGAGGAAAACGTGCCACCTCTGACCCCGTCAAAGATCTCACCATCTCGGACGATGACGTACACCCGCGTTCGCATTAACCGCAACATCAACGCCAACGGCAAGATCAAGATGAGCACCAAGATTGGTGCGGCGGTGGCTGCCTCCGTTGCTGGCATTATGGCTTCCTTGACCGGTGTGAACGCACCGCCGCAGATCATCTTCATTCTCCTCTACGACGCACCGAACTATATTGTCCGTGTAAACTTCAGTGCCCAGTCCATTCCGAGCAACGTCATCCGGTTTTTTATGGCTGTTGCCCAAGGCTCCTTTGCATGGGCCATGGCCCCCCTCCTGATCGACGTCATTATCTTTGGTTTTGCGGGTGTCTTTGTGGGAAACCGGATTGGCCGACTGCTAGGTCCCAACAGCTTCAACATCTTTGTGCTGTGCCTTCTTCTCCTGTGCTCCCTCGCCATGATGGGACATTACGAGACACTTCTGATCGTTTGTACGATTCTCACCATCGTCATCACGGTGGTGTGCGGCTACCTGGAAAACAAGAAGAACAAGCCACTGATCGAACAACAGCGTCTCTCTGAGCTGGAGGTGGAGAAGCGATTGTACAATTGCCTTGAGGAGCTGCAGCGCAACAACAGCAGCTTTGTCGGCCCCGCCGCCCACTCCGCCACGTCGCCGACGCTGAGCCTCGAGCACATGCAGCGAGCGACGCGGCCGAAGCCGATGTGGGGCGGGGCCAACTGCGACAACGACGACCAGAGCAACAACGGCGGGGAGAAGAGCCCCGAGCACGCGGGCTCACCGACAGAGGACCGTGGGCTGGTGAAGGGCGAAGGCGAGGGTGAGGCCAGCGTTGCGGATAGGGTCCCGCACCACATTGATGCCACCGCCAAGGCTGCGGAGTCGCTGGAAGGGGCCGCTGTCAGCGACGCCCCGCAGAAGCACCTGTCCATCATTCGCACAGAGAAGAGGGTCGAGAGCCACGTCGCCGCTCCAACCTCTTTGCCAGCTGCTCCCGCTGCCGTACCGCACGCAGCGGCGGAGGGAATAGATGAGCGCACCGTCCCAGCTGTGTTGAACGCCGGTCCACAGAAAGGCATCACGAGCGTGCAGAGCAGTAGTGCAAGCAGCAGCCGCAGCAGTAGCGCTCACGGCCGCGGACGCGCTCCGTACCGTCCTGCAGCTGCTGCGACTGCATACCGCACTTCTCCCCTGCCGGCTGCTGCCCCTGCTGCGGCGGTTGGTCGAAGCATGGAGCCTTCGCATCGCATTGAGCGTCAATCACCCTCGCTGCGCAGCTTGAGCAGCAGTGTGCAAAATTTGCCAAGCGACGACGACGCCGTGCAGCGGCGCTGATCGAAGTGGGAGGGATGATGAAACACACTACCAATTCGTCCATTCTCGTTTTCCTTTCTTTCTGCTTGCTCGAACACTGAGCTTTTTTGATAGTGTGTTTTTCGAGGGTTTCTAATGCCTGTTGTGACGCTGTCGAGGCTCAAAAGAGAAGCAGTTATTTTCTTCAACCGGGGTATTGCCGGACTCTCAAGAGAGCGAAAGAAAGAGAACACAGCAATTGTTTTGCTTGCGTTGCTGGTGTTGTTGTCGTTCTTGTGGAGACGCGAAAGCGAGGCAGAACGAGCAGCCCTCCTAGTGTTTTCGTGGTTGAAGCACCGTGAGATACACGTAGTAGTGCGTCAAGCACGGCCTGCGTCACTGCACCCCATGACCTGTTATACATACATATTCACATACGCTTATACCCAAAAGTGTAAACGCAGTGTTTCCTTTCCTTCACCTTTTGTTTTTTTTCTGTTGCTGGTTTGTTTGTTTCGGTACCTCTGCCTGCGTTGATCCACTGTTCTTTGCCTTCTATTGTGCCTTTCCGCGTGGGCTCTGTTGTACGCCTTCATTTGGTAGATTCCTCTGCAAGGTTGCCTCTCTTCCTTTTCGTGTTCCGTTTTCGGGGAAATGAACGGAGGACTTCTACGTTGCATCACACTTTCGATGATAAGGGATGAAAGATGAATCAACCCTATTTCTCTTTTTTTCTCATCTTTTCTTTTGTTTTTCCTTATCATGTACGGCTTTGTTTTGTTTAGATGCCAGTGATACAGCTGATATAACGGGGTGGTTTTTTTTTTTCTTGTTTCTCACCATCAACACCTCCCCACTCCGTTCTCTTTACCGCAACATGCTGTTGTTTTCTTTGCGCCATGGTTTGCGTGGCTTCTTTTTTTTTTTTCTGTTGGGTGGCCTTGTTCTCTGCCGTCGAAGACTGATGCTCTGTTGTTCTTGGTCTTGTTCACGGCAGAGATGTAAAGGGAGTGGATGATTGTTTTGACCACGGGGTAGAGGGAGTCGTGGGCCACGTATTGCTTTGTTGTTGCTGTTTGTTTGTGTTTGTTTTTTGCTTGTGGTAGTGCTTGTGATTTTCTGAAACCGATGCTGTCTTGTCACGTCTGGTACTCTATTGTAAACTCTATAACTCGAAGTCAACTCACTTCTTTTCCTTATGTAAAAGATCGTAAAAGATATATAAGTATATATATACCGCACATCTGTCACAACAAACTCTGCGCGACGTGAGCAGCGGAGAGTCACTACTGTCGTTCATTCGTTTTCTGTCATTACGGAGAAACACAATCACAGACTCGCGTTCATGCACATGCACACAAGCGTGTACACGTGCGGGTACTCTCGCTAGCCCGTGAAACTCCCCACCTGAACCTCGTGGAACTTGTTTCCGGGGCCACTCGGGAAGTTTGTATTGTGTGTTCTCCGACAACTGCCATCGCGTTTACGTACCCTCCAAAGATCTTTGTATACCTCCTCCCCTCTTCTTTTGGTTTCCCTCCTCCAACCATTCCACTTGTGCTTTTTGGTTGTTGTTGTTGTTCCGGTGCTTCTTGTGTGGTGCGGTCGTTTGTTGAATGGACTAGCAGAAAATTTCACAGGCTACCAGGAACAACTGCCGAACAGCAACGTCTCGCTGAGCCTTTTTCTGTTTGTTTTACTATTCTGTTCTTTTTGTGCTGTAGTCGCCAAGGTCGTCAAGGTGCTCACAGGCACACTCCCCTGCAAATTTACCCAGCAAAATAAAGCATGTTCAACTACTACAACCACCAGGATAAGTCAACGTGGCTGAACACCGTGGAGCGTCCTGACGTCCCGCTGCAGGCCATCGTCGACCCCTCTATCTTAGCTGCCGACTTCTGTAAGCTGGGTGAGGAGGTGGAGAGTGTCCTCTCCCCTGCCGGTGGCGCCGTAGAGTGGATTCACGTGGATGTGATGGACGGCCATATGGTGCCAAACATAAGCATTGGCCCCGGTGTTGTCAGCTCCTTGCGGGCACGCTTCCCGAACGTCTTCCTCGACGTGCACTGCATGGTGAGCGACCCAGAGAAGTGGGTGCCGGAGATGGCGAAGGCTGGCGCATCCTCCTACGTCTTTCACATCGAGGCCACCGACGACAGCAAGCGAGTGTGCAAACTGATCCGCTCGCACGGGCTGCAGGTTGGTGTGGCGATCAAGCCGGCCACCTCGCTGACACCCGAGCTGCGGGAGTTGATCGAGCAGCATCACGTTGACATGGTGCTCGTGATGACGGTGGAGCCCGGCTTCGGCGGACAGTCCTTCATGGAGGAACGTCTCAGCTTCATCTCGGAGCTGCGCCGCAACTATCCAACGCTGAACATCGGCGTAGACGGCGGTGTCGCCCACGGCACCGCTGAGCTGTCCGCCAACGCAGGGGCAAACATCTTGATTGCCGGCACCTCCGTCTTCCATGCCAAGGATCGCAAGGCTGCGGTGGAGGAGATTCGCGATTCAATTAAGACGGCGCTGGCGGCCCCCGCCAAGTACTAGGCTCACTATACTGTGAGCTTGCTACTGCCCTCTATGTGTGTATGCATGCTTCTTTTTTGCCTTGTTAGGTCCCAACACACATTCTGATTCGTGTACGTGGTTGCTCCTCATGGAAGACAGAATCAAAAGCTTGTCTTTTAGGCCCACTTTTGGGGGGGATCTGCTCGTTTGGCTCGTTTGGCACGCGGCGGCAGCGCTCCCTTTCCTTCCTGTCATTATATGAATCCCCACCTAAGGAGCGGTGCGTGCCCGTTTATTCTGTTTTCTCTATACACTCGCCGCTCCACAGCGCATCCACCGGTTCTCTACGAAGGTGCTTCGGCGTTTGTGGTACTGATCGTCGTCGTCGTCGTTTTCTTGCTTTGCTTTGCACTTATTCGATTTTGCGTTGGCTGAATTTGTCTCGTCTTTTTCCCCTTTTTCTCTATACCGTGTATTGAGCGTCACGGCGGTATTAACACCCTCCGACGCAACTTCGGAAGCCCAATACCACAAAAGGAATAGCGTTCACAGTGCCCCCCCCCCCTCCTCCCTCCCCGTCTCTCTCCTCCTCTCCCTTTCTTTTCCCTTGTCACTGCATCCAATCCTACGGTTCTTTACTACTAGCACTTTTTTTCTCCATCCCCTTACGGAATCGCTTTGTCTTTTCTTTTGCTCTATGTAACGAAATGGAGTAATTTACTATTATTATTTTTGCGGGCAGGCAACGGTGTTCTCTGCGAAGTTGAAGTTTGCTCTGGAGAAAGCGGAGAGAGTGTGTTGTGTTGCCTCGTCGCCTCGTTGTTGTTTGTGACGATGCGTAGGGCGTGACGCCTCTTGTAAGAGGGCCACCAAGAAGGAGCTGTCGAAGGGTGATCAACAGCATCAACGGCACGTGTATGTGCATGTGTTTTTCCAAGCGTTTCCTCCAACGAGGGAGAGGGGCAAGTGGGGGCTATGAACGACTTTTATACACAAGTTCTCAGGTGTGAAACATCAAAAACGTCATTTTTAACCGCAGACCATGTCTTTTGAGAGGCTTCTGGATTACGTCTTCCCACAAAGTATGCTTTTAGGAAATTTAACGCGCCCTTCTGCGGTGGGACGCGACATCTTGTGAATTGCAGATAACTTTTTTTTTAAAAGACCGGGAGCGAACAGCACAATAGCTGTTAGGAACCGAGAGAAAGTGTGAGCAGAAAAAATGAATACTGCTTTTCTCGCTAATGTGCAGATATGTATGCGTGCGTTTTTTTACACCCAATGAATTCATGTCTTTCTGGTGTTTTACTTCCCTTTTCTCTTCCTTTCATACACGCGCACGCACGCGAATACACACACTCTCTGCGTCACCCCCCACTCCCTCCTCATACGGTGATATGTGGGCTTCACGATTTCGGTGGCGTCCTGTACGTGCCGCAACGCGTGCCTTCTGCGCTGTCCCTCCCTTGTGTTCTCGCAGCCCCACACAGCAGATCTCTCCGTAGGACCCGGCTGATGGCTTGCTCGCCTTGCGCAGTTGCAACCTTTAAAACTCCCTCTTCCATGGAACGATTCCTCTTCGCAGGCACCACCGCCTCCTCGTCGATGCGTCGTTGCGTGTGGCGCCGCACCGCATACGCCCATTCAAGCGATGTAGCCTCGCTGCAGGTCGCCCACCGTGTTGTAACATCCAGTGTTTCATCTGCTACAACAACGATGTCGTCTACTGACCCAGTCGCGGATTGTTTCTCGCCGCGACTCCTCGCAGCACCACATCGTGACGCCACCCACGTTCCCTATGGCGATTGGTTCGCCTTGTACGTGGGTCTCCGCAAGGCGTGGAAAACGGCGGCTGATGCTGTATCCAGTGGTGCTTCTTCTCAAGGAGGAGAGCAGTCACTTCAGACGAAGGTGGCGATTGATGCCCTTCTATGGAACAGCCTGTTCGCTCGCCACTGGACAGAGGTGCAAGTTCAGTCCACCACCACGTCCACACCCTTCTCCACCTCTCGCTATCGGTGGTGGTGGCACCCTGAGACTTCACTAAGCTCATTGCCGCCGCCTCCACACGATGCCACGGCGTTAAGTCCGGCGGCTGTGGAGGTCTGTACAAGTGACTTTCTTGCGGAACCGCTGCTGGGTGGGCGTTACCTGCAATTGTGGATGGAAGACGTTCGTGCCGCTGCGGCGTCGCCGAGAACGGCTGACGATGATGCTTCGACAAGTGCGGATGGTGGTGCGCCCACGGTCCTCTTTCCTTTTTCCGCGTTGTGGGAGATTAAGCGAAGTGCGTACTGGCGGCCATTCTCGACGCAAACCGCTGCCGCTGCTCCTGCTTTTTCTCTGCAGGAGCGACAGGCGCGACAGGCCCTTCTGCAAACCATTGACCAGCTGCTGCAGCTGCAATGTGACGCGTCCAAGGGGGGCTCTCCGCACCAACGGATTCGTGTGCTTTCGCCAACGCAGGAGTGGGACCTTATGTGTCTCGCACCGCGGTTCCGCCAGGTAATGTACCCCTCTATACCTACCACGGCCTCCACGACTCCCCCCGCCCCTCCCCGTTGGCTTTCGATTGAGGCTCTCTGCGAGGATGCGGCGGCGCGGCTCGCCTACTGTGCACACACTTTGAGCTGGCAACAGCGACAGGCGCTGCAGCAAGCTGTGACACCGGTTCGCGTCTTGTCACCGTCCTCAGAGCACGCCCGCCTTCGCAGCTACGCGCTCACCTCCGTGCACGAGCATTCGAGCGCAAAAGAAGCCCTCAACCGCCGCCACGCAGCCCGTCAACAATCGACAGCGTCTGCGGCGACGGTGCACGGCCAGGCGCGCAAAGGCTGCAGTGATGCTGTCCGTCGCATGTCATCACGTGAGGAGAACATCCGTCAGTCCTTTTCCGTTCGCTGACTGGCAGTGGCACGGTGGTTTCTTGCACGATGTCTGTGTGTGTGTGTGTGTGTTTGGAGAAGGTAACGTGACCGCTGATTTACAGTTCTAAATTCTCAACACAGTGTCGACGTGTGAGTCGGTCATCATCACTTCCTGAACCGCGTTGAAGCGGTGTTTACCACTCACGAAGGCTCTAATGAACGATCTTCGTCCGCGAATGGGGGAGAGAATGGCTCGCAAAAGCGCTGCAGTGAAGATGTGCCGCAGCTGCTCATCCTTCATGTCTCTCTCTCTCTTTGTATGTCGGGGTGTTATGGTAATTCATCACACATGGAAATTGCTGTGCACGCCTCTTTCCCTCGTCCTTCTTCTAATTGAAAACGCGTTTCAGAGAAGCACCCCAAGCAGGGCTCACACTACACTACACTGCGTTGCCACTGTGCACGTGGATTTTCCTTTCCTTTTTCAGGCTTCTCCACCATTAAAAAGTTTCGACAGTGCCTTCTGCTACTCCATTGGTGCTTCAGTATACATATACACATAAACAAGTAATGTCGTCGTCTCTCGTGTCCGCACGGTCCACCGCAGCGGGGCCGCACCACACTAAAAGCCAGCACCCCTCCCCCGCTTCTGCGAGCTCCCCCACCTCGTGTGACTTCCACACAGTGACGTGTGTGACATGGTCTGCATCTGGGCGTACTCTTGGCGTTGGGACACCTGCTGGATTCCTCGTGTACAGCACAGAGCCCCTTATCAGCACGTTGAGCGGATCATCCGCAATGGATGCTGCCCCGCTGCCCGCCACAGCGCACAGCAGATCCAGCGACGACCACGGCAGTGTTCTGCAAGAGGTGTGTCGATGTGCTGTGTATGGAGGTGTGGGTTTGTTGAGCCTGCACAAGCAGTGCAGCATCGTCGCATTTAGTGGGGTGCAGCGCCGTACCACTGCGGCTCGACTCCAGCTAGCGGATGTCAGTCAGTCGCCGCCCTCCACCTTTTTTTTGGCCAAGGATCCCTCTACTGCGTCTCGCACCCTGCGACCGTGGCCGGCAGAGGAGGACGCTGCTGTGCGAGAGTGGTACGAAGGCTGGCGCGCCTCCGCCTTTGCCAACGGCAGTACACCGCCCTCCACCGTCGCCGCCACCCTTGCCTACGTGGAGTGTCCTTCCACTATCGCAGCCCTGCGTTTCTCCCCACACGTCATCGTCGCCGCATCGTCTGGCGATCCCAAGATTGCGGGGTCGCACACACTTTACGTCTTTGACCACCACCTGCAGCCCGTATACACGCTGCCGGTGTACCCCCCGACCAGCAACGCGTACCTGAACGACATGATCGCCATCGCGGCCGTCTTCACGTCATCGAACGGGGCTGGCATGGTGGTGCAGCGACTGCGCGTGATGCTTCCAGGAGAGAAGAAGGGTGAGGTGCGTCTCCTCACGCTAAAGAAATCGACGCTGACGGCCACGACGTACGACCCGGCCGTGGGGGCAGCCAGCTTCCCTCCCAGCACCCACGGCAGCAATGGCAAGAAGAGCACCCACGGTGCCCCCTACACCTCTGGCGTTAGCCACCGACTCGTGGATCGTGTGCTGCACCAAGCCCCACTGCGCGCCGTGGCCATCACAGAAGACGGCAGGAGTGGCGTCACAATGAGCAGTCAAGGAATGCGTCTCCGCCTGCTGGACTTTGTAGGAGACGACATCATCACCGAGCGCCTGAGTCTCGACCGCGGGCGACTGCCGGCCGTGACCGACACCGTATCCCTCGCCATCACCCCAGTACCGCAGCCTGGCGCAGCTGGCCACGGTAGCGGTGGTGGTGTCCTCCACCTCCGTACCGCCATGGGTGGCGATGAGCGCCACGAGCGCTGCAGCAGCGACAGTGGCGTGGCCACCGGCGCAGCGGAGCAGTTACCCAACCGTCAGTATCAGCTCCTCACGGAGACCCTGCACGACATCGTCGTCTGTCTCACCAGCTCCGGCACGCTGCACGTCTTCGGTTGTGGGTTGCAGCAGGTACTTTTCTACCACAGCAACAAGACGCTGCTACCTCGGGTGGGCTACCCATTTGCATTCTCATTGTGCCTGCCATCGCAGCTGATGACAGAGTCTGGCGCAGCTCTATTTGTGGCTCGCAGCGACGTGTCGACCTCCGCTGCACACTATCTGCCACGGCGTCAACGTCAGTTGGGGCAGCGCGGCGGTAAAATGGAGAACGCGGACGTCCCCTCGACAAGTGAAGTGCCGACTGACTTCTTCGCTTTCCAGCTTCGCTACTCTGCCGGTGTAACGGCCAGAGAAACACGCGACACCGCAATGGCCAAAGGCGATGCCTCACGAAGCAGCGTGGTTTTTTGCTGCTCCCTCGCGACTTAGCGGAGTAGAGTGGTTGATATTCTCAAGCCATGATTTGCGTGCACTTTTTTTTTACTAGAAGGCGGAGCTCCTCCAATTCGTCGTCTTTTTCGTTTCGCTCGTATGCGGGGTTTTTTTTTGCCTCAAATTTGCTCTCTTTATGACCCCTGCTTTCCAACTGTGTGTGTGTGTGTCTCCCGTGTAACCTGCTGTCCCCGCGCCAACTCTGTTTTTTTTTTTGCAAGAACTCATTTCCGGCCACGCCGCTCTCATCTACCCTATTATCCTTCTGTATATATGTGTGTGTATGTGCGGCAACCACTGAGGTGACACCTCTGAGAAGACTACAAACGTGGATGAAGTCTCTCCCTTGCACGCTGCAGTGGGAAACGGAGGAGTTCTAAAATGGTGACAAGACGAACCCTACGAGGCAATGGCCTTTTCTTTTCTCTCTTTCTGTGTGGGCACTGCAGAACAGACCATAGCATCGTTCATTGTTAAGTAATGGCTCGGGACGCCTTTGTAAATACCTCCGCGTCTTTTTCAGTTTTTATTTAGTGTTTTACTCGCTGTGATTCTCGTCTTCTTTACCCACTGATGTGGTCTCCTCCTCCTCCACCCTCCCCCCCTCTCACTTCATCCTATCCCTGCACCTCACGGCTCACCACCGAGCACGCATGCGCAGTTGTTTTCAGTGACATTCCGTTTATCTTTGCTTCCATTTCATTCTCTCCAGTTTCTCTTACATCTGTTTTGATTTTTGCTTTCTCATTCAAATTCTTATTGCCGCTACGACTCTATTCGCTGCCCTGCCTGTCGCAGCACAGCTTCCACCGCGCTACACAGTTTTTTTTTTTTTCAAACAAAAAAGAAATGATCTACATCGACACGTGGCTCTGGGCGGCCTTCCGCTACATCTGCGGATGGATCGGCCTGTTCAGCATCCTGACCTACTTGATTGCCATCGCGGTGGAGAAGATCGCGTTGTGCTTCCCGCAAGACCTTTCGAAGAAATACAAGGCGAAGTGGGGACTCGTCACAGGCAGTAGCAGTGGCATTGGCAAAGCGATTGCTGAGAAGTTGGCGGGGCAGGGCATCAGCGTGGTGCTCGTCGCGCTGGACGACAAGATGCTGGAGGACACCTTCCAGGAGCTGCAGAAGAAGTACCCTCGTGTGGAGTTCCGTAAGGTGGGCGTCAACCTCGCTGCCAAGGACTACGCCTACATGGCCGACATCAAGAGCAAGACCGACGACATCGAGATCAACCTGCTCTTCAACAACGCCGGCTACATCAGCACCGGCCTCTTTGCAGATACGGACCTCGAGCGCCTACGTTGCAACCTGGAGTGCAACGCCGGATGCGCTGTTCCCATCACTCACCATTTCCTGCGCAAGATGATTGCGCGCAAGACGAAGGGCCTCATCACCTTTACCTCTTCCGCCTCCTGCTACTTGCCTGGTCCCACGGCAACGATGTACAGCCCATCGAAGGCCTTCCTCACGAACTTTGCCAGCACTATCGCCGCTGAAAACCACGACGTCGGCATCGACGTGGTGGTCATCCACCCCTCGCCGGTGAACACGAATTTCTACAAGAACGAGGGTCCGGCGCTCAGCTCTCTCAAGGCAGCACAGAAGGCCGCGGCCTCGCCCATGAACATCGCAGATCAGATCTTCGCCTCTGCCGGTCGTCTGACCGTGTGGGACCAGGGCACGACGTGTGCCGCCTTCCGCATCGTGAACAAGGTCATTGATTTCCAGATCTTCACAGAGATCATCACCCGCTTTGCCTTTTTGAACGGCGACCACGGCCGCCTGAAGAAGGAGTCCAAGCTGCGCCAGGGCAAGGAGTAGAGGCAAACCCCAGCACAAAAAAAAAACAACAAAAGCAATACCTTCATAAATAAAAGAAAACACGATGGAGAAGAAAAAAAAAGAAAGGCGACCTGTTGTCTGCTCCGGTTTTTTTCTATCGTGCATTCCAGCTCGTGAAAACACCTATTGAAGACACGTAGTGTCGCAAAGGGAATCATGCTAACATAAAGAGAAGACCAACAGTTACTGTAGTATAAGGACATACAAACACACGCACATACATTATGAAGGCGCGCCGCTGAAGAAGGTTGAAAAAGGGATGGTTGAGTTGATTTTGAAGTTGGGAGAAAGATCAATGAAGTTGCTTTTGTTTCTCTGTGGGTCTCCTCTCCCTCGGGTGCTGAAAAGCCTTCAGAGATCATCCCTCTCAGCATCTGTTTATCTCATTCGATGAGAGGTGTAGCGATGGACTACCTTTTCACCTCTCAACCGCAGTAAAAACGCCCTCTGTTGAGCAGGATGGTGGTATTCTCTTTTCTCGGTTTCCTTGCTTTAACGATGCAAGAAACTTTTATGCAGATATAGTTCTATGTGCGTATCTGCGTGTGTGCTTTTTGTACGGTTATGTTGATTCACTTCGCACGTTCAAAAAAAAGGAAAAGAAAAACAAAAGCAGAGAGAAGTGTCTCGGAAGACTGGAAAGTGTTTTACGGAAGCAGAAGGCGTTTCTCCCCTTCGGCAGAAAGCTGCAGCGAGGTGATTTCACGAGTGCGTCAGTGTTTTGATGCCACTGCTGTTGCCCACGGACCGATATATGCGTATGCAGCCGCTTGTTGCGTGTGTGGACGCTTCCCGCTTCAAAAGCCAATTTGTTCTCCCACAAAACACTGACAGCTGCGCTTCCCTGCGAAAACCCCCTCTTCTCCGCTCACCCCTTGCCTTCATCGCAGTATTCATAGACTGTACTTGGGTGTTCGTTGGGAAGAGAGGGATGCGGAAAGCAGTACTGCTCGTGAAAGCTAGGTGCTCGCTGATTCCCTCTAGCAAGATTGTGGAACCTTTAAGGTATGCGTAAAGGTTGGAGTACTTACACTGCTCACAGCTCCTTTTTTATCTTGTCTATTACTTTCTCCTGTTTCTTCGCTGTTCCAGAAAGTCAAACAGACAAGCACGCACGCGCATTCACTCACGCTCCAAAGTCCTGCATGCATAATGAAACGCAATTCACGATGGAGCAGAGCGCAGGGCGTCATCGCTGCCATGGCGCGGGCAAGTCGCCGCACGCCAAAGATCAACACGACCGACCCATTAAACCCAGTTAACGATGCTCACGCTGCCTCCCCACATTACCTCCTCCCTATACTGCAGGGTTTTGTCCAACAGCAGCTGCAGCAGCGACAGCAAGCGCCGCAGAACTTCGCAGCAGAAAGCTCACTAGCCTCCTCTGGGACCCTCACGGCGTTTATCGAAGCTGCCCATGCAGCCTCTGAGACCTCCCTGGCCCAATTCCAGCAGCTACTTCAGCAGCAAACAAAAGAGCGGAGTGAAGCGGCAAGGCAAGAAAAGGACCTCCGCATGACACCCAGTGAATCCTCCTTTCGGACCACGTCGGTGGAGGGGACTTCGTACGATGAGAACGCTTTCACCCAGCGAACTTTCCCTGCGCAGCCGTTGCCGTTAGCGTGGAGCTCGAAGCAGTCAAGTGATGAACTGATCGCCGCTGTTCAGGCTTACAACCCGACAGTCCAGCCGCCGCTTCTCCACCGCATCGCGTCCCGGCTCGCCGTTTCAGACACGCTTCTTCTTGCAAGGCAACTGGTGCGGTACCTGCGCGAGGCAGCGGCAGCGGAGCACGGCAGCAGTGCAGATCGGACGGAAAACGGCGCAGCCGAGGAGCAGTCGATCACTTCTGTGAAGGCGATGGAGCTGCTACAACGTGCGATGAGCGTCTGCCATGTGCGTTACGTCAACCCACGCCACGCCCCGCCTGATGTACCCAGTGTCGTTCCCTCCACACGTACTGCCCCATGGGCTTTCACGACGGCTGCACGAGAGAGTGCTGGTGTTGGCCTACGCTTTCACCACGCGGTAGCCTCGCTCACTCCGCACGGCCAGCGACGTCGTCGGCTGCTACCGAGGTGTTTTCTGCGTTACGTCAGCGACATTCAGGTCAACGAGGTGCTGCCCAACGGCGCGGTGGTTGTTTTCACCCACCCCACCCACCCAGCAGAGGTGGGCGACCGCGCAACAGACTCGCAGGTGAACGAGGCACCAAGCGAGGAGGCGACGGTCACCGCCCACGACGGAAAACGACGCACGAAGCAGGCGAAAAACGCCCTCCCCTCTTTTCGAGAGTCCCTCGAAGCGTGCCTCGCCTCGTCCCCTGCTGAAGTGTACGTGCACGGTGTGCTGTACCGCTGCGGCGTCCCCATGAACACCGCGGTAGCAGACCTAATCGCCGCAGCGGAAGGACTCATCCGGCGAGAGGACCTCCACGTGAATCTGGTAGTGCCAGAGGATGGCGAGTACGTTGTGGTGCAGCTGTGCAGCATACGTGTGGTGATCCCACATGAACTCCGTGGACAGGGCTACTCGGAGGAGGTGGTTCAGCACTGTCTGCACGTCACGCGCGCCATCGCCAGCGTGAACGTTGCAAGCGACGTCACAGGCGAGGGAAAGACATCACCGGTTGGATTTCAACTCCTCTACTGCCGTCCCCACCCCTGTGCAATGCAGCAGGGTCCTCCGCGCGGCACCGGCAGTGCTGCCGCTTCCCAGCTCCAATACGCGCTGCTGCTGCGCGGCTTTGAGCAGCGTGGCGGGCCTATCAACCAGCTCGATCGCACAGCGCTTTTGTGCAGTGAGAAGATACCTAACTTTTTCTCACCGTGTCACTTCGGCCCACCAGACGTGCCCTTCTTCCGCACCTACCACGTCACCGCTGCATTGGAAAACGGGCGTTACGCAGAGGCAGCAGCGATGATGCTGTGCCTCGCGTGTGGAGCCGAGGCGCCCGTCAGCTCAGCCCTTTCCTTGTCTGCATCATGGCTTGCACCGGCGCTTCAGCTGCTGTGTTGCGGCGAAGAGCGGGAGGGCGTGTGGCAGGCGTGGTGGAAGCAACGTGTCCCCGCCGACGTCCAAGCACGCTTGCTGACGGCGAAGGCAGAGCTCGTGTGGAATGTGCTGGCGAGCTGCCGTCTGCAGGAGTTGGCAGCAGCCACGAACGGACGTGTCGACGCACTTCTGGCTTCCACCCCTGCCCCAGGCGACTTTGTGTGTCGTAGTGCCCGTGGGGCTGAGGAAGAGAGGGAAAGGGGAGAGGACGATGACGACGCTCCGAGAGCCTCAGTCCCACCGCCAGACGAAGCGCACGACGTACTGCCTATTTTCAGTCAAGCCGAAGCAGTCCAGCACACCATCTATGACATCGTCTTGCCGGTTGTGTGCGACGCTGCAGACACCACCACGGGGTGCGATAGCGTAGCGGAGCTGGAGACAAAGCTTGGCTTTACCCCTCCGCGCCGTCGCCGCCGCTTTCACCAGCAGACTTCGCTGTCTTTTCGCCCCCTCCTTGCCAGAGCGACGGGTAGTCCTCGCGCAACGCGGCCGTGGGCACGCTCGTTTCAAGAGCCCTCCAGCCCAGCCGCGGCTGACAAGAGCCCTATTCTCTTCTCACTCGCCACAGACTGGGAGCTGGCAAGCGGCAGCCGACAGGAGCGTGACTACGCTGCGAAGTCCCGCGGGCCTCGAGCGCAGGTGTGGCCGCTGAGCAAGCGCGGACGTGCACTGTCGGATCGGCTGCCGGTGGGCCTGCTCGCGGTCGCTTCTGCCAACGGCTCTTCTCTGCTGAGGAATGGAACAAGCTCCCCCCACTGCCACGGCTCGCGCTGTCTCGCCATTCACTGCACCTTGCCTGCTGACGTGTCGCTGGGCAGCTACCTCTGCGAGTTCACCAACGTGGAGGACCTGCGCAGGGTTTCGTGAGCACGTAGAGGGGAGAGAAGGGCCTTAGTAAGATCCCGATGCTATCTGGTGTTTTTGTTGTCTTTGTTTTCTTTTGGAGGTGATCACAGACATTTTTATGTATCTGAACACTACCGTGGTTCTTTTTGTTTTTTAGCTGCTATTGTTCTAGTACAGGACAGGAGCAAACCAGTCACATCAGCCATTCACGCACCGAGTGTGGCGCTTTACCTAATCCAGTCTGAAGCCCTTGCTGGGACGCTCGCGTCTTCCTTCTGCCGTTCCCCCGTTCACGCCTCACACTGCCTCGCCTTTCTGTCTCTCCTTTTCCCTCCTACCCGGTTGTTCTTTCATATACGGCGAAGCTACTTGCACTGCAACCGTTTTCGTTTTCTCATCACTTAATTGAGTTTTTTTTGTCCCTTTAACAATGAGCGACCGCGACTGGACTGAGGTGCAGAAGGCTGTGGAGGCGGAGTGGGACAAGACCATCGTCCCGGCGCTCTCCAAGTACATCGAGATCCCCAGCGGCAGTCCTGACTTCGATCCGGAATGGGCGACGAACGGTCTCATCGAGGAAGCCTTCCACGTGCTGATTGATTGGATGAAGGCGCAGAATGTGCAGGGCCTCACCTACGAGTTTATGGAGGAGAAGGGCCGCACGCCGTTCCTCATTGCCGAGATTGCGGCAACGGAACCGACGAAGACCACGGTGCTGATGTACGGGCACATGGACAAGCAGCCGCCGCTGCGGCCGTGGGCGGAGGGTCTGGACCCACACAAGGCAGTGTTGCGCGACGGCAAGCTTTACGGCCGTGGCGGTGCCGACGACGGCTACGCCATCTTCTCGGCCATCACCTCCGTCTCGGCGCTACAGCGCCATGGCATCCCGCACGGCCGCGTCGTGGTGGTGATTGAAGCCTGCGAGGAGTCTGGCAGCGTCGACCTCGACTACTACATGGAGAAGTGCAAGGATCGGATTGGCAACGTCGATCTCATGGTGTGCCTCGACAGCGGGTGCCTCAACTACGATCAGATCTGGCTGACTACCTCGCTGCGCGGTGTCACGGGTGGTGTGCTGAATGTGCAGACGCTGACGGAGGGCATGCACAGCGGCGTGGCGGGCGGCGTGGTCCCCGATACGTTCCGCATTGCGCGTGAGCTGCTCGACCGCATCGAGGACTCGAAGACGGGCGAGGTGCTCATCCCGGAGGCACACTGCGAGATTCCGGAGCATGTCGTGCAGTCCATGGAGTCGATGAAGACGGTGCCGTTCAAGGAGCAGTTCGCCACTGCTGACGGCGTCTCGACGGAGCCGGGCGACAACGTGCAGCTGGCGCTGCGCAACTTCTGGAAGCCGAGCTTGACGGTGGTGGGTGCGAACCTGCCGCAGCCGCAGGTGGCTGGCAACGTGATTCGCACAGTCACAGCGCTGAAGCTGTCGCTGCGTGTGCCGCCGCTGGCCGATGCCGAGAAGGCAACGCAGGCGATGAAGCGCATCCTGGAGGCCAACCCGCCGTACAACGCAAAGGTGTGGTTCGAGGCGGAAGAGGCAGGCGACGGCTGCGCCACGCCGGAGTTGAAGCCGTGGCTGTCGCGTGCGCTGAACGAAGGCAGCATGTTGGCGTATGGTAAGCCGTTGGCCTTCCAGGGCATGGGTGGCGCGATCCCCTTCATTGCGATGCTCATCAAGGCCTACCCGCAGGCGCAGTTCATCGTAACAGGCGTGCTGGGTCCCAAGAGTAACGCGCACGGTCCCAACGAGTTTCTCCACGTGAAGTACGCAAAGGGCCTCACCTTCTCCATTAGCCGCGTCATCGCCGAACACTTCCTCCACACACTCAAGTAAGAGAAGAATAACACCTTTTTCTTTGTTCGCTAATAACTCTGCCACGACGCAGAGAAAAAATGCCGTTGAAAACGATAAACCGAAGCAAAAACAAACCCATGCCTGTGCACCCCGTTTCTTCTTTTACTACCCCCCCCTCCCTGCGAAGCCACACGCCCCGCAGCAGCGTAAACCCCCTCATCATCCCATTTCACCAACCCCCCCTTTCTTCCCCTCGCCCCCGGAAAAACGCGCCACGTTCCTTCGGAAAACAGGCGGGGCGGCCCGCCCCCCGGCCGTTAAGCCAACGCGCACACGACCTAACGCCCGAACAATTCCGCCGGGTCGTGGTCACCACGGGGAAAGGCTGGCCGGGCGCTGCCATTCCCACCGGCCCACGGCCCGGCAATTCGCCCCGCGACGAAGCCCTTTTGGAAGAAGCCAGGAAGGAAAAAAGCACGCGTGCGTCAGCCGAAATTGCCAGCAGAATGGAAAGACTCGTCAAATTCGACGGCTGCGCACCTGACATGCGCCAGAATGGACGAGGGGGACACCGAGCCATCGCGACGAGGAGGTTGGCAAGCGGAACGCCCGGTCTGGCTACGGTGTAAAGCCCTTGGCTGATACCGAACCCCCCCCCCGCAAATGCCAACGCCCCCACCAAAAAGAGCGCCATCATCCACCCACCCCCCGATCCAAGATGAAACCAGAAAGCCAACCCAGGCAGAGTACTGATCTGAACCCCGGTAAGCAAAAAGCCCACCCATATTTACGAAAGCTCCCCATAGCCCCTGATTAAAGACAAGGCAGAAAAAAAAAAGCGGCGCTCTCATCTTGTGGAGCCACCCCGTCCCAACGTGACGGCTTCTGTTTTTACTACAGGTTGAAAACGTCTCGCAAATCCCTTCCCTACCCTGAACCATAACATTTCCTTTTTTCCCCTCTAAAAGCAATTTATACCGTAGTGACAAAGCAAAAAGGCACCGGTTGGGTGTCACACGACAACTTCCGCACCGTGGCGGCAGCCGTAGCACCTATACACCCTTAAGACTCTTTGGCGGATTCTCGAGCAACCACTTTCCGAAGATACCGCCAACGGACTGTCCCTTTTCCGTGTGGTGGTCGACAAAGCGTCCGTTGTTTTGAAGCCGCAGCATCCGGCAGCAGCTCGCACCGTTACCTGGCTGCACCGGACGGCACCCGTCCTTGTGAAGCGAGGTGATTCACCTACCACATCGGTTTTGTGAGCAAACTGAGCCGCCCTACCGCGTACGAACGCGGCCAGAACTACTAGAAAGATAGGAAGCATCGCCCTGCCAAGACTCTTTCCCGTGACCACCACGTCCTGTTAGCTTCCCCCGGCGAAGTTGCGCAATGAACCCCTACCATACCTAAGACACGCACCCTGTTGTTCGTCAGTATTTCCCTATCTCAACTTTTGCGCTTAGCCTAGTATAAGGCAGTGATGATTATTGACCCCCCACTAGCGCCACCAGCGCGTAGCGTGGCCAGCCGCACGGCAACCACAGCCGGTGTCAGCCGGGGTCCATTAACTACCTCAAAAAAAAACAAAAAGAAAGTGCTGAAAAACGCCAGACCACAAAGCTCAACACAAATAACTACACCAACCACCAGTGAAACACCAAAGCCACAAAGAGAAGAGGGAAACCGAGGTAACTGTCTCATACTCCCCGCTCGATGCTACAAAAAAGAGAACTCATACCACCAGGGCTTCGAACGTGTATTGAAGGTGGCTTGCAAAAAGAAGCACCACAGTTAATTTGAAAACAAACTAAGCACTAAAGAGACGCACACAGCACAAAACTATCGAGCCCCGCTAAAGAGTAAAGCAAAGCACTCCCTCTCACTAAAGCAATGAGACCATACTGCCAATGTCTTTCGCCAGGAGCCAAATCCAGGAAACACACCACTCCGAGAAACAAAGGCAACAACAGACGACCGAACAGCACAATACCCTGAGTTTTCTGCGGTGAGATCACCCTTACGCAGAAACAGCACACGTGGAGAGCAAAGTTGCTGGGCTTTTTTGATGGTGTGCATTTTGCCGAAGTGCAAGCTTCACAAGAAAGCGAGCACACCGCCGCTTTGAAAGGCGTTCGGTACCGCCCATGTGCAAAACAGCTGCGTAAAAGAACCCCTTGCGGGCAAAAGAAAACACCAAAAAAAGCCGTATACAGTGCACCCCAACATTCTGAGCAATAAAAAGAGCGTTTAACGAACTCAAGGACAGAAAAAAAAGAAAAATAGGAGAATCGCCTCCTACAACGGCGTTTGCGTTGTGACGTTCACCCAAGGCTACTTGAGGCTGCTTGAAAACTAGCTGAACCAACAAGCGTGTCTAGCGTTCACCAAGAGGAGCCGGAACTGTTTTTTTCCTTCCCGTTCTCGCCTGCAACGCAGTGTTTGGTGGCGAGACTGGATTTTAAGCACCTCGGTATACCGGTAAAGAGTACGCTTTTTTCAGCCTCATCGTACTGAAAGCTCTCTTTCACACGATCAGTACTTAAGGGGCGTTTTAAAAGCCACTTCCACCAGGACGCGCGCACCGCCCCAGCACCAGCTCTCAGCGGTAAAACAGCGCTTCAAATCGTTGTGGTCATCCGGTCTGCAGTTTTATCTTGCGCCAGTGCGGTCTCAGCCCGCCGAACCACCTTTTTCCCGTTCCCCCCACCAGCCTTAATAGCTGCAAAGTGGTTATTTTAAGAGCTTTGGGGGTTTCGGGGTACATTTTGCAGCACAGCTTCTTAAAAAAGGCAGTTTTAAGGTTCTCTGTGAGCTGGAAGCTGTGGAAACGGCGGTTGGAAGCGTCTGTATACTCAAAGCACCACGAAAGCTTTTTTTGTCGTTCTCTGCGTCGGTAAGGTGGTAAAAGCACGACACGCCTGTGAAGCTACGCTAATTTGCCTGCACTTTTCCTTCTTTCGGTTTGTACTTCGTACGGCCTCTTCGCTCAGTAGTTTTGCTGCAAGGCCTTGTTTTCCCGTACACTGGTTTTTAATGTGAGTCTGCGGCGCCTTACCTCTTGTTCAGGTGGGGTTGGTGGGTGCTTTTTCATTTCTGGTGATATTTGGGTTGTGTGGATGATGGCTCCGTAGGTTCGTTTCTACTTTTATCGTTGTCAGGTAGCTTTTTTTGAGTGTCGTCAATGGCATTCGCTGTGTTTTCGAAGGCTACTTTAATCTCCTCTCTGTTAGTGTTGTCGCGGCTTTTTGCTGAACAGCAACGTGTGTCATTCATTCTTGTGGGTGTTTTTCCTGGCGCTACTGCTTTGCGGGTGGGTGTTGCTTTCACTTCTTTCGCGCTTCGTTTTTTTCCGCATTCATTTAGCTCTGCGCTGTTTCTCCGATCAGGGGCCCTTTGCTTCAGACGATTTGTTTTCCGCCTTCACCTGATTCTCTTCTCTCAGTAGGTAGCGTTGCTCACAGTGTGAGGTTGTGATTCTCTCTAGTCCTTGCTTCACTATGTTCTTGTACTTCTTTATCCTCGCAGTGTTTCCAGTTCCCATCTACCGACCCATTGCAGCCGTTACGTCTGCAGGTGCCACGTCGGGCGCGTTGCTACGCAACTCCGCATCACTCTGCTGCCAGGATACGGGGGATACCATCGCATCACAAGAACCACCGCCGTCATCGTGATCGACTCCTACTCGCTTTCATGGCGCTGGCAAAAGGACCCAATACAGTACAGGGGGTACTCTGCGACGCCTATGGGCGTTAATTCTACAGCTGACTGAACGGTGGGTGTGCCTTCCGTTCCAGTTTGTCTTTGGACACCGTGCTATTGCCCTCAATGAGGCAGTCGACAAGCTCGCAGCACCGGCGATGTCAAACGTGGTCACCTCGTGTAACGCGATCACCGACCTCCTCGCCATTGAGGGAAAACGCCGCCACCTCTGGACAGAAGGGGCTTGGCACGCACTTTCTGACAGCACCGCTTCCACCCCAACCTAGCAACGACGAAAAACGGAGGTGTTTTTCTCACAAGGCAGAAAGAAACCGCTCTTGTACAGTTTTGCGCAGGCACTCCGAGGTATACTGGCTTTCCTCATCGACGTGTTCAAGATATAAGCACGGAATGCAGATGGTGTTTGGCATTTTATAAGTACGAAGCAAACTTGCCGCCACCACTGATGGAACCCTCGCCTGAGCCACCACCATCCGCTTACGTTGCAATGGGGGTTTCTGGTCCCGGATCATGCCCTACATGCTACGATTACTTCTTGAAGCGTAAGCAACTCCGGAACCTCGTCGTACGCACGTGTAGTTTACAAGCCGCAGCAAAGCTCAGCAAGCTTCTGTATTTGACTTTGAACACGTCGCCGCCTGGCGGATTCTACCGATGCCCGTTGTGGAGTCGTTTTCGCGGAGAATCAGTTGTTTTTCGCTGGAAACCGCGCCTCACCAGGGTCCAGGGCCACTCGACACCAAAGCGCCCCCGGCGGTACTTGACCGCGTATGCTCTCAACGGGTGTGGGGAAGTGATAGGTCAGGGTTGGCCATGTTGCGCGCATGCTGGCATAATGACAGGGAGTGGTTTTTAAAAAATGTCATCTGTTTTTGGTAGAAACGGAAGCAATGAGAGAAAGTAATCCTCACCTCTTGGTGTGTGTGCTCTGCTGCGGTGGCCGGGTCGGGTCCTTACATAGATGGTTTAGTAGGCCGGGTGTGGGGTGGGTAGCAAGACGCTGTTTCGCCGGCCGGCCCGTTCTTTGGCTTGCCCGGGAAGGGCCGTTTGGGGTGCCCCCCGGCGGCTGGGAAAAACGCCACCCGTTTTTTAAAGGCCGGGGGCAGCCGGCCCGTGTGGCGACGCCAGTGGGTAAGAGGGGGGTGGCCGGTGTGTTTCGGGAGGCCTGTGGTGGGCTTCTGAACGGTCTGCGTAGCAGGGCCTCCCGAACTTGTGAGACGGTTCGGTTAGAGTGATTTTTGTTTGAACGAAAGGTCTACGCCGGTTTACGGAGAATTCGAAATAGGAAAAGGTAATAGGTGGGCGGGCCGGCGCCGGCAGAAACAGGCGCACAGCTATATAATCCGTTGCCCCGAAAACAATGATAATAAAATCAATGAAAAAGGAAGCGAAACTAACACGAGAGACCTGCGCGGACTTAGAAGTTGTTGCCGTTCCAGCCGACGTGCGGCGTTGAGTAGTATACGACGTAGATCCGATCGGCCGGAATGCCACACTCCTTCGACACGGCAGCGGTGATCACTGGCGTGGCCTTGGCGGGGGCAGCGGGTGCGTACTCACTGTACACCTCCACGCGGATGCACGCGCACGGGTCCGTCGTGCCCCGAAAGGCTATCGGGGTCTCATCGTTGAAGGCTGTCATCACGTACTCTTCCGGCTTGGCAAGGACTTTGCTGCAGACTGTTTTAAAAGCCGTCGTGAGGTTAGCACGCTTCGCATCGTCCAGCTTGGTGGACACAGTGGTGTGGATGTACGGCATTTTCTCTGTGTGGGGAGGGAAGGTTGGCCGAAGAAATGTGCAAGAGTGCTTGGGAGGTCGATAACAGCTCTGCGTTGTTTTTTCAAGGGCGAAAAGAAAGGGATGATGTTGGGAGGTAATAAAGGAGGATGAGCGAGAGCGGAGAAACGCAGCATGTGTGCGCGTGCGCAGTGAGGAGAGACGTTCTGTATTTTTAAAGGAAGCTGTTTTTTGTGTTCATGGCTGTGTGTAACTGAACGTGATGCCGACGCGATCCATCGTTGCGCGCCGCAAACACAGGCTTGTGCTGGTAACATCGTTCTGTGCCAGGTAGCCTTCGGGCGACAGGCGCCACTTCTGTAATCAACACGCGTGCGCGACTTTTTGGATATCAAACAGTCAATTTTGTTATGTGAGACGAAGAAGGGGTCTCACGCTCTGCGCAGCGCCCTTCTCCGAGACCTGAAGACGCGCAGTGGTGCTTTCGATGAGGTCACGTGGCAGGTTCGATCGGCGCACCCAGTTCGAGATCTTCTCCCGTCGGTGTGGCGAATGGATCTTGGCGCTGGCCTGCAGCAACAGCGGCTGCGCAACCTCTGGGGCAGTCATGAGACGGTGAATCGACGGCGAGCTGAACAACACCGTCATGCTGCCTTCATCGAAACGCTTCGCGGAAGCAGCGGCGTGGGCCACCAGTTTCGACATCACCTGCGGGTCGTGGTACCCCAGCGCTTGAAACGAGTGTATGGCGAGGGCAGTATCAAAGGGTGTGAGAAAGCGACACAGTGCACTTAGCCGAGTGCCGATCTGACGCAACACCGCCGGCGTGCGCAGGGACAGCTTCTCCATGCCGGAGAGGATCTGGACCAGCGGCGCCGCCTCCATCGACATCCACTGCTCTGGAGTGATGCTCGACAGGAAGCGCTTCACCGACGGAAAGTACGTGAAGCGCACAAAGGCCAGACTTTGCAAAATACCAGCGATCGTCGGCGCTGAGAGGCGGGCTATCTTGCCGGAATCAACGAGAGCGTCGAGGCACCGCTTCAGCAGCTTGTCCTCCTTCAACACTTTATCCTCGAAGACGCCAAAGAAGTACTTGTGATCGTCGGGGCGTGTGTGGGGCAGCAGTTCGAGGTAGTGCACCGCCAGTTTTTTCAGTGTGTCGGTGTCATCGGCGCGAGTGCGTACCATCTCCTCGATGATGTCCCAGCTTTCTTGCTGCTGTGGCGTGAGTGGATCGAAGACGTTGGTCGGGTCATGTAGGTTCATCCACTGACTTGGCAGCAGGGCCGACTCGCCTTTCACGCCACGCTGTTCCACGTTCAGCAAAAACTTGTGCACCTCAGAAAACTGCTCCAGCAACTCAGCACCGAAGGCGACACATACAACAGCTGCCGCGTCCGCACTTTCCGTCTCCGCCGCTACGGCATTCCGCTTCATTTCAATGTAGGCGGCGACGTCGTTGAAAAAGGTTGCGTCGCGGCAGCCAAGTCGATAGAGGTTTTCAGTAGTCGACAACATACAATGAAGCGGCGCGCCTTCGGACAGGTGCTTCCGAGCCTTCTCGACACAAAACTGGATGAACTCGCCGAGCCGCTCCCTCTCGTCATCATTGTCGTTTTCTTCGCCACCTTCGTGCGCCGTCGAGGACGCGTGGCTTGCGCTGTTGCCATCCAGTTCTGCAGCATTCTGCGAAGCTGCAATCAAACAACGCAGCGCTGTAGTCAACTGCACCGGCGGGATCTCCGTAGCTGTTTTGGCGAATTGGTCACGCAGGTAGTTCAGGGTGATAGTGTCGTGTATCTTTTGGTCGCCCATCGCGAGAAGAAAGCGGAACACCTGGAGTGCGGGAAGCGGCATGCATTGGCAGGAGGCCTCGCGCAGCATCGCGGAGGCGAGCTGCTTGCACTTGTCTGTGGGGCCATCAAAAAGACGCATTATCAAGCCAAAGGGCGAACTCTCAGCTGACAGGAGGTCTTCTTGCAGTGGCTCCACCGCAGTCACACACGCATCGGCCGCCGCAAGAAACTCCGCGGGCCACTGAAAGTCAGGGTATTCTCGCAAAACAGGGGCTAGTTCCAGTAGGTGGGACACAAAAACCTGCACCGCCTCCACGTCCGTCGACCCGCGCAGCCCACCCTCTTCCACCGACACCTGCGACACCAACTCCTTGGCCTGCGTCGCAAGGTAGCTGACAAAGTCCGTCATTTCCTGACGAAGCGTAAGCCGAGTGGCGAGAGGCAGGCGCGCCACCGCCGCGCAGAGCGATTCGACGGAGGAAACGTCTAGCTCCTCACTCGTGATGCGCTCCATTAGCCAGTTGAGAGCGTCGGTGCTGATGTGCTCAACCTTGTGACGACTCACAAAGCAGAAGACCTGCACCGCCGTAAAGGTGTCGCCTTTCTCGGCGCAGCGATCAGCCTCTTCCTGAAAGACCACCGCCGCACTGGCGCACACACACGCAGCGCGGTTCAGCTGTCCGCAGATGTGGCCGATGGCGCCAGGGGTGAGGGCCTCGGCGACGGCGGCACAGCGCTCGGCGGCTACGTTCAGCAGCCTCGCCGGGTGGGTGGCTACCTCCGGCAAAGATGCCGCAATCGAGATGAGTGGCGGCAGTTCAGTGGACGAGGCGGTGGGGAGGGCTGCAGCGACGTACGACACTACCGCGTTCACAAAAGCAGCGTCGTACGTCATGTTGCGTCGCACGTGCGCCACAACGACGTGGAGGTCCGCCGGCAGCCAGACCCTAGCAGCAAACCCACGGGTGGCTGTGACGGCGATGGTAGACCACAACTGCGCTGCCGTTTCCGTCGGCGACGTCGGGACCACGCGTGAGAGGAGGGCGAGGCGCTTACCATGCAACACGACCGCCGGATCCACCTCGGTTTCCGCCAGCGCAGCTTGCAGCACGGCAGGGTTGTGACGCGCGAACTTTCGCAGCGGTGGCAGAGCCTCACGAATCTCCTCGGCATCGAGGTAGGGGGAAAGGTCGAGCAGAGACATCGTCGTTCGTGCAACGTCCTCGGGGGCGGCAAAGATGGGCTTGCGAGTGCGCACGATTAACGCGCGTAGGATGTGCGTCGTCATCACCTCAGAGAGAGAGAAAAAACAAAAGCAAAAGGCTTTGCAGTGACCACACACTAGAATGTAGCCACGAACAGAGCAACAGAGAAGTAACTGCTTTCACCGGCACAGGAGCCTTCCAAACGAAGTGGAAGTGAGAGTTAGTCGTCGGGGAGGTCAGAAAAACAAGGGGAATGCAAAAAAGCAAGTGATTTTTGGTTTTCCAATTGTTGCTTCTCTCGGGAGACAGCAATAAATGAGCAGAAGCGGCTGCAGTCCAGAGAAAACGATCAAACACCGCACAAAGAAAGGTGAGCACATCTTTTCTTCATGAAGCGTCGTGTGACGAGCGGAGAAAGTTGGCTTCGTGTAGCCATCTTTTGCTAGCGCATCCGACAGTCTCAGACAAGGAAAGTGAAGGGTCGGGAGCACCGGTAGCCGCTGTGAAAGCTCTACGAGTGGTGTTTGACTGTACTCGCGCCGACGCAACACACAAACCGTAGCGAAGGAGGCATCCACAAGGCACTTGTCCACATTGGTGGGTTTTCACATTTTGGTATGAGTGCTGCTTTCGATGGATATCGCAAAACACAAAAAAAGGTGCAGCAGCAAAACAACATCAGAAAACAGTAGAGCTATGGAACATCGCAGGTAGATCGTCACTCCGGTCCCCTCTAAATCAAACAGCATCACAAGGGAATGCACAAATTGTGCATGGGAAACAAAAAGGAAGAAGAATCAACACAAAGGCTACTGAAAGGTGGCCGAACAGTTCCTCTTTATTTCCCAAACCAACAACAGCACTAGAAAAACAAATAAGCAACGGGCAAAATAAGGACGAAAACGAAAGCAAGGCGAAAAATGCCGGGATTGAAACAGATTCAGCAGTCATGCCATCAGCCAAACACTCATCACTGAGGCAGTTGGTTCACCACACTCCGAACAGTGTTCGTCTTGCCCATCGCAGCTGCCTCCTTCAGCACGGCGTCGCGTATCGCTGCGTTGCCGCGGGCAATGCCGATGTTAACCCGAGCAAGGTTCACCACATCTGGATTCTTCGCCTCGCCACCCACGCGAAACGCGTGCTCGTAGTAAAACAAGGCGTGTTGATGGTCGTGAATAAGGGAGTACACCTCACCCAACAGTAGCAGGCAGAGGGAGGCGCCGCTCTTGTCACCAGCGAGGCTGCACTGTTCGAGACACTGCTCCAGGTGTGATTGGGCTGCGCGCATGTCACCAATGCGGAGCGAGACGAGCCCAACGTTGCCGAGGGCGATCGTCAACAACATCGAGTCCTGCGTTTCACGCGCGTTTAGCAGTGCGTCTTCGTAGGCTTGCTGGGCGAACTCCAGCTCCCCGAGGGCGACGTAACTGACACCCATGTTTATCTCCGCGACGGCGCGGGAGTAGCAGCCACCCAGCGCCTCCTGCTTTTTGTGATGAATGAGGGCAGCTTTGAACTCGCCTAAGCGGTAGTGACAAACGCCGAGGATGTTGTGGCAGAACGCCAGACAGCGCGCGTCTTGCACCTCTTCGGCGATGCTTCGCGCTTTGCTGAAGCAACTCACTGCACGTTCTAGATTTCCGTAGTTGTAGTAGAAGCAGCCCGAAACACAGTAGAGCTGCGCCGCCTTTTCCTTCTTTCCTGCGCGCAGGGAGGACTGCACACGGGCTTCGGCGTCCTTCGTCGCTTGGATCTCCGTCACGGTGCCATCGCGCGGCAAAGGCGGGGCGTCGCGCCACAAGACGGCAGTGCTGCCAGAGCCTTGGATGAGAGCCGCGATGCGCCGCGCCAGTGGAAGTCGCGATGGCGGCTCTTCGATGATTGGGGCGTGGTACTCCTCTGGCGCCACAAAGCGCAGCGGCATGTCCAGCGCGCTTTCACGCTCGTGAATGGCGCTCACGGCAAGCTGCAAAACATCATCGCAATTCTCTTTTATCTTCTCAAAAGGAAGAGCCGGAATGCCTTGCGAGGGCGGCGGTTCTGTGCCGTGGGCGTACGTTGCCGTGACGACGCGCTTGTCAACAAAGCGGTCAATGCTGCGCAGATCATCGCGGGTGAGAAGTGCTTTGTCTTCCGATGTAACCACCGCATACCGCTGCTTTTTGGAGGAGACAAGGAACTTCCCCGAGCTCATTGTCGTCTTGGTGTGCGTGCGTGTTGTTGTATATCGTCTGAGGGCGTGCCAAAAAAAAAAAAGCGTTTGTGAAAAAAAAAAAACAACACACACACTCCCCGCACACAGACACAGTGACTAAGGTCCGCGAGGTGACGGTGCTGAACCACCTGAAGAGACTAGTTCAATCCTTGCCACAACTTCTGCTAGGGGGGCAGCAGAGAAGAGCACCGAGGGAAGAGAGAAAAAAGAAAAAGCGAGAACAAAAAAGAGTATACAGGAAAGCAGTGTTTGTGTTGTGTGTATGTGTCACCAAGAGGGAGATCCACCTCCTTTTCTGGATGCGACGAAACACACACACGCGCACATCCACTTACGGAAACCTCCGCATCGCACTGGACTCCTGCCGCTAAGGATCATCACATGCGCGCAGATACAGCCTCAAAGGGTCAGGGGCAGGGGAGGGGGAGAAGAGCGCTGTGACGTCCTTTCGTGTCACTTCAGGACGATTACTGTTTTCTTTGCCTGTGTTCTTAAAAGAAAAGCCGCACATTTGCCCCGTGCAGGAGAGCCTGAATCGCTGCACTCACTGTCTGTCCCCTTCTCCAATCACGCGCGCACACTCACACACGCATACACACCGAGACAGTTTAAGTGCATCGGCGCTCGATTTTCTGTTGTCGCCGTCGTGTCTTTTGTATTATGCGGTTCAGTTTGGTGTATAAGTAGGGAAGAACAAGATAAAAAAAAATGAAGATGAATGTAGAGAATTCAATTTGCACTTGCTGGGCGTTTTTCATCTCTTTTTCAAAAAAGAACAACACTTCAGTCCTCGTCGCACAACACAAGGAGTCTGATTTCGCTGTCTAAACCAACAGTGCTGCCGCCGCAACGCAGTACCGTGTCATGTGCACCACCATAGCACCAACACAACTCCAACAACAATGCCAGCCGGGAAAAAAGGGTAACGAAAGAAAAGAACAGAGTTAAGAGCTCAACCTTGTACGCTGTCTTTTCAGACTAGAGCGGCCACGCAAAGCAGCTATAGATGACAGGACGGTAAAGGTAAACAGCCTACTGGGTGCAGAGCCAAGGCGAGAGAAGGAAGAGGTGTAGCGGTGACAGCGGGAAACAGTAGGCCGACGATGACCGGGCTGCTGATGAAAGCGAAGCAAAACAAAACGTAGTTGCGCTGCATTAGATGCCTCTGGCAGAGGAGGGAAGTAGAGAGGGGGGTTAGGGCAGGGGAGAGGGAAGGTGAAGGATGAGACGCTCGTCACCACAGCTTTTCGTTTTTTCTCTATGTATGCTAAGATCCCCGTCTCATGGCGGGTTCAAGACCCGGCACTCAAAAAAAAAAACGGATTTCTTTCTCCCTCCCGCACAACAGCAGCAGCAGCGATAGTGCCGCACATACATAAACACACACACTTCGAACCACCACTTCTTCTCCCCACCACCACAAATAACAGCATAAAGAAAAAAAGAGAGAAACAATGAAACAAAGACGACCCGAACAGCTGCTCGCTTCTCTTTGCACCATAGCATCACTTGGGCTTGAGAAAAAAAAAAAAACAAAAACAGACACCTTAATACCACACAACGCTGTCACAGCTTCGAATACATCATGAAGGCTGCTGGAACGGAGATCACAAAACGAGCGAGAAGCGCATAAAAAACACGTCAAAAACAAATCCGAACAGTAACAACAGCCCAAAGCAACGACAGCAAGCTGCGGAGTGCCCTCTCTTCCCTTTTTTCATGCTGCCGACGCTGCGGGTCCTAAAAGAAACCAAGCCACCAAGAAGACACACAAGACGACGCACCACACAACACGTCAAAGAACAAAACAAAGCAAAAAGGGAGAAACGTACGGGAGGTTCGCATCGGAGTTTCATTAGAGTAGCACGAGACATAAAACAAAAAAGGGGAGAAGGAAACACGAGGAGTCATTGTGAAGAGCAGCTCTACATCAGCTCCGCCTCACCCTTCACGGCTGTGTCCTCCTCGCAGCGCAGCAGCTCATCTTTCATTAGCTTGCGCAGGTTGAGAAACCACTTGTGGAACTCGGTGGTCTTACCGCCGATACGGTACGCAATTACCTTCGTGTACCCCGCCGCTGCTGGAAGGAGGCGCACACCCACCTCCAGCACCTTCTTCGATTCCTCCGTGAAGGTGCCGTACAGGAACCCGTTGACGTCGCCGTCTTCAAACGTGGTGGACAGGGACTCCTGCTTGCTCAGCAGCAGAGCCTTGATCACCTCACGCTGGCCAGCGACGGTGTAACCGGTGTTCAGTGACGTGCGGAAGGCTGCGTGCTCGGTGGCCTCGAAGAAGGCATTTAGACGGCGGAGGCGGATGGCTAGCGGGTGATTCTTGAAGAAGTCGTACTTCAGGCACAACCCAACAAACATCTCGAACGTGAGGGCCTGCAGACCCTTGTTCTCGGTGTCCATGGTTTCGAAGACCGACTCCACATCCTTGTCTGTGAGACCGAGGTTGAGACTCTTCATGTTCTGCTTCGTGATGGTGCCAGAGTGCTCCGTGTCGATTGAGTCGAAGGCCTCGCGGACCACCTGAAGAAACTCCTTCTCTAAGTCGTAGTGGAAGAGGTGGGCCATCTTGCCGATGTCGTACTTCTTGCCAAGGGAGTTTTGATGCTTCGTCCAGCCAATCACGAAGTCCTCCTCCGTGATGCGTCCCTCGGTGTCCAACTGAAAGTTTGCCATAAAGTCGTTCACCTCCTGCTCAGACACCTCAACGTCGCCGTTGAGCTTGATGAGGGCGTCACGCACCTCCTCCTTGTTGAGAAAACCATCGCCGGTGATGTTGCAACTCTGGAAGGCCTGGTGGATCTCGTCTGCCTTCTGCGTGGTCGGTGTCAGCGCCGTCGTGTTCGTGAGGCTGGAGTTGCTCGCCTGGGGGGTTATGGCGCGCTGAATAAACTCCCCTCCGCTGGGGCTCGACGGCGCCGGCTCCACCTTGTCCTTCGGGAACAACTCGGGGTCGAGGTTCACGCGGAACCACGGGTGCTGCAGCACATCCGTCGTCTTGTAACGCTCCGTCGGCGAGCGCTCCAGCAGGTGAGATATGAGGTCGGCGGCTCCCTCGGTGAGGTAGCGGTTGGTCTTGTTGTACTGGCAGCTCAGAATACGCTTGCGGGTGAGGCCGTCCGAGCGGTCGGTGAAGGGGAGGTAGCCGCACAGCATGAAAAAGAGAATGCAACCACAGCTCCACATGTCGCACGCACTGCCCTCGTAGCCACGCTCCTTCAGCACCTCTGGCGCCTGGTAATCAATGCTGCCGGCGAGCGACGTAAAGAGCACCTCATGATCGTTGAAGCGGCCATCTTTTGTGTAGCGAGAAAGTCCGAAGTCGCACACCTTCAGCACATTGTTCTCGCCCAGCAACAGGTTCTCCGCCTTCAGATCGCGGTGGGCAATGTTCATCTGGTGACAGTAGTGCACAGCGCTGATGAGCTGCTGAAAGTAGTTGCGCGCCATCTCCTCATCGAAGCGTTGCGAGTCCACAATTTTGTCGAAAAGCTCGCCATTCGGCGCCAGCTCCATCACCAAGTTGTACGCCTTTGAGGTTTCGATGGCTTCTAAAAGGCGAACGACATGTGGGTTTTTGATTTTGCGCATCATGCCGATTTCGCGCTCCACGTAGGACTGGATGCCGCTGCTACGGACCAGTTCCTTGTCGATCATCTTCACCGCCACGTTCACGCCCTTCTTCACATCGTAAGCATAGTACACCTTACCGAAGCCGCCCGTGCCGAGCACGTGGCCGATTTCGATATGGCCACCGATCAGCTTCTTCGGAGCTTCGCACTGCATTTTCTTTTCTGTTTAATGATCGTAAGGATTCTACGTTGTCTTCTCGTAATGGGCAGTTTCAGAAGAAAGGTCTTCGTCTGAGTACGTGTTTCAACGCACTTTTTTGAAGGGGGGGGGGGGCGGGAAGGGTGTGGAGTGGTGTAGGGGAGTGAAAGAAGCTCCAGCTAATTGTACAAGCTACGGAAGGTTTCTTCGCTGTGCTGCGCCGTAACGTTCGCTCAGGAAACGGAAAGAGGAGGAGAGAACTACGGAAATACACGCATGTATCAGCGATTATTAGAAAGGAAAAGAAAACGGCGGTACAAGGCGCGTCAACAACAAAAATAGCAATAGTAGTCAAACAAACAAGAGCATTACCGACCAAAGTGTGTACAACGACGCCAATGGCGGACGATGTAAATATATATATTCCTTTTCGCTCGCTCTTGCCTCCTGCTCGTGAAAGAAGTGGAGGAGAAGGAGGGGGAAAGAGGGAGAGGGGTGGAGGTGAGAGAGGAGGGGAGAGCTGGCAGTCGAAACCCGCTTTTGTTTTTTTATTAGTCTGATCTCAGTGAGGCAGTGGAAGGGACGATGTGGGTCGACCTCCAACTGAGAAGGTCAAGAAACAGCAACAACAATAACAGCACAGAGAAGGACGCTGATATTAGAAGGAGAGAAAGAGATGGTTAGCTTCTCATTCGTTTTTTTTTTTCGCAGCACAACCGTGACGATGAAAAACGAGCGCCGGAGAGTAAGCGGTGGAGGGGGAGGCGGAGAGGGGGAGTGAAGGGGACGCCAACAACAACAAAGACCAACGATTCATGAACAGCCGTTACCATAGTAGAGCAGGGGTTCCAAGAAGCGCTGCCCATCCACGCGCTGATGCGGTAGTACTGCGGGACAGAACTGGGGTGAGGAAGACCGGGAAGGAAATAGGAGGAAAGGGCCGGAAGAGGAGGAAGAGGAGGCTAGCATTCCATTTATCAACACTGCGAGCGATGTCGTCGCGAACTAGACGACGAGTACCCACAAAAGTCGGATGTGTTCCCATACCAGCCAGCGATCTCTCTTTCACAGAACCGCAGCTTCTGCGTTCTGCAGTCGACAGCTTAAGCACCTGGCCCCAGTATCGTTTTATTCATCTTCCGAGAGAAGGTTGTCTTGTTTCTGGGACCCCTCAAAAAACAAGCAAAACAAAATTATGCAAGAACAATAATAGCCTCACCAAAGGCTGTAGCCTTTGCACCCCGTTCATCACACTTCCGTGCGACGGCGAGTCTTCTCTGGCATCCCAGTATCTTCGTCAGCGGGTTTCTCCCACTCACGCTGCACTGATTTCATGAGTGTGTGCAGGCGCTTCTCGAAGAAGCTCTCCGGCCTTGATTGGTACCACACGTTGAAGCGGTGCTGCGGTTTGTTTCGGACCAGTTCGCTTGCGTTATCCTGCTTGAAGCCTGCGTCGTAGGCAAGGAGAAAGATCTCGCGATCCAGGGCAACGTTGCCGCGCGTTTTAAAGGCGAGCTCCTTCTCTGGATCTTCGCACGACTCCACCTTCCACTTCGCCGCCTTGAAGATGTTCTCCTTGGCTGCCCGCTTCGCCTGCGCTTTGCGAATGCGTGCCTCGACGTTGGCGAACTTCTTAATGCACTGCTCACCACGCTCGAGCAAGGCGACGACGTAGTCGCGAACCTCGCCCACCGTCTTCGTCTCCCCCACCACGGCGGCGATCGCCGCGTAGTCCGTCAAGTCCATTTTCCCACTGGCCAAGGCCGACACAACAGCACGGTACTCCGGAAAGGTCCAGTTGGGGAAACCTTCGCTGAGCAGCCTCTCACGCTCTTCCTGCTCCACCTCAGTCAGCAGTTCATCTTCGCCCCCCTCCCCCTCTGTGTCTTCCTCGTTCTCCGTCTCCTTCTTTTCCTCGTACTTGCGCTTCCAGCTACGCACCATGAGGGCGACTTCGGTGTTGTGCAGCTCCGTGAGACGCTTCATGTTGTACAGCTGATAGGGGTGAAACTTCGGCCCCTTGGGCAGCTTCAGCGGTGGTGCCTTCGTGGTCTTTGTCTGCAGGGACTCCACGTCGGCAGCCGAGAAAAACTGCACCGGCTCACGCACGCGGTGACCGCGGCCGAGCTGCTCGCCGACGCCGATGCACTGCGCAATCATGTCAGTCGACACGACTGTCTGCGAGTCGCGGCTGGCGAAGGTGGATTCGTAGGACAGCTTCGCCTTGGCCTCAATTGCACCACTAATGGAGCGAAAGTAGACGAGAGCCTCCTTCATATTAGGGTGCAGTACCGCTTTGATCACCTCGCCATGCTGCGAGCACTGCGCCTGCAGGTCTGCCTGGCTCACAGGGACATCTAGCTTCACGTGCAGGATGCGCGTCTCCGCACCTGTCTTGAAGCTCACCCCTTCGAAATCGTAGATGTTTGCTTCCTCGGCACCAAGCTGAAAACTGGCCAGCGACATCTGCACCTGCTGCTTCGCTTCACTTGTCAGCTGATTCGAGATGGTTTCGCCTTCGTTGAGAAGGCGATCGATGTCGGCCTCTGTCACGTCCTCGTGCCGCGTCTTGAAGATTTCCTCGGCACCAAACTTGATCATGGAGAGCAGCTCTTCTTTGGAGGCCTGGTTCGTCGTCTTTGACTGCAGTCGGCCCTGCTGCACGACCACTGCATCCAAGTAGAGCTTCTTCAGCGCTCGGCGATAGATCTTCTCCTCCGCAGTGCCGTCCGTCACGAAGCGGTACACACGCACACTGCGCTTTTGCCCAATGCGATGAGCGCGGTCCTGCGCCTGCAAGTCCATCTGCGGGTTCCAGTCAGAATCGTAGATGATGACGTGATTCGCTGCCTGCAGGTTGATGCCAAGGCCACCGGCGCGGGTGGACAGCAAAAAGACAAAGTAGTCGCTACTCGGCGAGTTGAACGCGGCCATCTGCGAGTCGCGGTCGTAGCCGCTCGTGTTGCCGTCGATGCGGCAGTATTGGAAGCCGCGCATATTGCAGTAGTCCTCTAAGATGTTTAGCATGGACGTGAACTGCGAGAATATGAGAACTTTGTGCTTGCCCGCCACGTCGCTGCGCAGGCGGTGCAGGAGCTTATCCAGGATGATCATCTTCCCACTCGACCGAATCAGTTTTTCGTCCGTGATGAACGGTGGTCCGTCTTCGCCGCCATCCATCAGGTACGGGTGGTTGATCACCTTGCGTAGGTTCATCATCACATTGTTCAGCGACGCCGCGCTGCCACTTGCCTTGTTAAGCACCTCGGCATCTTTCGCAAGGACGTTCATATACCACTCTCGCTGCTTCTTAGAGAGCTGACAGGATACGTAAATCTCCTTCTTGGGTGGGATGCCGGTGCTGACATCCGCCTTGAGCCGCCGAATCATCAGCGGTGCGAGAATCTTGTGCAGGTTGGACATCACATTCGCGTCTTGGTGACCGGAGGCGGTGTCGAACCACGCGTCGAACGACTCAGAGTCGTTAAAGAGGCGCGGAGCCAGGAAGTGCAGCAACGCCCACAACTCCTTCAGATTGTTCTGCAGCGGTGTTCCTGTGATGATGAGACGGTGCGAAGTCGGTAGGGAGTCCAGCGCTGTGTGCGCGCGTCCCTCCTCGTTCTTCAGCTTATGTGCCTCATCCACGATCAGATACTGCCACGCGATGCGCTTAAATGTGTTCAGCTCATCCAGGATCATCTCGAAGGTGGTGACGACGACGTCGTACTTGATGTGATCGGCAGGGTGCAGATGCGCCTTCACGAGGCTGGGCCGTATGTCACTCGAGGCATGAAACTTGTACACCGACAGGCTGGGACACCAGTGCTTGAACTCGCGGTACCAGTTGCCCATGACTGACTTGGGGCACACTACGAGGTGCGGTCCTGGCATGCCCACCGTGAACTTGAGGTAGGCGATGGTGGCGATGGTTTGAAAGGTCTTCCCGAGGCCCATCTCATCCGCCAGAATTCCGTTCACGCCGCGTGAGAAAAGGCCCAGTAACCAATTGACGCCCTCGATTTGATAGGGCCGCAGCTGACCTCGAATGTATGACGGTGTTTCCGTCAGGTGCATCATGTCGAACCCGGTGGAGTCCTCCTCGTTGTCGCTGCCTGTGTGGCGGTACAGGTGACTGCGCTTACCATGACGCGTGGCACCCTCGCCTTTCCATTCCCGCACTCCGGTGTAGAACTCCGTCTCGCGCAGAAGACGATCAAAGGGCGAGAGTTGCTGGTGTTCGTGTGAGGACCGCAGCGTGCGGATGATGACGTCGCGCTCCTTGTAAATCTCGTGGATGATGTCCTTGTGGGCAGCGGCAACCTCAGCACCCTTGAGTGGGTCGTAGATGGGCTCTACATAGCCCTCGTACACCTCGACGATAGCCTTCGCATTCGGATCGGTGCCGTTGCGGATGTTGCCTAGGAGGAGCTGCTCGTACAGCTCGTCCGCTGCAAGGTCATTCATCTCCCGCTCGAAGGCAGGGGTGTCGTGCAGGTCCTGACGCCTGCGAGTTTTGTGCGGCATGGCGATGCTGGAAGCCCTTTTTAACGTTACTTTAACTGCGTCGAGGTGGGTGTGACAGGATGCAGAGCAGTTCCGCTTTCACAGCTTTTCTATGTATAGTTGGTAAACCTCAGTGTGTGTATGTGCAGCCAGAGTGGCGGGAGATGGTGTCCTCTATTTTAGTAGTGTCTTCGTGTATGATGATGGGTATCCCCTGCGTGTCGCAGCATAACACCAGCAGATCAGCAGCAACAGAGGCAGCTAGTGACAGTCACGGGGATAATTGAAAATGGAAAAAATGCAAATAAAGTGACAGCAGCAATTATGCCAGCAATAGGGAGCTCCTTTCTCTGCTCCTTAATGGAGGAAACAGGCGGCCTGCACGACTTGACTTCGAGAAAAAAAAAACGATGCCGTGAAGGGGATACAGTGTTGTGTGTGCGAGTGTGAGTTTTTTTTTTTGAAGGGGCTAGCAAGAATCGATGGAGGGATAAAGGTTGGCACAGCTTACTTTGTATCACCGAGGGAGGAGAGGGGGAGCTATTTTCTCCGTCCTGTTGCGCAGTGGTTTGAGGTCTGGTGGTTTGTATTCTCACCTCCTTAGAAACACGTCGGCGTGGAGGGCGACGCTCCGTAGGAGTAGCAGGGAAGACCTACTGTGCAGCGTGTATCTTGGTATACAATAGCGAGCAACAACAACGACGAATACCCAACAACCATGGCCGCACAAGCGCCCACGCCCCCGCGTGTATGTCTGTGAAACAAAAACTCGAGCTGCTTATTGCCTCTCTTTTTAAGTACTTAAGTACTTATGTGTGTTTCAGACGTGTGTCGTGCCAGTCTCTATGCGTGAATACCACGTTTCAAAAGCACTTTGTGTGGGTGGGACAGATAATAACCATAAGTGGAATAAAGCGGTGCGTTTTGTTTTACACAGGTTAACTGGTCGAATGACCTTAACAAAACAGCAACAGTAGAGAAAAAAAAACCGATCAGGCTTACCTTTCTATTCTTCCCTTTTAAACAACAAGGCATCTGTGTCGTCCGGCGCGTCACCAGTCGTCCACAACACCGAAGCGATCAAGCAGAACCTGTTGTTCACGCAGGTCTTTCTGAACCTTTTTGCGCATGTAAAACACTGGGCAATCGCGGCTGGAGCAGATGACCTCCTGATTCAGCGAACCTTGACATTGCTGGCACTGCGTCCAAACCTGCGAGTAGATTGCCTCGTAGTGATTGCGCTTCGCGATGATTTTGCCGTACACCTCTGGTGCCTTGCCTTTGCAGTTTTCGCACAATGCCCCCTCTTTGATGACGGCACGGCAGGAGATGCATTGAAGCTGAATCTTCACAAACTTCATGAGACCACCGGCGTTTTTGCTGGGGGCTGAGATGGCGATGTGCCGCGTGTGGTCACCTTTGATGAGGACACTAGGATCATCCAGCACACCCTCAAAGACACGGAGGATGGGAGGGGCGAGTTGGTGCTCCAGGTAGTACTGCGTGTCTATCGGGATGTTGTTCTCCAAGACGTAGATGGGATCCTCGCTGCGCTCGTACGCCTTCGCACCCTTTGCCGCCTTGATGATGACGTAGGCGACCCGATCACCAATCGTCGGCGCTGAGGCCGGGTCGCGCTGACGCATGCGTTCCACCAACGCGATGTGCGCCTGTGCCCCGGCATACTCGTCTTCTGCCTTAGAGAATGCCTTCGTGATGACCAGGTTGGAGATGTCTAACCGGTTCAGCAACAGGTCGCTGATGGTGCCCTTCACGAACTCCACCGCACTCTCAACGGAGCGGTGGATCAGAATGCGGTTCAGCACACCCGACACCATGCGCGCCACAAGGGGACAGTTGTCGCGACGCACCGTCTCTATACCCTTCGCGTCGAGCTTGTCGAACTTTTCCGTATTGGTCCACAGCAGTCCTGCGTAGCGCTTCTTGTTCATGAGGAGGTAAGGGAAGTAGACCTTCTCGAATTCCAGCTTGATGGGTTTTAGGAAGTGACTCGACACCTTCGCGGCAGCCTCCTCACCAAAGTCCATCGCGACCTGCAGCCGCGCCTTGTCGCTCGCCTGTTCGTCAGTCACGCACTTCACCATGACAGAGTCCGTATCACCGTAGAGCACGCGAGAGCCGGGGTACAGCTCCTCCACCAGGTTTTTTGTCTTCTCGATCATTTGACGACCGTAGGCGGTCACCGAGGCGCTGATCTCGAGGCAGGGCAGCTTGCCTACCTGTGCACCTGTGAAGCCGTACACGGAGTTCGCGCTCACCTTCAGGGCAAGCTGACGACCATTCAGCACCTTGTACTCGAGGGAGTGCATCGGGATGTCCTTCATCATCGCGCGGGCGTGCTTGCGCGCGACCAGCAAGTCCTGCAGCACCTCGGGCAAGATGCCTGCGGAGACGTCCTTCTTCACGAAGTAGTCGTTCGTGGGCGAGCGGTCGAGGGTGTCCTCGGGGTACAGCTTCACATCAGACGGACGAACGAGTGTTGAGTAACACAGGTTGTGCGCGATGATGATGGATGGGTACAGCGAGGCAAAGTCGAGGGTTGCGACGGGACAGTTGTAGAAGCCTTTGATGGGGTCGATGACGGTGGCGCCCTCGTAACCGCGGTCGTTGCCACCGGTGTACTCCACCGTCGGAACGACAAGCTGCTTCTTCTGCGCCTTGCGCAGCAGCATAGAGAAGACCTTAATCTGCTGTCCACGCTCCAGCAGCCAGCCCACCGGCACGCCCGTCACACGAGCCATCTCTACATTGTTCACGATGCACATGAGCCGGTCCAGCAGCTTCACGGGGAGGTAGGCGTCCTTCAAGCAGTACACGGCCAGGCGACGACGCGTCTCCTCGTCACCCTGCTGCAGATCCGCGATGATGGAGTGGTGCACGTCCTCCTTCTGCTCACCAAGGAAGTTCTGTGAGACAGAGTTGAGGGAGTAAGAACGGAGCTTGTAGTCGCGCTGAATCACGACCATGGCGTCCATGATGACGCGGCCCTCCATCGTCACCTCCGTGTATTCGCGGTTGCCCATCTGCTTCGACTGAAACTGCTTGTTGCGCGCCACGGTGCGCTCGTGGATTTGCCGGCCCCAGTAGTGAAAGGCGTCGCTTACCTTCAGCGTGATGGCACGATTGAGCAGATAGGGAAAGTCGAAGTTGCATATGTTGTACCCAGTGAGGATATCGGGGTCCAAAGCCTTCATGAACATCGCCCACGCCAGGAGCATCTCCGACTCGGATTCGTACGAGTACACCTGCGCACCGGCGATAGGGGCACAGCTCTTCAGGGTGAAGATAGTCTTCGTCAGCGGCTCTGACTCGTGCCCGTACTGCACGCAGTGATTTGCGATTTGAATGACAGGGTCGTGCTCCGGCTCAGGGAACATTCCTTTGCGGCCCTGACATTCGATGTCGATGGAGAGGATGCGAAAGGGGGCGATGGAGAGGTAGTCGCCGACGGGGTCGTGATTCTGCATGTCTTCGTGTGAGCAGGCCACCTCGATCTGACACGCCGACGTCTTGGCAGGGCATGACAAAAACTTGCCGTAGGACAGCGTTACCCAGTTACTGCCGCCAACGTCGTTGTCGACCAGAAAGCGAAGGGGGAAGATGACGTTTGATTCGAAGGTGGGGAAAGCCCGGACGCCGTCCCACGCCCCGGGGCACGAGACACCGCGGTCGGTCAGCAGACTACGCAGCTTCGGGATGTGCTGAGGCAGCTGCACCACAATCTTGAGGTGTGGTACGAGCTGCACTCCTTTAAAGTACATGAGGCTACGGCGCTGGTGCATCTCAACGCGGACCACGGTGTCCTGCAAGCGGGTTTGGTTGCTGAGCTGGTTGTTCAGTTCGCGCATGAAAGTTTGTGAATGCACTGGCAGCCAGTTTGGTGGAGCTTCGATCCACAGGTACGGCTCGTAGTTGTAGCAGTGTACCAACACGCTGAAACCCTCGACCGTCACGCCGTAAAGCCGTATGATCGGCACTTCAGTGTGGCGCACACGCGAAACAGACTCGTGTGGGTTGCCCTTCGTTTGGCAGCAGTCTAAGAGCTGAAAGCAGATGTCTTTGTGGAGGTAAGACGGCGGGACTGGGTCGCGCACCACCGACTTCCACTGCAAAAGCGCGGAGGATGCCATGGTAAGATATGTTCTTTTTTTTTTTTATGGATGAGAATGTGTTTGTATGAGGGATGCACAGCGGGAGCGCAACCTTCTATGAGTCTTTGATTGTATGGGGGTATAGGAAAGAGAGAGGAGACCGCAAGAGCAATACACCATTAAACAAAGAGTGAATAGGGGGCGGGTGAGTGAAGGGAGAGATTTGAGGAGAGCAGTGCTTCTCCACGCGGTAATACTTCTTCTGATTAGCAGCGGCCTCTGTAAAGAGGGAAAAAAGAGTAGGCAAAGAGAAGAAAAGGAAAGCAGAAAGGCTTTGTTAAGAGACATCCATGATTCAGTGGGGAGTACGAGAACTCGAAGAGGTGGTGCAAAGTCGGAAAGCATGGAACTGGCTGCCAGACGGAAAGGCTATCATCTAGACATGGAGGGCTACAATGCAAGGTAGTACGGTAACTGAATCTGCTCAGCAAGTGCCATTTCGCCTTTGGTGACCGAGGGGAAGAATTTATCGTTGAGTTACACTTGAAATGCAGCAGATCACACGAGAAGCACCCCTCCACACACACACAAGAAAAAAAAAAACAATGTGAAGAAAAACTTAGCCCACCACCACCATATTCCATAGCGAAACACAAACAGTTATGCAGACATGTTCGTATATTCGAAAAGTGTGTCTGTCATCGGATTGGTTGCGGTGAGACTTTTTTCCTCCCATAGCGCTCTCCATAGATGCACTGCAGCGCTTTCCGTGCTGCCTGCTTACTCGCTTCGTGATTTGGTACTCCCTTGTCAAGGATCGCCCAGATCGTGTCGTCTCTCCGGATACGGTGGACATCGAGCTGCTTGCTCTGCAGGACGCAAAGAGCCAGGCACCACTCACCGCTGCTGACGGCGGTTTTCTGGATGAGTAAGGGCAGTGTATCCTTGTCTATCACGCGCTGACGAATGCCATCGGCGATGACTTTTTCCACACGGATGGGATCACCTTTTGACTGGAGCAGCTGTGCGCAGAGAGCATCGATAAGGCGGAACGAGACTGGCTTCATGGTTAGCCAGCGAGTCCCTCCTGCGGGCTCTGATGCTTTTTAAGCATGATGAGTGCGGAAGGCAAACACAGAGAAAAGGAGGAGGTAGACGGAGGAACGGGGGAGCGGGAGAAAGGGGGAGAACGAATGGAATAACACGCACTCAAACACAGCATCTTCGCAAAGGGGAGAAGGGAACAGTGACAACACAAACATCAAAAAAAGAAATCGGAGACATATGCACCGGCTCAGAGTCTAATGTATGCAGCAGTGGAGGAATCAGTGTCAGACGACGTGGTTCTTGATAAATAACGCATCGAAAACCCAGGTCTTCACGCTCAACAGTGAGCTAGATCGAAGTTCATTCTCCGAATAGCGTGGTGACTGTGAAGCCGCCGCGCGGCGTCAACAGGGGTACACGATGACATCCTTTTTTTTTTTAAACTAGCGAGAAAGCAAGAACACAGGATAGCTAGCATCAAGAACTAAAGTAAAAGGACCAGAGACAAGCACCGGTCTGCCAATCACAGACCCCTTCTGTTCGTCAAAAAGTAAGAAAGCTGCATTTCACATACAGAGAATACAGAAAAACACTCAATGATCCTGAAAGCAGTACTGACGTGTGACGGTGAGCCACATATTTCTCCACTTCCTGAAGTGCCGCTTGAAAGCTCTGTGGTTTCTCTTACTTGTGCCCTACACTAAGGGCCCGAGTTCGGAGGCAAAAAAAAGGCAAGCAAAAGAGAAAAAAAAAAAACAGGTAAGGATACGGCTCGTGCAGATCCCCTTGACCTGGGGCTTCTCCACTTGCTGGTGCAAAAACACTCAGCAACAGCAAAAACAAGCAAACAAACAAAAAGTACCACAGCTGTTGAAACTCGAAGTCACGTGGCGCTTTACGCCAGAGAGCAAGAAAAAAAGGAAAGAAGAAGAAGAAAAAAAAAGCAAAAGGTAAGAAAGGGTTAGCTTCACTTCTGTCATCTTTCCTTATGAATGATGACGTTACGCTTGAAGGGTCATCTTAGTGTCCTCAATAAAAACAAAACAAAATGAGTAAGGAGATGTTAGGGATGGTAAGCAGAGAGCATCGACAGCGTCTTTCATTGCCCAGGCGAGCGAGAAAACAAAACCTTTCTCACAGAGAAGGAGAAGAGAAAAGAAAACAAAAACAAAAACAAAAGAAAACTGTGCAGCAGTGATGCGCGTCAACCCATTACTAGCGTTTCGAGTAGCATTAAACGCATCTGCTCTTCTTTCTCTTTTTTTTTTGAGACTTAAGGCTGAAGAACGCGAAAAGCCATCAACGAAAAGAAAAAGAAAAGCAACACACAAACACACACGCGCGCGATCATCAGCACCCCAGTGATAAAAAAAAAAGACAAGGTCAGCAAGAATAAACTACACGGAGTTTTGCGACCCGTACGTACTCCTAAAGTCGGCGCGAGCTCAGCTCCGGAAAAAAAAAAAGACCGAACAGAGAAGTAAATAAGAAGAAAGCTGAACAGAGAGCCGCAAGAATTCCAGAATGACGGTAAAGGGGTTTGCTTTTTCTTTATCGGCTCCTTTTCGTGGTACTGGCTGTCCCCCTCCCCTCCGGTTTCACTGCCTACTTCTTCAGCTTCATTTCATCCATAACGTTCTTCAGCGAGCTGATGACACGCTCTGCATCGTTGAGGGTTGCAAAGGAATCCCAGCTGATGCGGATAGAGCGGGTTGGCGCAGGCGCCTTGCCGAGGGTGTCGTACACCGTCGTGTTCACCTCGTTCGTCTTGCAGGCTGAGCCCGTGCCGATCTCCACGTGGTACTTGGTGGAGAGCCGCGACACGACATCAGTGTTGCTGTAGCCCTCCGGCAGGGTCGCGTGCACAATGAAGCCGCTCACCTCACCACGGCGGTTCACCTCGCAGCCCATCTTCTCCAGCTCCTCCGTCACCAGGGCATCGATCTCCTTGTGGATAGAGTGGCTGCGGTCGAGGCCGAGTGCCACGCCGAAGCCGACAATGGCAGGAACGTTCTCTGTGCCTGGGCGGATGCCCTTTTCCTGTGAGCCGCCGCTGTACAGCTTGTTGCAGCTCAGGTCGCGCAGGTAGACGGCGCCAACACCGACAGGACCGTTGATCTTGTGTGCCGTGACGGTAATGGAATCCACCTCGCTCAAGTCGAGCGAGCCAAAGTCAACCTTCATCAGGGCCTGGCTCGCGTCCACGTGGAGACGGCCACCCGGTGGGCGAATCAGGTTACGGTTCAGGCTGCCCGTTTCGTGGTTGACGAGGTCAATCACCTTGACGACAGGGGCATCGGCCGGAATGTTCTGGTTCTCACTCGTGGACGCGTGCGACCACGCATCCCGCACCACACGATACCCGTTCAGAGCGATGTTGTTCGACTCGGTGCCGCCAGCTGTAAAGATGATGTCGTTGGCAGGGACGTGCAGCACCTTTGCCAGCTGCGCACGCACCTTCTCCACCGCCATTCGAGCCTCACGACCGCTCATGTGGATGCTGTTCGGGTTGCCTTCGGGGGCCTGCAGCATCGCCATCTTCACCACCTCCGGCACCTTCGTGCCAGCTGCAGCGTCGAAGTAGACGACATCGTCGAGCGACTCATCCTGCGCCGCCTCTGCTGTGCGGGCAGGCACGGACGGATTATCATCCGCCTTGCGCAGCCCAGATGCGGGGAAGTAGGTGTACTCTGACGACTCGCACAGCTGGCCGTCGCGGTAGATTTCCTTCATCACCTTCAGCTCCGTCAACTTCACGCGGCGCACACACGCCTCGAGGGTGCGGCGACCCATCATGAGGTTGGCACCACTCTTGCACATCATGTACTGGCAACAGTCCGCGCCTTCTTGAATCGAAAGGTCGAAGGTGCGGATCTTGCGCGCCTCGTCAATGATGAAGTTCTTCGGCATGCCAATGAGAGGTGCCACCACACCCTTGCGAATCGAGGGGTAGAGGGTGCTGATGTTGTGCACCGTCTGTGAAGCCACCTGGCCGGCAGAGTCGCCCGTTACGATGAAAAGCGAGTCGTCGAAGGCCGCCGCGAGGGAGAGCATGAACCACTTGTAGATGAGGGTGCGGTTGTGGTTGGGCACGTTTGCCACGATCTGCGACTGCAGGGTGCTGATGTCCACGTAGTGCATGTCGAAGCGGCCCTGAATGCTAGAAAGCCGCTCGCAAATGCGGCGGTTCTTCTCCACCACGGAGGCGGTGTCGTTGGTGCTGTTGAGGAAGTGCACGCCGTTGACGAGGCAACCACGCGTCATCATGCGATAGGCCGCCACCGGGCTGTCGATGCCGCCGCTGATGAGAGCCAGCACACGCTGGTCCGGGGTGATAGGGATGCCCTGGGCTCCGTCGCAGATGAACGGTCCACGCGGATCGCCGTGGCGGTCCTCCTTCCCTTCCATCCCGTGGTAGATCTTCGCGATGCCGGGCAGCAGGGCCAGGACGCGCAGCTGCTCCTGTGTCGGCACCTCCTTGCGCACCTCAATCAACGTATCGCCGTTGCGAAACACCTGCGGGTTCTTGAGGATGCGACGCATGTTGTCCATCAAAACCCGCACCAGCCGCTTGCGGTGGATCGCGCTCTTGAGGTAGAGCTCAGCAACGGAGACGACGAGGGTGACCTTCTCCACCGGCGGCTCTGCGTGACGGCGGCCAAAGAAGTAGAGGTCACGGTTCTTGATGTTGTGCAGACACACGTACGGCTCACCTTCGCTGGCCAGGGCGTTGTTCTTCTTCTGTAGCTCAAAGCCCGCGCGGTCGGTGGCGTACCAGCGCCGACCAGGAACGCGCATCTCCGCCTCCAGTTCCGGGATCGTGACTAGCTTCGGCTCGGACATGTACCACAGGTAGTTCTTCGACACATCCGGCTCGACCATCATAAAATGGAAGTGGCCGTTCTTCGCTTTGAGAATGAAGTTCGGCACCTTGTCATCCGGAAACTCCCGCGGGTTCGTCGGGAGCTTTCCCTGCGCTGTCTCCTGAGGCTTGGCAGACATGATGAGAGACTCAGCTGTCTTTCCTCGTTATTCTCTCTTTTTAACAAGCGAGAAAAAAGGTAGATTTGGTACTACGAATCAGTTCCACGGTAGGTTGGCTTGATCTCTTACGCCGCAATGGATCTTGTTTAAACAGTGCTGTTTTCTTTTTCGGTTGTTTAGTTACCACGTGTGGGTGTGTCTGTGTGCTGTGCGTCGGGGCAGCACAGCTGTAAGCAAGTAGTTAAGAAAAAAAAAAAAACGGAGAAAAGAGAAAAGACAACACAGTTAATCGCGTTATGATGGGAGCTGTTTGATGGAGGTGTTCGAGACCGCAAGCGACAGATTAGAGAGGAAAAACACTGGGGGAGTGAAAGAGAGAGAGAGGGAGGATGGAGCTCAAGACTAATCAGCTACGCCCAACAGAAAGAAAGAGTACAACCGTAACAAACAAGCAAAGAGAACTGTTGACACGGCATCAACGTACGAAGGATGCCATGGCAGGGGGTTTCCTGGCCCGCGACTACACTTCTTGAAGGGTGAGTAGGGTTGAAACAGCAGAAAGCAACAGAGCCGCTTCTCTGACGGCGAGTGTATAACCTCTGAGAGCTTCGTAGGATAAAATAGAAGCTTCAAAGAGGCGACATGAGTACATCAACACACATGTGACGGACAACGCATTACACACACACACACACACACGTAAACATACACCGTTCAACAAGCTCGGTGGTGGTGGTGGGGAGAGGTAGCAGTCTTTGGTCGTTTAGGAAAGAGTTCTTGGCACCATCAAAGAAGCAGCAAACAGTCACGCAAAGATGGATGGTAGCGAGAGAGAGCAAGGAGTAGGCAAAACAAACTTAGCGAAACACACACACACACACACGCGCACGAGTAAATCTCCTTTGTGAGCAGACTCGATCTACGCCCTGTTGTCTTTCATAATCTTCTCCTTGTTACGCAGGTACGAGGACATGGGGAAGTCAGGGGCAATGTCGATGGTTTCTGTCGGGATCCAGTACTCCATCAGCTTATACAACACCCAGTCGAGGGCACACAACATCCAACACACTAAACCAAACAACGGGCCCACCGAGGCGTAGTTCATGAGGCGCTGGTACAGGGAGAGGGGTGGCATCTCCGAAATGCGGTCGTACACCCGCTCCGTACGCTCCGCCACCCAGTCCCAGCTGTAAAACTGCTTGCAGTTGTCATGCAAGCTCCACGGCGAGTGATGCGGCACGTCGCTTATGGCCTTCTCCAGCGCATCGATGATGGAAGAAGGGTCTGGGTCGGCTAGCAGCAGCATCGGTGACGGCAGTACCTCCGGCACGCCGCCCACCTTCGTCGATACACATAACAGTCCACACGAGGCGGCTTCGATGAGGGCAATACAAAACGCCTCGGTCAGGCTGCAGTTCAAGAAGATTTGACCTTGGTTCAGCACGCTCTTCACTTCCGAATGCTTCAGTGCCCCGAGCATTTTCACTCTGTCCATCAGGTTTTGCCGCTCGATCATCTGCTCCAGCTGCGAGCGGCGCGGCCCGTCGCCGCCAATGACCCACTTGATTTCTGGGTGCCGCTTGCAGATCTCTGGGATGACGTCCACAAAGAGATCGGCGCCTTTGCGGTAAACAAGGCGTGTGATGACGACGATGGTAAGCCCGTCCTTGTCGATCTTCGACGCCCAGGATTTGTACTTGAGGTCGTCCGGCGGGGTAAAGGCGGAGGTGTCGGTGGCGTTGGGGATGACACTGGCACGCTGCGGGGCAATGCGGGCTCGCAACACCGTGTTCTCGCGCGAGGTGTTGCTAACGCAGATGACTTGGTCTACCGTGCGCAGACTCCACACGAGGACTTTGTTGATGTTGATGGAGGCGGCATCGGCGAAGCCGAAGAGGGAGTGGTCCGTAAAGCACGTCTTGATGCCCATGGTACCGGCATGGAACATCGCCTCGTGACACAAGTTGGACGTGGTTTGGTGGCCGTGCACGACGGTGATGCGTTCGCGAACGAAGATGGTACGGAGTAGCGGGAAGGCGCCGAGCCACGTCGGCAGCGTCACGGAGCCTGGCGGGAGTTTCGCGGCCAACATGGGCAGATAGTACACCTTGAGTCCATTTGTGTAGTAGCGAATACCCACACGGTCTCCGTAGGCGCGGGTGACGATGATCACCTTGTGCCCACGGCGCATGAGACACAGGGCGACATTGTAGATGTGGACCTCAACTCCACCGAAGCCGGGGAAGAAGAAGTCCGACACCAGAGCTACACGATGCTGTCCCATTTGCGTGTGTATGTCTTCCTAAGTATATCACTCTTTGTTTGTGCTTGATAGGCTGGCACGATAAAAGGCGTTTCGGCACATGTACGCAGAGTTGGTGATGCATTGAGAAGAGGGGGGGGGGATAGGGGAGGGAAGGCAAACAAGAATTGGTGCCAGGGAATACGGGAGCGAGTGTGAGTGGGCTCACTGGAGATGGGGGTAGATACCGAGTTGCCAGTTTTCAATTCAGAGACACGGGAAAACGTTTCATGTGGTTGGTGGCCCTCCTCCGAGAGAGAGAAGTAGAGAGGTGGCATGACGTTCGCACCAGAAAGCGCAGCACACGCTGCTTTCTTTTCTTTCTTCCTTTATTTTGTAAAGTTTCCAGCTGACACCTGTGCGATGATAGAAAAGAGGGATTCATCGAGCTCGGCCTGGTTACGCTGGATGGAGTAGTAGTGCCAGTATCTTTTTCGAAGTTTGCCCTAGGCGCTCCTCTTTGCGAGGGTGAAATCGGTGGCGTCGGCGTAGGAGATGCACCGCCGCATCGCGTTGTACCTGGACAGCACGTGGGAGTGAAATGCGTCCGCCATATCTTCCGCAGGGAATCGAAAAAAAGACCGCCCACCTTCCTTGTCGTCTTCAAAGACCTCCGTCGCCGCTCGCTTCGCCATCTGTGTGATGTCGCTTCGATGGTCGTCAGGCACATCTTTCCAGTAAACCACCAAGTATCCTTCACTTAGGGAGGTTGCGGGGGTAGTAGGGCGCATCTCTGCCGCTTCCACGTACCTTCTCTTTACGTACGGCTGCTGCGCAAAGGTCTCTTCGCTGCTTTCGTGCAGCCAGCCCACACTGCAGATTCCCGAGACATTTGCCTCCTGCACGAGGAGGCTGAGGGACACGTAACACGCCACACTACTGCTAGCGTCTGCGAAGAGCACGATAGTGGCGTAGTTGTCATCTTGTAACACGTAGGTGCGGACGACGCTGGGCTTGCCGTACTCACCAAATGCAGCGCGCAGCTTCGCGGGGGCGAGTGAAGGTGCGTGGTACACGACGATGCCGTGGGTTTCACCGAGCCGGGAGTAGAGCGAGGGGCCTTGCATATTGCTGCTTCGTGCAAGGAAGAGAGAAAGAGAAAGAGAGCGGGTAAATCAGCAGAGGTTTTTAGGGAAAGCGAAGGAGAGAGGTGGTGAGCGTGTAGCCGGAGAAACACATACAAACTGAGGGCCTAAAATGAGCCTTGGCAGAACTTCATGCAACAAGTCAACAACACCAATGTTCTTCTATCTCAGGCGGAGGTTCACAGATAAGCCTTCTCTATCGCAACGAAAGAGATTTACTGAGAAGGGAGGAGGGAGGAGGGAGAGGTGAGGGGTACCCCGACGGTGTGCACGATAATACAGAAAGGGGGCGATGTAGACGTCTCTTGTGGGCGAGGTGGTACAATACAGCAACAATAAACACGAGAAAATGTGCACGTGTGTGTGTGTGTGTGATAAAGCAGATTAAAGTACAATGGAGACGCATCGTTAAGGGTACAAAAAAAAAACCATGGGGTGTTCACACAGCACAGAAGAACAGATTGGCGGTGCGGGGCCCGCTTTCGGTGGTCCAGTCAAGACGAAACAGCGCAATGCCGTCAGAACCGAAGCCCATCATCAAGGATGCACTCGACGCCAGCTTGGTGGTGCGTAGGCACAGTCGCGCAAATTCTTGCAGGTCATCGCAGCGGGCGGAACCCTCCAGGTGCTTCGCCGCGGTTTTCTGCTCGTCTAACAGCAGCCGCAGTGAAGAGGTGACGTTGGTGGTCGTCATCGTCAACTCACACTCACGGGAGGAGGTACGACGAAGGAAGATGTCGCAACGGTCATCGTCACTTGCGCAGATCGATCGGATAACGTCGCTGAAGCTTCGAATGTCGGCAATTGTGTAGAGCTCACGCACATCGTGGTCGACAAGAAGCTTGGGGCCGAGGTCGTGCAACGCCCCTACCTGCGCTACTTGCACGCTTGCGTTGTCAGCTTTCTTTTGGTACAGAAAAACGCACGACAGATCAGCGGCTATCTCCATAATCAGAGGAGACTGCGGATCAAAACAGTTTAGCACGTTGACAAAGAACATCGTGTTGACGGCCCACGATGTCGTTGCAGGCTCAATCGCGAACACTTTCTCTTGCCGCGCTGGCTCGTCGATGAGGTCGATGGTGGTGTAGCTGAAAGGGGGGACGTTGACGGTGGACATTTGCAGCGTGGTGCGACAGCTTTCGTGCACGAGTTTAAATTTGACGGTGTCGTCAAATTGAGCGAGATACTGTGACGCACACAGCAGCTCCGCCGCATGCTGAAACCGAAAGGACATAGCTCTGCCAACGGAATCTACCAAGATCAGAAAACCGACAACGACAGCTGCCAATTTTGGGATCAAGAGGAAACGCAACAAGAAAATGGAAGAAAAAAAGGGAAGAAAGCTGAAGAATGGAAACAAGGAGGTGAGAGAGAACAATAACAGCAACAGTTTCAACAACAGAAACGTAGCCACGAGGAGGTGCCCGTTGAGGATATGAGGAGGGAAGGTGAACACACAAAACACCAAAAAGACCAAGCATGAAAGCGATGGAGAAGAGCGATGACACTAACAGCGAAACGTGTCATTCAGTCAGCAGCGATAAACAGTCAGCATGAATGCAAAATCATATTTGTTTCCCCTTCTCGAAACGCATCAAAACGCTTCGGTCATCATCAAAAAGCAGTATTACTCAGTCCCCTGTGCAGAAGGGGTGGGGGAATAGAGGGGGCAGTTGATGTGCCGTGTCGCAGACCGCTAAACCCCTCCTGTACACACATAAATGCCGTGGTCCCTCTTTTTCCTCTTTCCCTTTTCCTTTCATCATCACATCATCGCCTTCAAGTCGAAGCCTTCATACAGCCGGTTCAACGCGCTATCAGGCCCCTCCAGCTCAGCCAAGGCAGCCACCTTCAGTTTCAGGTCTTCGCGGGCTTCTTCAATCTCATTGTCGCACTGCTGCAGGCGCCACTCGAAGTACCTGAGCGTGTCAGCGTGGCTCAGCTCGCACGAAACAAAGGTCGATCCCCCGCTGAGGATCCACAGTTCTTCCTCTGGGCGTGTGTTGAGGATCTTTCGCTGCGCCTCGCGGTATTGGTTTTTTCGTCGATCTAGTTCAACGAGGAAGTGCTTTGCCTCCGTCACCTGCTCTGCGGCAACCTCGATGTTTGTGCGCTCTGCGTTGGTGTCCTTTTCCATCGTCCAGGTAGAGCAGGACTGCAGGATGCAGTTATTTTTACGACTGCGCGTGAATGCCAGCATGCGTGCGTGTTTTTTTTTGTGTGTTTGTGTTTGTATGTGTGATTGTCAGCGAAGTAGTAGGTGAGAAGGGAGAAGGAGCGAGGAGAGGAGATTTTAGTACACAAAAGTAACAATAAAAGAACTCATAGGAAGGATGCCGACGCGCTCCCCGTAACAGCAACAGCAGAGCATGGGTGCCTCCAATGGGCTGAGCGGTATTGCAGCAGCCAAACGTGCATACACTTCTACACCCACCCAAGTGCGCACACACACAAAAAAAAAGCTACTGAAGAGTCAAACCAGGAGGAGACACTTCGTTGTCACCCCACACTAAAAAAAAAGCGTCGGCTTTCATCTTGGGAGCACATCAACGCTTCCCGACGGGGAGAGAGAGAAGGGGCAGACGACCCTCCCTACCTCTATCTTCAACGCAACATTCACACACATGCATGCTTGTTGATCTCACCGCCACTTAGAGACGTATGGATGTGTTTTCTTTTCCTAGACACCTGAGTTCATGCTCCCGCCCATTTCATCACTGCAAGGTTAAAAAAAAAAGACGAGGAATGAAATGGCGGCGGGGGAAAGAGAAGGGGGAGGGGCAGGGGTTGGAAGACTTAGGCGCTAACCACCCCATCCTCCGTTAACTGTGTAAAGAAAGAAGAAGAGAAAGAGTGAATAACCTTCCGATGTAAAAGAAGAACTCGTCTTAAAACCAACTAAACCGACAGAATATAATAAAGCGAAGAAACAAAGAGGAAAAACAGACGATCGAATCATCTTTTGCCACCGCACGGGTAGAGAGGCTCAGTACTCGTGAAGCAAGAAGAGAAGAAAGAGAAGGGAAGTTGAGGTCTGATCTCACCTTCACTTATCTTCTTTTAAAGCTGTTTCCCTTACTCTGACTTGATCTCGCCGCAGTCTGTGATCGTGATGGGCTGACGGGTCGCACCACCCTGGCTGCCCTGCGATTCCACCTTCAAAATCACATCGTAGCCCTTCGTGATCTGACCAAAGACGACGTGCTTGCCGTCCAGCCATTCTGTGTTGGAGGTGCAGATGAAGAACTGCGAGCCGTTAGTGTTGGGGCCAGCGTTGGCCATGGACAGCGTGCCCGGACCGAAGTGCTTGCCCGCACGTCCAGCGAAGGACTCATCAGGGAACTTGTGACCGTAGATGGACTCACCGCCCGTGCCGTTGCCGGCGGTGAAGTCGCCGCCCTGGCACATGAACTGCGGGATCACGCGGTGGAAGCGACTACCCTTGTACCACAGCGGCTTACCGGAGCGGCCGACTCCCTTCTCACCCGTGCACAAGGCACGGAAGTTCTCAGCAGTCTTGGGCACCACGTCCTTGAAGAGCTCCATCTCTACACGCCCCGCCGGCTGCGACCCGATCGAAATGTCGAAGAACACAAGCGGGTTCTTCGGGTTGATCGGGTAGAACGGAATCTTGCGCTGAGCGCAGAGGAAGGTGCGGCTGAGCATCTTTTTATTCTTATTTTTTGCTTTACGAGGCTTTGAAGGGGGGGGGGGGAGCAAAACAAAACGAGTGAAAGGCGGATTGCGGGGGCTAGGATCTGGCGTGTGTGCGTGTGTGTGTGGGGGGAGGGGGGGGGTGAGGACGAGGGAAGTGAGGGACGCCACCACAGAAAGAAGGAAGGAAAGGAGGGGGAGAGAGAAAGAGAAGGCGGCAGGGGGGAGTGGAGGAGAGAAGTGAAGGGCTGCATGGGACGAGCTTTAGCAAAGCACTTCATTATGAAGAGCACACCGAGTGCGCTGAGGCGGCAACACTGTGGCGGACACGCTCTGGGAAAGCTGTGGATGAAAAAGCAGAGAGACCCCACCCCTCAGCAGCAGAAAGGTGGGCGATGGTTCTTACGCAACGCCGCTTCCAGCTCTTTTTTGCTATATGTACGCACTCATGGTTAACACAGCAGCACCGAAAAAAAAAAGGGACAGTGCCGCTGAGTGCATCTGTACATCTGATGAGCGGATAAACGAAACCACGAAGAGAACACAAATGTAATAGAAAGGAAACTGAAAAAAAGTGTGGCCGCCGGTGAAGAAAAATCTCGAGGTGAACGGAGGGACAAGGAGCAGTACCGCTGATCTTTGCTCGCCTTTCTCTCCACCCCCTTTTCTTAGTATTTGGGTTCAAGATACTGAAGAACATCCTCGCAGTATTGCTTTTCTTCGTGCCTCTCCAACGCGGACCGCGTGAGGTCCACCACGATATTGGGTGAGATGTCGCCCAGCTTTTTCAGCACTGCGGTTAACACGGTGCGAATGCCAACCGTCTCCTCCGTGTCGTCTAGGTAAATGAGTATCTTCTTCGCGAGTGGCACCATCTGCGATGTAATCTCGTCCAAGACGAAGAATGACGTTCCCTCTGCAGGGAAGGAGGAGTTCTCCAGTGTCGTGAGCAGTTTAGAGCTGGTTCGTAGACGAACGAGCTCATTGGAGTCGTCAAAGCGCAAAAGGACAGACTGAACAATCTCATGCGCAGATCCCTTCATCATTGGGAGCGCACATACGTCGTGCAGCACCGACATACACACCAGACGCATCTCGCCGTCGTCGGCATCCGACGCGGAGCACCATGCGTTGATCAGCTTTGTGGAAAGCGCGCAACCGTTACCCTCCAGCTGCGACCGCAGGGCCTCGCGGTAGGCGGGGTCCACCATCGCACAGAGGCAGTTGACGGCTACCTTGCGAAACAAGTGTGCCGTGTTGCCCGGTTGGAAGGTTGCGAGTGGCAGGACAATCCCTCGGAGCAGCTCGTGCGCTTCGCTTGGCGAGAAAGTCATTGTTTTGCCCCAGAGCAACCTTTCCAACACGGTGAAGTAACGCAGTTCCTCCGTCACCTTGACGGCAAAGTTGAGCTCCGCCAGCCGAGACACAAAAATGTTGGCCAGCACTCCACCAAGGGCGGAGACGTTCTCCGCGTTGAGAACGAGGTCACTGAAGGCGCTAACGGGCAGCGCGGCCCCGTAGCGCGTCAGGAGCCGCTCCACGTGGAGGGTGTAGATGCCCGTTATTGAGCCCGTCACTAGCGTGGAGAGGGCAGCGATGGCCCCCCTCGCCTTCAACTGCACGGACGGCATCTCCGTACTCTTGATGCGCAGCAGCGCGTAGAGGGCGATCGAATCAAGCGTCCGTTGCTTCGGGTCTTCGAGGATGCTCTGAGGGAGGGGCTGCTCTGGTGACGCCATAAAGTTCTTCTCCACAAAGACGGCGAAGATGCTTTGCATAGTGGTGAGAAGGGCAAGCAGCAGCGGCTCGTTCTCGCACTCAATCAACTCATTCGCTGTGAGAGCTTGCATAATGCGGGTGGCGTGCGCACCTGTCAGCTTGTCCTTCGACCCTTCGATTAAAAAGGACAGGGTCTGCAAGATAGAGCACTTGACGGTAACCGCAGCAGTGGAGAAGAGCGTTGGATTCGGCCCGGTCACCTCATCGACGGAGGTCAGAATAACTGTTTTGTTGCGTGACTTCTGCACAATTGTCGTGTCCTCGTACGCGTCGTCGGCGACAGCAGCAGGGGGAGCCGTCACAGCTGCGACAGCTTGCGGCTTTGCGATTAAAAACGGAAGGTATTGATCCGGCACGAGAAACTTGCCGAGCACCTCAATGCATAGCGCCGCTTCTTCCTTCACGGTGGGAAGCTCGTCTGCGAACGCCTTGTACACCGCGCTCAGCACCCGCTCCGTGAACTGTACACTGGACTTCTCACAAAAGTAGATGGTGGTCCACAGCAGCTTTAGCGCGATCACCTTGCGATTGTTCGTCGAAAAAGGAATGACCCAGTCCACCGCCGTGACGTCGGCAAGGACGCGGTCGAGAAACCCACGCACGGCGTCGGCCACGACGTAGCGGGCGCCGAGGCTGGGACGGGTGTTGAAAAGGTCGTACTTCGGCGCTGCTGGAGAGGTAAGGGCCGTCATGCAAGGGTACTCGTCGTCGCCGTACCATTCAATGTCCTTCATCGTCACACGACGACTCGCCAGGTCGATTCGGTTGTCCTCGTTGTCCATCATGTACAACTGCCCAAGGCGGTCCAGAGTCTCGCGCGCACGGGCACGGACGGCGTCGAAAGGGTCCGTTACCAGCAGGAGAAGATGCGGGAGGTATTTGGCGTGCATCTCGACACGCTCCTTAATGTCGAGCAGCGCACACGATAGGATGCCCAGTACACCGAGGCGGACAGGCTCACTGTGGTCGTTGCACAGGACGAAAAGCTCCGACGCGGTGGTGCGGTTGTCGAGTTCGTCCTTGTCCTTCAGCACCTCCGCGGCGCCGCAGCGAAACAAAACGGAAAGAGTGTTGGCCGCCTCCGCGCGGACTGCGCTGTGCTTGTGCATCAGACACGCATTTTTCACCGCCTTGGCCAGTGGGACGGTGATCACCTTCACCTGCTTGGGCTCGATCTCACACAGCTGGGATGCGGCTTTGCAAGCCTCCTTCTTGAGGTCGGGGAACGGGTCGCGGAAGCAGTTTTCTAACAGCACCTGAAAGAAGTCAATGTAGTTGCGGGGCCCGATGTCGTGCGGAAAGCACGTCATGCAGGCCGTTCCCAGGCGGAGCAGCAGCAGTCGAATCTCCTCGCTTTCCTCTGCAACGGGCATGATGCCGATTCGCGTGACAACTGAAGGCAGTACCCAGTCGAGGATACTAGCGGTTTGACCTGGGAGAAGCTCCGTGGTGATGCGCACCGCCTCCTCGCGGGCACGCTCCGATGAATCCTCGAAGCCTTTGAGGCACGCTCGGATGATGGTAAAGGCCTCGTCCTCTGTGAGCTCATCTTTGTGAGAGCTAACCAGCTCGTGGGTTTTCTTGTACGCTGCACACCGCTTCATCTTATTGGGGTCTTGCAGCTCATTCAGGTACTTGGGGAGGAGCTCCATCCTTTAAAATTAGTACTGTTGTGGTAACTGCACCTCTTCTGCTCTAATGATAGATTGGGTTTTCTTTCGCGTGTGAACACACAAAAAAAATGCAAGGAAGGGACTCAGAAAGAAAGGAATGAGGAGGAGAACAGAGGTGGGGTCAAGTGGTCCGTTAAGCCAACGATTGGCTACGGAGCGGCTCATCACCCTAAAAACACGAGAGGTGGTGGTGGTGGTGGGGAGAAGAAGCAGATAGTCATCACTCCGCTGATCTGAGTAAAAGCGCGGTCTCACACAGCTCGCGTGTCGCATGGTGGGAAACGCTACGTGGGGTGCGGAAAGAGTTTCGTTGACTGGGCAGTCGCACAGGCATCTGTTCCCCCCCTCCTTTGTCCTGCTTTCTCTCTCTCTCCCATCAGTGGCTTCCTTTGGGAACGGAACAACGGCAAAGTTGGCTTTTGATAACGCGTGGGAGATACCTCGCCACGATGAAGATGATTACACCCACATACAATGAAACAGATAGTAGTAGTAGTAGTAGTAGTAGTAGTAGTACTAGAAAGAGAAAAAGGTGAGATAAAAACAAAAAACAAAAGAGAGCCTGCTAGGAAAGGGAGAAAAAAATTCGGTTGACGAGGTGAGAGGCACATGCCTTGCTCTCCCACGTACTGTACGTTCGATAAAGGAAGAATACAAATCAAAGGCTTACGTTACCGTTCGCCACGAAGACGTTTGAAACCTTCGTCGAGGTCTTCTTTCAACTCCTCGAGGTTCTCCAGACCTACTTGAATGCGGATTAAAGGCCCACCAGGGGCAAATTGGGTAGCAGTGCGGTTGGCTGTGCAGTCGTAGTACATGATCAAACTTTCAAAGCCGCCCCACGAGAATCCCATGCCAAATAGCCGCAGACCATCCAGCATCCTCTCAATGTCTTTAAAAGTGTACTTGGGGAGGAGAATAATGGAGAAGAGACCCGAGGAGCCAGTAAAGTCACGCTTCCACAGGGCATGGTTCGGGCAGTCGGGAAAGGCGGGGTGAAGCACACGCAGCACCTCCTCACGCCCCTGCAGGAACTGTGCCAGGTCTAGTGCGCGCTTTTCTGCCTCCTTGAGGCGGATGTACATGGTGCGTAAACCACGGAGCGCCAGGAAGCAGTCTTCATTGCCGGGGGTGCACTGAAACAGTGCGAGGGTGTGCTTGATCTTCGGGTACCACGTCTCGTTCGCAGAAACCATGCCGAGGAGGAGATCGGAATGCCCACCGAGGTACTTCGTGCCGGCTTCGACAGAGATGTCGCAGCCTTTGGCGTGCGCATCAAAGAATATGGGGGTGGCCCACGTGTTGTCGAGCACCGTGGTCACGCCGAACTCCTTTGCAACTGCGGTCAATGCTGGCACATCTTGAATCTCAAACGTCTGCGAGCCGGGTGACTCCATGAAGATGGCAGTGGTGTTGGGCATCTTCGTTAGCAGCAACCGCAGCTCTGCACCGGTGATAAGGGGATCGTAGTAGGTGACGGTGATGTTGTTGGCGCGCAGGAACTCATCGCAGAAGCGTCGCGTGGGCATGTAGGCGGTGTCGGTCACCAGCACGTTGTCCCCAGACTTCGCCACCGCGAGAAGCGTGAAGGAGACGGCTGCCATGCCGGAAGAGAGAATAACGGTTCCCGCCCCGCCCGTCATCGCCGTCCACGCCTTCTGCAAATTGGTCACAGTGGGGTTGCCATGGGTGCCGTACTTGTACGGTGCGCGTGCGTTCATGGCGTCATCCAGTGTTTTGTAGAGGGTGGTGGAGCCGCGGTAGACGGGTGGGTTAATGAACCCGTACTGTTCCTCGCTGCAGCGGCCAACGCGATTCAACGTCGTCTCGATGCGGCGTTCGGCCGAGTTTTTGGACATTAAAAAAAAGAAAACACTCGTTCTGTCTTTTGTTTTCTCACGGTTGGCTCGTTGTCGAGGGTTTTTTTTTCTGGTGGTAGGGGAAGCATGGAGAAAAGACAGAGAGAAAAAGAGAGGGAGGGAGACACGGTGACATCACATTTCTTTCCTTTGCGGTGGAGGAGATGGGAAGGCGCCGAATAAATGCGGCGTACAGTAAACACACACACACACACACACACACACAAAGAGGAGAAGGCTGAAAAGAAAAGAAAAGAAAAAAGACTAGCCGCTCTGCGGGCAGTGGTAAAGACGAAGATGACTGAAGACTGCGTTGAAAGATGAAACCTCCCACACGAGGGGAGTTGCAGCATTTTTTTTTCCCTTTCCTTTTTTAACGATGCTGACCGCTAAGAGGCTGACAGATACCGACAGCTTTGCACGTCGTGTGGTGTGGGTGCTTTCTGCTCGACAACCCACCACAGTTGTAGTGCCATGGTCAGCGCAGGAGAAAGAAGGAGAAAAAAAAAGAGAAAGTAGCTTGTGCGCGTGACTAAGAGACAAATAGTAGTAATAACAAAAAGGTGTCGCATGCAGTTGCTCCCCTCACCTTTTCTTCTTCCCTTGCCCCTCATTTATCGAAGAACTCGCTGATGGGATGAGGAAAGCAGCAGCTTGGCAGCAGCAGCGGGGCTTCCGTAGGCCTTTATGATCTCCCGCTTCTCCTCCAGTGCAGTCGCTGTGCTCGATTCAAGAGCAGCGAGAGAAGGTGCAATTGTGGAAAGGTACATGTGCCCATGAGAGGGCAGCAGTACGGATATGTCTTCGTAGAGGATGGCAAACAGCCGGCATGCCACACACGGCAGACGCTCCCCCACCACCAGGGCTTTCTCCTTCGCCGTCAGCGCACTGCCACCCAAACACGGTTGACGCGAGGAAAGGATACGACCACGCAAAAAGCTGAGCAGCTTCTGCTCCGCGTGCTGACCCTTCTCACCTTGCACGAGAACAAAGTCGGAGATTTGGAACACTCCTGCGACACCCCAGCCCCGCACTGCGCTTTGAAGGCTGCCCTCGGTAAGCGTCTCGTTGTTCGTTGCCACGTAGCAGCGGCGAAGAGGGGAGCTGGTAGCGGTGCGAGTGGAATCGCTGCTGGTGGATGCCGTGGCGACGCGATCTGCGACGGCAATGGGACCGTCCTTCGGCATAAGCATCACCTGCACCTCGTCCGCGTTGTGCAGGCCATGGTGGCACTGCAAAAAGTTGTGAAGAGGGTGCACTACTGCGCGTACCAGGTTGGACAGGTAGCGCTCCAGCAGGAACTGCGGAGGCGAGGAGGCCGCACAATATGATTGCTTTGCGTTGACCTGCGTGCGGCCCCGTAGGACTCGCTGGAATAGAGCAGGACGTCGAGAAGTTCTCAACTCGGAGGCGGACATGGTACCGTGACGAAGAACGAGTTCATTTACCCCTGTAGTGCCGCTGATGTCAAAACGATCACATGGTGTAGCGAGATCAGCGTTGCCGTCCCCATCCTTTTTCGTACGTTGCGGCACCCAATCGCGCGTCACTACGTTTTCCACCCACGCTGTTGCGATCACCGCCACCGCATCGTTTGACGACGATGCGGATGGGCAAGTGTAGTAAGATGCCGAAAAGTTGGAGAGTTTACTGTTTGCTTGCTTGGCTCGTAAACAAGCACCGCGCTTTGCTTTCTTGCCCGGTGTTTTCTTGACGAGCCTCCGCTTCGCTTTAAGTGCGGGCTTCGCCGTGCTGTTTATCATTGACGTTGTTATCGCCTTTTTCTCGCTCTCCACTCTTTCACTTCTTGCGTGTGGGATCGACGGTGGAGAGCAACAAAAGAGGAGAAAACAAGAGAGGGGACGAGGAATAAGGACAAACACAGAAAAGGAGTGTGTGCGAAAGTGAAACGAGGTAAGGAGGGAAAGGGTCGAGAAGAAATTACTAGTGACGAAAGAAACCCGAAAACTTGTGAAGGGCGAAAAAAAAAAAACAGGCGTGCGACACATGCTCGAATTCCACACAATGACGTACGTGAGGGAAGAGAAGTAGGAGTTCGCACTCACACACACACACGGACGCAAAAAGGAGAAGCCCATCACAAAACCAAAAGAAACATAGACAATGTTAGCAGTGCAGTATTCATTGAATCAAATAGAAGTCACACGTAGCATCAAGACGAATGCGTGTAGGAGAATTTTCTTCTTCTTTTACTTGAGGTGGAGAATGGAGAGCATGTGTGTCCGTAGGCGTTGTAATCACTACGCGAGGCGAACAGTGTTTTTGCCAATGCTCTTACCAGAGCTCAGGTAATCCACAGCATCCTTGACACGCTGCAACCCTTCCTTCTGTCCATTCGGGTCAAGCCGGACGCTCAGCTCGCCGGCGTCCAGCATCCCAACCAGCTCCGCGAAGTACATAGGAATAACTTCGCGAAACGTTGGAAGCATGAATCCCATCGCTGACGCGCTGCGGCGCAGCAAGAAATTGTGGTGCAGCAACGCGTAGTCCGTGCTCTTCTCATCCATCATGTTCGTTGGATGACGCCACGCAGAGCCGTCCTCGTAACCGCTCACACCGCCAATAAAGACGATGCGGCCATGCACGGCGAGATGCTGCACTGCCATGCGCTGCAGCGTGCCGCCAACGCTTTCATACACGACATCGAAGCCGCGCGGGGCCACGCGCGTCATCTCAGCTTCCACCTCCGCCTCAGGGGCATTGTAGTTGATCACCTCGTCGCAGCCGATACTGCGCAGAAAGTCCGCTTTCTTAGGGGTGCTGCAGGTCCCAACTACACATCTGCACTGGTATTTCTTCTTGAGCAGCTGCACGGCGATGCTGCCCGTACCACCCGCCGCTGCAGTGACGAGAGCCGTGTCGGTTGATTTCGGACGAGCGAGCTCGCCGAGGGCGACGGCGGCCGTTATGCCGCTTACATGGATGGTGAGGTAAATGGGATCGAGGAGGGGGATGCGTTGACACGCTGCCGCCGGTGCAACCTGATACTCCGAGTAGCCGCCTGGCCAGTACACCGCCACGGGCTGCCCAACAGTGAGGTGCTCAACTCCGGCACCCACAAGCACCACCTCCCCAAGGGCTTCAAGGCCGAAATCGTAGGGGACCGAGTATTGTGGACCGTAGAGGTTTTGTGTGGAGTTGAGGTCGGTGGCATTCACTCCCGCATAATGGTTGCGCACCAGCACATAGCCTTTTTCGACGTGGTCTGGAATCGGGTACGAATGGATCTTTGTGCAACGCTCAAAATCCTTCCCCTTTTCAACGACTTGGAGCTTCTGGAACACCCTTATGAGAGCGAGGAGAAAAAGGAAACTAAAGGAAGAGAGTGTATCTTTCCTTCTAAGCTTGATTACGGTGGGTGCATGTATGTACCGCACTTTGGCGTGCAAGGCTTTTGATGAAATGGTGCCCGTTCCTTTTCTGTCTTTATCTATTCCTTGCGGTGGTTTGGAAAGTGAAGCATGCGAGAAAAAAAAAAGAAAGGTACTCGTTAAACAGAGGGATAACGGGATGGATGGAGGGCGAGGGGTGGAGCCGATGGGCTGTAGCCATTGCGAGAACGAAAAAAAAAAAAGCACGCACGTGAGCTCCCTACGTGAAGCACGTGAAAAACTGGTTCTTCTCTCGTCTCGTTAAGAGAAGCCATGCATGAGTCCGAAAGAACAAAAGAAAACACGGCGTCGCTACTTCTTCCTCGCTTCTCACTCTGACAAGCATGTTAGCGGAAGAGAAAAAAAGTCTGTTGAGATCCATGTAACGATATCCCTCACTGCTCTTTGTGTATGTGCATCGGGTCAGTGAGCAATGGCACAATAATAACGACAAAGCTAGTGAGTGTTTTAAGTACCACCTGCAGCAGAGGGGGCTTTGAGCTTCACGCGCTGAACCGTGTAAACAAACGCAAGCACGGACACAACAGCACGAGAAACTCTCTCTTGCAAAGCTGTTTTTCTTTCTTTCCTTTATTGAAAAAGAATTGCGTAACTTACGAAAGCTCCGTCTACGCGGATCCTGGAGGTGGTGGACCGTGCTCGGTATGCGTTGAGGAGCCACCTTGAGTACTTCTATCCTCCTCCTCCTCTTCCTGACCAGTCAAACACGACCCTGTAGCAAAGTCGTCGTCATCTCCAACTTCCTCCCACTCCTCCCCTTCTTCCTCCTCGTCCTCCTCTTCCGCCTTGTCCGCCTCGCCTTCTGCGCCTTCTTCCGTCCTGCTCCGTCGATGTCCTCTGGAACGATTGGCACCACCACCACTACCAACACTGCCCCTTCGGCCCTCATTCCTTCTCGGTACCTCTTCTTCGGCGGAACTCTCGTCGTCGTCGTCGCCTTCCGACGCTGAGGTGTCATCATCATCGTAATCATCACCATCGTCTTCCTCAAACTCGTCATCGGTGTCCGTAGAGCTACCAATGTCGTAGTCCTCGTCGTCATCCATTGACCACTGACCCATCTCTTCTTCTTCCTCGTCGTTGGCCAGCGAGCTCTCATGCTCCTCCTGCACAGCGGGAGAGGCAAAGGCTCCACGGTCGGGGTAAGGCCCCGCGGAGAGGCTGAAGAGGCGAATCACGGACTCAATGTCTTGGTCGAGGAAAGCGGCGCAATACCGGTCTGACGGGTCCACCGCAAACGCCTTGAAGGCAGGTCGCACCTCCTCTGAGAAGATGCTGTCGAGGGTGTAGCTGTCTACCGCGGAGACGATGGGAAGCAGGGTTCCATTCGATCGCGACGCCTCACGAAAGCTGTACAGCACCCGGCCTGCCTTGGTGCAATGGAAACTGGACGTTTTCTGGAATGTCGGCACCGTCTGGATCATGCGCCACGTGCGCATATCCCACACCCTCTCGTCAATAACAACCATCGGTTGCGTGGGGTGGAAGGTGCTGGCGAACAACTCCGTGATGCGGTCAAACCGAAAGACCGGCTTGTCCGGCGCACGTAAATCCCATAAAATAGCGTCATTCAAAACGAGTTGTGATGTGCTGTCGAAGAGTGCTACATTGGTCAGATTTTCACCTGTCCACATGTGGTCAGCGAACGTGCGCAGCTCCACCCCAGCGACGAGGTCGTGAACGCGGCAAGCATGTTCCTGCTCGCATGTGATCACAGCAAGTTGGTTGTTGTGCGAGAAACGCAGCGTGCGGCACGCTGTTAGCTCCTGCTGTGGTACAGGTAGCAGAGCGCGCCGCATCACGTGGACCTTGTGCGTATCATTCACAGCCGCTATCAGACTCCCATCATCCGACACGACCAGCGAAGCCACAGCTTCGTTCTCAAACACCAGATGCTGTTCCAGCAGCTTCTCATCCGACACTTCTTCGGGAAACGTATCGAAGAGGGCCACGGCACCCTCCGAGGTGCCAATCACGATGGCTTCACCGTTGTCGCAGAAGGCAACGGTCTCACCCTGCAGCTCGTCGCCCGTGATGTCGAACATGAACGCCGGGTAGCGGTAGGTAAGCCAGTTTGCGTTGGTCTGCGTGCGAAGCGTGAGTTTTCTACCAGAGCGGCGGTGCAGGAAGCGATTGAATTCGTTGCGCGTGTCGTCCAGCGGGGTCGGCGGCGGCAGATATACGTGCTTCTTTGTGAGGTCAAACTGCGGAAGGGTCTCGATAGGGTTTGGACAACGCTCTTGTTGCTGTCGCAGGTAGGACCGGATGACACCGTCCAGCGTCGGCGTCGTCCCTTTCGTCGCTGCGTCGCTGATGGACATGGATGTGGCCGCGCCACCCTCACCGTTGGAAGTTCCGATTACCGCGGGGGGCTTTATGTTTCCCTCTTGGCGGAGTACCGTCGCAGCGGAAACAAGACCCTCACTGTCCAGGTGGTCTGCAATGAGTTCTAACAGTGACTCTTTCGAGTAGTCAACGACCGCACGGCCAATGATGGCTTGGCGCTGCTCTATTTCAAGTGGATCAACGGTGTGTACCTTGACGACATCGGCCTGGTTTGCCCCGCCAAAGGCGCTCGGCATGAAGCACTTGAGGTTGTCCATGAAATGACCTGCGGGTCCCAGCTCTATGGGAAGCTTGCGGGCACCCACGACCGAGATGAATTCACGCTGCGCATTGCCATATTGTGTCAAAAGATCTTGTGCCAAAGTGTGGATGTTCAACGCCTCGAAGAGAGCGTCTGTATCACTGTAGCGGCGCAGCGCGACCATCAACTGCACTGCGCGCGCGACCACAGGGAAGTAGTTGAGTTTGGCTGACATAGAGGCGTCCTTGCGGATCTTCAGCAGCTCCAAAAGCGCTCGAATGCCGTCGCTGGCACGGAAGGCGCCGCATGCATTGTTGAAGTTGGCCACCGCGCCTTCGTCGGCCATGTCCATTGGCGGATTCGTAATGTGAATGAGGATCTGCAGTGCTGCCACGACGCAGGGGAGGAGATGCGCTTCGCGGGACGCGTTGCGGTTGTGGTACGAGACCGCCAAGTCATTGACAATGGCTAGCAGCTGAGCGATGCCAGATTCGTGCGAGCGCACCTCCACGATCAGCGGCCGCACGTATGGAATCACTGTCAACGCACACAGAGCCTGAAGCGAGGCAATCAGCAAATCCCAGCGACTTTGGACAAAGAAGAAGTTGGCGCACCGCAGCAACAGCGTGTGCATGCCTTTGTCGATGAGTTTCTGAATGACACCCAGACGCTCCGGTGTGAGAAGACTCTGCACGTTCTCTGCAGATATGCCAGGCAGCCCTGGGGAAGGCGCGGCAAGGAACCCCAGGATGGCGTCGATAGTCGGCGGATCACGCGGCAACGACATGGTTCGAGACGCTTGGGTCACCAAAGACGACAGCACGCGATGCTTTCGAAAAATAACCTTGGTTGACAGCATTAGATGCGTCACGAGGTAAATGTTAAGGCAGCGCAGCAGAGCAAGGAGTAGGTCGCTGTGCATTACGTCGAACTGCTCTTCTGACACTTTCAGACACTTCTCCAATGCCTCAATAGATTCAACCGGGCCATTGTGCTCCTCGAAATAGTCCACTACGATCGGGAAGCTCAGCGAGTGAATGAGAAACGCGCCAACGCTGCTTTGAATGTCATTGTTCGTGGTGTACTTCCATTGGTTAATAATAAACTCCATGATGGGTTCGAAGTAGCTTCGCTGCCGTCGCAGCAGCTCTTCAAATATGGTTGTCTTTGCGAGATGCGACAGCACAGTCGCACAACCGTGCGTCACGTATGCATCCAGTTTGCCATGGAGAAGGCGCAAAATACGGCTGACGCCGTCCGCATCCAAAAACAAAAACGCCAGCTTTTTGTGAGACAGGATCGCGTTGAGAACCCATCCTACCCGTGCCAGCATCTCCCTCTCTATGCGGTAGCGCCGCTTGGTCGCCATTAACCCGATGTCCCACTCTACAAGCGTTGCCACCGTTTCTTCTGAAACTTCGTTCACCCCATGCTCCGCCAGTGTTTGGCGAATGGACCGTTCCGCGTGTTCTTTGGCGTCCTCACTCTCCGCGCTGCTCGTACAAATGTCGATGGAGTCCAGGACTTTCAGTGTCGATTCAATGGTCTGAAACTGCAAAGCTGGGAGTATTGTGTCGCTTTGCTGGCACAGTATTCCTGCAACAATGCTGATCTGCAGCAGCTCAAGCAGACGAATATCCGCACGAGAGGCGTTTTTTGTTTTCACGCTCAAGTAGGTCTCCCAGCTTACAACTTCGTAATAAGGCGAACCGAACCTGTACATGAAGAGTCGAGTCTCGTCGCCTGACGGGGTGGAGTCGGCACTCAAAACCCAGCGCACGATCACCTCACTTTCGGTGCAGCCTTCTACAACGCCATAATCGCAGTCTTTTCCTTGTTCACCGCTGTTCCAGCCCGGACCGCGTCCAACACGGTCGCCCGCTTTCGGCACCCAGTGGTCCAGATGAAAGTCAAGTTCAGACGACTTATCGTAGCGCGTGCGTTTTGACGCTAGTGGTGTGAGGATTTGATGCTGTCGCTCCCGCTTATGTGCACCGGATGAGATTGGTGGAAGAGTAGATTCTCCGGCGGAAAATGTTTGTGTGGTAGACTGCGGAAGCGGTGAGTCGGGCATCGCCGTAACTGCTTCGGTATCATAACGTGTGCTGTTGTTGATCTCTACCGTCTCGATGATTGGAAAACAATTCTGCGTTACAACAGGAGATCGGTCTGGAGAGCTTCTGCGCGATGACAGCCTCGAGTCCTGATCACTTGCCACTGCGGCTGAACGGTAACGCTGCGGCGACCGGCGCTGCGCACGTAGCACCGGTGCGCTGTCGCGGTAAAGAGGAAAATAACCGTACAGCTGGTGGACCCAGTGCCGATACCTCTGAAGCAAGATTTTCGGCATGTTCTGCGCGAGTGCCTCAGCAACTGTTTGCTCATCTTGTTCAAGCATGCTGAACATTAAAGACAGCGGAACAAGGCGCTTCCGTGGGTTTTTTTCTGTGGATAGCGTCTTACAAAGGTCATACATGGAGATCGGATCCAGAAAGCTCTCACGAGAACCTTCAACGATTAATAAAGCGCAATGCGCGACAGTGGACTGGGTAAGTATCATCGCAGCGTAGTACTCCATGAGGAGGTCATGCCCTGCAATGCTTGCGATGTCGCCGCGCTCTAAACTCTGCTCAAAATTGAAATGGAGAAACTCACCCATATGGTCGCAGAATACAGTGTTGTGGTGAATGGCGTGGGCTAGCGACTCAAACGGAACACGGTCCTCCATGTTCAAGGTAGTCATAAACTTGTCAGAGCAGCGCTCATTCTCTTCGTCCAGAACGCAAAGCAACCGTGCCCATAGAAAGCTGTAGAGTTCTTGCACCTCACAAATCTGTCGTATTGCAGCCTCCTGCTCTGCTGCAGCGCTGCCACTGGCGTCATTCGAGGCAGCAGGATCTAGGTCGCCCTCCGTTGCACCTGCTGCAGCGGCTATTTGGCTTTCAATCACAGTGGATTTCTCTTTCAAGATACGGGACGTCTTAATGAGTCGTTTCATTAGCTCCTTAACGAGCGGGACAGATTCACTAGAAAGGACAAATTCATCTTCGTTTTCTTCGTCTTCTTCATCGAATAAAGAGTCTATTTCACTGCCAAACTCAATCGACAGCTCCTCAGGCTCAGAAGCTGTGCTCATAGGTACCACGTTTCAGGTTTAAAAGCATAAACAGTAGATCGAAAAGGGGGAAAAAAAGCCCGGTCTTAGGGTGATGGGTTAACTGTATTAGAAGACTCCTTACTGGTAGAGAAATAAATGTGACCACAACGATACAAGAGGGTGTACCAGAGGTGCTCCTTAAGCTACACGTACACTGAATGAAGGCACTCAAAAGTGAGAGTATTCCTTTGTCGAAGAGTATGCAAAGGGGCAGAGAAGATCGTGGAGTCAAACAGATTTCACAAGTGACTGTTTTAGAAAAAAAAGTTCATTAATGCTACATTTGTGGTTATGGCTAAACACAACGCGCGTCTCGGCTAACCTCCTTTCGTGTAGAGAATCCGTTAATACTAGCGGAAGACATCTTCAAACAACTAATCAAGGACCACTAGCCTGTTGCAATGAGCGAGAAGGTGTCCGAGATTTATCTTTGAGCATTTTTGGCATATTGTGAGACGCAAACAAACGAACAAGCACACATACACACGCACACGACATAGCTACAGCTGCAGGACGAGACTCTGATAAAACAATTGACATCTCTCTTGTACACCTGGAAAATGAAAGGCTACATTTCATTGACTAGAAGAAAATGAAGAGGGTGAAAACACAAATGTGAAAAGCAATTAAGGCTATAATCCTTAACAGCAAGGGTCTTCCCCCCTCTGAAAGCGACATGTTGATGTTTCAGTTTTGGTCAAAGTAGCTATCGTCGCAATAACATGAAACGAAGATAGAACAGCACCAACAATAAAAGCGAATCGCGTTCCCATCTTTATAGCAGGAACGGGCTCATCAACAGCGACGACAAATAAGCAGCTCATTTTTTCCCATACACGTAGAACGGAGCTTCGTCGTTCCAATCAGCGGAAAAAAACATCAGGGTTTTCTGGCGCAGTGCTGTTTTGGCTACAATTTTGTCGTCCAGTTTGCGAGAGGTGACAACACACGCGATGGAAGGCACTTCAGCGATGACTTCCGTTAATCTGGACATAAGGGCGTCATCAAACATCCAAGAATGAGTAAAAAGCACGTTCACTCCTTCTTCCCTTAGTTTGCTAGCGCAGGCCACGAGGTCTTCCTTAAGCCACACAGCTTGTTTCTGCGCAAAAATGTCGGGGTAGAGTTTCTTAGCCTGCTGAAAAGCTTCCTCTGCTGCTGTGATACGAGAGGGAATGATTTCCACGCCTACGCTTTTGAGACACTTCGTTTCGGCAAGTACCTGCAGACACACATTTCCCACGCCACTGCCGATATCACAGAACACTATCTTCTCTTCGAGGTCCGCTTGCAATTCACCGCTACTGTCAAGAAGCTCGCGCTTTCGCGCTTCTTGGAGGCACGGTATAACAGCTTTGGTCCACATTTGACGAATGCCGTTCACGTCAATGATACCAATTTGTGCGAAGACGTTTGGTTGAACGGTTATGCTCTCTTCGCCAACGTCGAGCTCCCCACGATTTTCGTAATCTTCTGTTAAATGCCTGTATAGTAAAGGCTGCATAGTTGAGAAGTTGAGAGGCGGAGCTGTTAGGCCCACGGGCCTGAAATTCGCTGTGATAGAGTGGTGACGCAGGTGATTTATGTAGGCAAGACTTCCTCCACCCACCGCACCGACTGCGACGCCGGTGGCAATGGTGCGGAAGGCACGCGGGGTAAGCATCACCTTCAGCACCACAAGGGTGCCCACAACCGCACCCCCAAAAAGAGTGATGGTAGATGACATTCTAAACGAAAGCAGTGGTGGAGGCAGAGAGTGAGAAAGGGAAGGGAGAGCGGGGGATGGAAGAGCGTGCAAAGAAAAAAAACAAAGAACGATGAGCAATGGGCGACTGCTACTCAGCGCTCAGCCCTCAAAACAGCGGAAGAGTCAGTCTCCAAGTTGCGCAGGGACACCAGGTTACGTGTGATTGGCGTGTTTTCCTTGTCTGCCACCAACTTTGCTTTAATGGTTCTCAAATAACGCATTTTGCGCCAGCGGATATCGAGAAAGACGTTCCAGACAGACGCAAACGCGCCTGCCTCGAATAATGAGTGTTTTGGAGGCATTCGTTTAGCAAGAGTATATCAGTTTTTTTTTTTTTCTGGAAAGCGGTTAAAGCATGGGCATTCGATGCACGTCTTTTTGAGTGTGTTGCGAGCTCATATATTTTTGACGGAAGCAAGCGCGTGTGGCTTTTCGAGAAGAGGTGACTACTACCGACTTCTGTTTTCAACGCGGAAAAGCGTGCCTGAAGGAGGAAAAGGGAGGGGGGGGGTGATTGGAGGTGAGCCCTTGATTGCTGTCGGGAGGAAAGTTGACTGACTCCTTTTTTGTTACTGCTGCAACTTGCGCACCGAAGCACCGGAGCTGGAAAGGCAAACAAAAAGCACGTCATTTGAGTTGCAGTCAGCAAAGGGCATAAGGGGAGCTAGCGGCTGAAACGGCTGGTTATCCTCCCCCCTAGGCCCTGACGACTTTTTAAAGCAGCTGAGCGGGGTTATTTGTACCGATAAAGCTGCGTCCAGATTAACGTCAACTCGAAAGCACTAACTGAACTGGCGAAATGACACGGATGCTCGTTGCCGCAAACTTCTTTCAGGCTCTGGTTCTTATCGGAGAGTTCACGCAGAACTGCTTTTTCGCAAACTGGAGAGCTCATTAAGTTCCTCTTTGTTTACAGTGCGCTCACACAAGCCACTTTATGCTCGTCCACTTCTTCTTACTGCGTCTTTGTTTCTCTTCAACATCTCTTAATCTCACCCACGTCCTATAATGCACAGAGAGTGCAACAGAAGAAAAGAGCTTCGTGACTCGCTTCCTTCGCTGCTCTTTTTTTTCCCTTTGCTAAGTGATAGAAGCGATCTGGGCGAAGATGAACCGCATCTTTGAAAACGCTCTGCGGGACACACCGATTACCGTGGTGATATGCGGTCTGATGGCAGTACTCAGCGTTTTGGCATCTCTGGAGGTCATTCATCCGATTTACATTATTTTAAGTCCTTCTCTCGTGCTGAAGGAGCACCAGTACTGGCGTTTGTTCACCAATTTCTTTTTTGTTGGCCCCATCAGCGCTCACTGTGTTATGGAGATACAGTGGATTCACCTGGTCAGTTCCCATTTGGAGGCACAGTACTTTCACAGAAAACCGCTGGACTATTTGTTTTTGCTGCTTGTGACGCTTTCGATTCTTCTCGGGCTACGCTTCACCTCCGTCGTTGACTTGCCGTATTTGAACTACATGCTGGGCACTGTCCTAACCTACATAATGAGTCGGCTGTTTCACGACATGCAGGTAGCTATTTTCTTTGTGCTCCCCATCTCAATGCGGCTCCTTCCATTTGTGTTCATGTTTTTGAACACTATGGTTTCCGGCATGACGAACGAGGTCATTGGCAACTTTATTGGGCACATATTATGGTATCTTCTGGAGGTGTTTCCACGTATCACTGGCTATCATCCTCTCAGTATTCAGTGGGTGTACGATAGACTCTTTGCCGCACCTGTGCTTCAAGCGTAGCCGCCGGAGTTCGTGGGCATATCCAAAAAAAAAAAAAACCTAGCAAAAAGCAAATAAAAAAAAAAAACAGCAGCGACAATAAACAGCAAAAGAGCACATTACATGTAGCGGAAGCTGAAAGAGATTTAAAGTAACGTCCACATATTCGTGAGCTTTTGCTGCTCTTCGACCGTTTTTCATGCTGAAGCCCGATTAAGCCCATGATCTCTTTTGCTCCGTAAAGGAAAGAGCATCAGTAGGCGTAAAGAGTGTCTCACGCTTACCCTAGCGAAGCTCAGTGTTGCGTATTATTCACCAGTGGTATTTCAAGCTATCACACCTCAGCCTATTGGTTTTCCTTATATGATGATCGAGCTGGAGAAAACACGCGTATTTGCAAGCTTAATCTTATCTTTTTGCTTTATTTACTTTCAATGTTCCGAGGTAGCTTAGCTCAAATGTCGCGTTCTTTTCTTGCGTCGTGCTCTAGAAAGCACCTGATACTTCATATGGATATTAACAAGACCATTATCCAAGTGGACCAAGCCGGTGGCCGCAGTTTAGAAGACGTTCTAAATAGCAATGTTGCGGCAACTGTGTATGGTACAGTAGATTCCAAGGATGGGACATGGAAAGCACTGTTCGGTCCTTTTGACAAAAGCGCCATTCCCCCGAGCTCTGCAACTGATGAGATACTGACATACGATGCATACATCGATCGTCTGCATTGTGAGCCCCAGGGCATGCAAGAGCTACCCAGGAAAGAGAAGGACACTGTTTGGAAGTCAATATCCAATTTGCGTCGCCAGGCAACAGGAAAGTTCACTCACACCGGTGAACCTGGTGCGGCGTACGCGCCGCTGGTTGAGCTCCAGCGACAGCACCTCCAACACGATGACGGGTATTATCACATTATTCCTTCTTTTTTCAAGCTCATCAACACACTTTCGGAACTAGACATGTCGTTCACCCTTATCTTTCGGACATTCGGGAGCGACCTAGACTCCGTGCTACGGGAGTGGAAGACATTTATCCAAGGGGAACACGTTTGCAAGCCATCCGGTCCGATTTTGCAGAAAATGCGTGAAAAATACACCGAGCCGCTTTGCGGCAGCGTGTACCGTCACAAAGACGAGATGTACATTTGCTATGGCCCTCAAGCATCGCTTTCCTCTCGTCTTAGTGCTGAATTTGATGAGGCAGACTCTTTCAGAATTCTGGAGCACCTCAAACATGTTCGAGGTTGTACGGCGGCCTCGAAGACGTCATTTGCGGAACTGAAAGACCACTTGGTCGAGTATTTTGCTCAGTCTAACAACGTGGGTGGGCTTGTCGACTACTATCCCAACTGGGCTCAAGGTGCGGAACGCAGGACCGGAGGCAAAGTGTTTCCTCTATCTTTGAAAGATGAAAGCAACTATTACGTTTTCTTTGATGATAACATTTTCATTGGAGATGAACGCTCTATTGTCGACGTGCGTGAGGCGGACGGTGCCGAGAGCATTATGGATCCTGAGGTTGAGAAACGCTACTGCGTCCAAGTGAATGCGTTTAAAGCGATTGTCAATGACAACTACTTTATTGACAAGCTGAGCGAGTGCTTGAAGCTGCAAGATGAAGCTCTTCATAGCTGAATTCTGTGGAGAAGAGGTTCACAAAAGCAAGACTAAGAACCAAATAGAACCTTCTTACGCAAGACAGTTGGTCTGTGTTCTGTTATCCCCAGGGGTGGTTCTTGTACGCACACCTCCCTTTTTCGTTGTTTTTCGCTCCTGCGCTCTATGCTGGTACATTAAGAAACGCTAGACCACCAGGCGCTAATGGCGTTCTCTGTTTTCTGGCTCGTCACAACCCACTTTGTAAATGATCCGTGTCTGAGTTTTCGAATCTGAAGCTTGGCATTGCCTTTTCTTACCATTTGCCGAGGATAAATAAACGTTTGGTACTGAGGAATCGAAATGTGAACGTTTCGTTTTGGATGCTTCCCACCGCTCCGTCTTTTTTTTCTGTGTTTTAGCTTTCGTTTTACTCATTTGAGTAAATTATGCCACACATTTAACACCCTTACTTCGGGCGTTAAGCGCCTTCCCCCTCGACACTCTTCTTTTGAAAAGGCAACTCATATTGCGGTTGCCTGTCTGCTGTTATTTTCTCTTTCTTTCCCATGACGGAATACAAAAAGCTGGTGTCTTTGACGGATCAACTTGCAAAAGATGTCACAAATCTTCATAACTCACCTGTTCTTTCTGAGCACGCTATTGAGGAAGATGAGAAAGGTGCAACTGCGGCTGCGCCGCCGAGTGCAGCTTCTGATCCCGAGCACCTGTACACAATCTCATGCCGTATCCGCCACTCACTCGTGGACGGCTGCAAACGTATTCGAAAAATGGTCCTGAGGGCCCGCGAGGCTGATCCTAACCAGCAAATCTACAACGAGACAATGTGCGGTAAAATCGAAGAACTATTCCGGACTTTCTGTAGCTTATTGGAACAACTGTCACCTTCGTTTTCCCCTAATGGCACCGAGGCACTCAGCGCACCACTCGGAAACGAGGAGGAGAATATGAACCTATTTGACGCTGTTCTTGATGTCTGCTTCGACGCAGAGGCGATTATAGAGCAGTCACCAACGTTGCAAAAAGTGGAGGACATTCATAACCGGTATATCCTAAAACGAGCGAAAGAGGAGGCGTGGCAATCGCGAGTGGCCCAAGGACTGTCGGACGTGATCACGTTCGAAGGCCAACAACGGTCTTTAATTACAGCGGAGGAGAAGTTTGCTCGCTCTGCGCTTCGCGAAGATAAGAGAAGCGACAAACTGCGTACTATTCTCCTGCTAGAGGAAAGGGAGGCTGTGAAATGGAGCACTGAACTGCAGCGCAGGGTTGTGGAGCAGAAATGTCTCCAAGAAAACACGAGTAAGATTCACGATGTCGCTAAAGTGAGTTCCGCGCTGCAAACTGTTCTCCCAGACGCTACGATGCGGCGGAAAGTGGTAGCCCATGTTCGGCAACTCATCAAAGCTCTCCTGAAAACACCGGAGGACCTTAACATACGACGTCTTCGTAACAACAACGAGCATCTTATCTGCGATTATGGCCACCCATGTTTGATTGCAACTGCTTCCGAAGGCACGGAGCAGTGTGCGTGCGCTTCCGCTGTCTGTGCGGCGGAAATGCTCTGGCATCGAATGGGCTACGTAATCCGCTACACAAATACCCCTAATGGATCTGCTGAGCTTTTGAGACTTGAAAAGCGAGCAGAGATGCTGCTGTTGCCTTGCGGAGGTTCACTGGCCGCGCACACATACAAACCGCTGGGGTTCGAAGACTACTCGGAGCGCTTTTTCGAGTTGATGGAACCAAACGCGATGGAGAAGCCTGATGACTGGATGGTGTGGTACAACATGATGCAGGAGATGGAACATGCCTTAGATGGAATGCTGTCACAGTGACGAAAAAAACGCTAACTTTAGGATAAAAGGGGTATTTCCATTTTGGGTACGTGTTTTATCGTGGCCTGCGTGAAAGAGCAGTCACACGAGCCACAACAAAAAAGAAACACTATTCACATGCGCTAAAAAAGAAAAGAGAAACAACAGCTAAGCAACGCACAGTTTTTTTTTTTTACGCATCGAACCTTCATGAACGATCAATGCAGCTCCTCCCCATGCATTCGTCAAACCTATTAGGTGCTCAGAACTTACAAAAGACTCCCAGTCTTCTTTAGCAGCAAGAGCAACGACGAACAACTACTCCCATAGAGGCATCGAGAAAAATGCAGGAAAGGGATCTCAACTAAGCGAATCTGATACTCAAATGAGTACCATTTCGTTCAAGCTTCGCTCCCACAGTCTCCTTTTATCTGCTTTCTTCAACTTCTTAATCACGGCTAATTTCTCTTGAGCTGTTCCGTACTCTTATAATGAAATTTGGTGATCTTGTTTTCATTTGGAGTTTAGGTAGTATTCGTGGGGGCGAAAAACCCCTCTTTTCTTTTGAAAGCGCGTTTGCTCGCCATCGGCTACACCATCAACTTTGTGCAAAGAGAGGCCTACATCAGTTAAGTGCGTGAGGGATTCTGTGGGAAGCTCGAGATTGCTGTTGCCTTCTTTTCCCCCTCTCCTCATTCCTTCTCTATTTTCTCTTTTACCCTTTTTTCCTCCTTTTCTGTGTTTGCTTTCACAATAGCGCTTTTTTTTTTCTGATCTGATTGTGTGTGACGAAGAGTGTGGAAATGCTATCACATAATGAAAGTGACGACCTTCACGCTGCAGGAATGTCAGCCTCTGAAGGCTTGCGGAAGTATGCAAAGTACCTTACGCCGTACGAGAAGGAGGAGATCGTGCACTACACCAATATTTACTATTGCGGGCAAGAGTGCAGGGACAAGATCAACGCTCCCACACACGGCCCCAATTATGGCTTCGACACCGATGACGGTGAGTACATTTTTCGCCCCAAAGATCACATCGCGTATCGTTATGAGATACTAGAGGAGCTCGGCAGCGGGGCTTTCGGTCAGGTTCTTAAAGCTGTCGACCACATTAACAAGGAAGTGGTGGCAGTAAAGCTAATTCGAAATCAGAGGAAGGTTCTGCAGCAGGCAGTTCAGGAGATCGAAATACTCCAACACGTGAATACGCACGACCCGAAGAACTTATACGGCATCGTTCGCATGATTGAGAGCTTTGCTTTCCGTGGTCACACCTGCATCAGTTATGAACTTCTAGGCACCAATCTCTATGAGTACCTGAAGGAAAAGGACTTCTTTCCGATGCCGCTATCTCTTATCCGCGGCATTGCGGCACGCATGCTTGTGGCGTTGACTTTTCTCGGACGCGAGAATATCATTCATTGCGATCTGAAACCCGAGAACATTTTAATCCGGGGGTCGGATCCGTCTGTAGTAAAGCTTGTAGACCTCGGCTCCGCAAGCTTTGACACAAACAATGCCTTCATGTATATCCAGTCTCGATTTTATAGAGCGCCTGAGGTAATTCTCGAGCAGAGATACACGAAGGCGATTGACTGGTGGAGTTTGGGGTGCATCTTGTGCGAGCTGGCTAACGGCGACCCTGTCTTCCCTGGCGATGACGAGAAAGACCAACTAGGCTGCATCATGGAGTATTTAGGGCCTCCACCACAGAGCTTCATCGAGGCGTCATCTGCACGGAGGAAGCGCGAGTTTTTCGACGAGCATTTCGAGCCACGCCAGCGCCAAACCAAAAAAGGACGCGTTCGCAATCCCGGTTCAAAATCCCTCGCCAAGTTTCTTGGTGTATCGGAAGACGACGACTTTCTCAGTTTCGTGATGCAGTTTTTGCAATGGGATCCAGCTGCTCGAGTTTCGCCGCGCGAGGCGATGCGGCACAAGTGGATTGTTAACGAGTTTGTTTTTCCAACGAAGTCCGAGGAGAGGAGCACCACTGCCTCCACACCGAAGGCTGAGGCCCCTGGTTCTGCGGCTTCTCCTGAGACGAACAACGACAAGGCCGCGGCAACGGCAAGGTCTGCACCCGGCAAACCAGCCTGGAAAGCAAGAGCGGAGACCACCACAGACACAGCCTTCACGTCAAACGTATTGTCCAACACACAGCCGACACTTGAGTCCGCTACGCGCAAGATGAGGTCAGACGCCTTCCCTGCCGGCGGCCAACACAGTATCGGAGTAGACTCTGCCCCTCCTTTGACGAATCCCAACGGCAGCAACAGTCCAGATGCCGCAGCTCTGTCATCCGGGGGTGCTCCACGGCGGCCCTCGGCGGCGCAGTGCCACCACGTCCAAGCGTTCCGTCGCCGTCAGCGCCGTTCCACTGAGATGACAGACGTGGAGATGTTTGGTGGTGTAGCCCCGGGTGCTTCTACCCCCATTGCGAACGCAGATTCAGGGAAAAAAGCACGTGACTTTTTAGTGGCGGCAGAGGGCGGTGGAGCAACCGCGCTGACCTCCGGCAGCGTGACCTCTCGTGAGCTTCCACATAACAGGGAGGCGGTGCACGCTACGTCTTCACTGAAGCTGGGCGGGCTCTCATCAACAGTGCTGTCGTTGCCTACGTACCCGGCAGTTGCAACAACGCAGCGCGTCGCTGCGAAACGCAGGTCGCTCGACAGAGCTGCGGCTCTGGAAGACAAGGAGCCAAGCCACACCGTTGCCGCTGCGACGGAGTTTCGTTCGCTGCGGTCCAACACAAATACGCGGCCTACCACGCCCAGCAGTGCGGAAAAGAGCAGTCGAGTGTTGGAGTTACGACGCAAGTTCGAAGCTGGCGGTCCGGCTTCCGCCGCAACTGCTGCAAACGGGAAGGAGCATTTGGAGGGCAGTGCGAAAAGCGGCGGAAACAGTAACGGGCCGCGCTTTGCCAACATGGCAGGCCTCCACTCCGGCGAGAAAGACATGAACAGTAAGAGCATGAGCACCTCGGCGAAGCAGCGTTCGGTGTCCGAGCCGGAGCCAGCGACGCCACCGCAAGCCGCAATTGGAAAAGTGCCTGCAGCAAGCAGACGGCGAGAGTATTCGCTGGTCATCGACGGTACACCCACACCTCCACCTCTGGAGTGCCCGCCTGCTGCCGAGCAACTCCACGCACACACCAAAGACTACGTAATGCCTTCGGAGTTGGGGCAGAGCACGATCGAGGGATGCTACAGTCTTCTTGGCTCGGGCCGTCCTCATGAGCCGGGGTCACTGCTCGTGATGAGTGGAAGGCAGCAGAACCACGCGGCGGCGCAAGGGGACGTGTGCAGCAGCGGGGAGACGGTGATGCTCTCAAGTCCCCCCAACGGGTCGTCTGGTGAAATGTCCTCCGTCGGTGCCGGCGCTGCTGCAAGGTCGCAAGCGATCGTGCCTCGGCGCGTTACACAGCGCACCTTGCCCGCCAGACGAGGTGCCAGTGCAGGGCAGGCGAAAGGTGATGATCACGACGGCGTGCCTGGCTCGGTGGCGGAAGAACCGAAGGGGCGACATCTTCCCACTAACGGAGTGCTGCGACTCATGCAAACAAGACAGCCGCTAGGACAGCGGCAGCAACAAACCGCGTCAGCAGCGCTAAACGAGGGCAGCGGACTGTCGTCTCCCACCACAGTGTTTCCTCCGCTCAAGCGGAGCTCCGTGCGGTAGGGAGGGGAGACTGGGTGTGGTAAGCCGCGTACCAGGCAATGGAACCGAGGTGCATACGCCGTGCGCATGGTTTGCATTTCTGTTTGAGACATGGAGGCGGAAAGAGAGGGAGGTAATTGCAAGTATAATGGTAACGCCAAGTGTTGCGTGTACATGTGCGCTCCGCACAACACAGGAGCTCAAAAAAAAAAGGGAATTAACAGCAAGAAAAGAGAGGTCCACAGCGAGAATATCATCAGTTTTTTTTGTTTTCTAATGTGGAATAGTTTTATTATTATTATTATTATCCTGGCTTATTTGTGAACCAAAGAACGGATTTTTCTCTTTTCTCTCTTTTTTTCTTTTTAAACCACGCCTGACAGTCCTCGTGCCTATGTACGGCACGCCTTCATTTTTTTTTTCTGGTTTCTTCTCTTTTTGTATTTACTCTGCTCCTTCTGTTTGTTTTTCTTGTTCACTAGTACTTACCGAAGATAGGTTTTTATGTGCACATTCGGGTTTTTTTTTTCTGCGTTGCTCTGTGCGTGGGGATCGGGCAGGTGCTCAATTCCGATCACAAACCCAATTTCCAAAGCGCGCTCTGCTCGTCACCTCGCTTGTCGCACCTGTTGTGAGAGAAAAGATGGATGATGTGGTTTCTGTTTTTGCTTTTCCTTGTTTGCTCACGAGTTGTACGCTAGCCAAAATTTCTCTTTTATTCGTTTTTGGGTTTCAAAGGCGCTGCATTTACGTTTGTTTTGTAGAGGTAGAGGGTAACGGAGTTAGTGTTGTTTCTTTTCAAGATAGGGGGAAGAGAAATACATGTTTGCATGTCTGAGATGTCTGTTTTTTCTTTTTTTCCTTATTTCCCTCTCGTTTTTTCTTTGTGGTCCCTGCAGCCAATCACACACAAACGTAGACACGAAAAACTCGTTGTATGTGGATAACGTCGATTTGCTGCATGCAGTGCATGCGCAGACTTGCACTGACAATGGCGGAAGACTCATTGACGTGATTTCCTAATGTTTTGTGGCGAGGAGCTGCTCAAAATGAGTGTCCCGCCTGAAACGATACGCCGGAGGGACTCTGTAGATGCGAATCACTTTGTGCTGTTTGTGCAATCGATCAGCAACGATGTTGGACCGCCCAGAAAGCTATTGCTTGTTCTGACCCATAAGAAGTAGAAGAGATATGGCAGTAAGAAAATAGTGGTTTCCTTCTGTATGAGCTTTTTCTTTCTCTGCAAAGTGTGGAATGATGGTCCAAAAGAGCCACACTGAAAGAAAGTGTCGCTTTTTTTTCTTTGAAGAGGGCTTGAGACGTAGTTACGTAGGTGATATCCTTTCCTTTACCTGTGTACACCGAAGGCTGACGAGGATTCATTCTTTGTTTTTCACCCTGTTTTTGCTCTTGTAAGTCGATCAATATAGTATATCTCTCATCCGGTTCTCCACCGAGCTTTCCGGTCAACCCCCCTCTCTTTCCTTCTTTATTTTCACATTGTAGCGTCGCTGCGAAGGACATTTATGATGGGCGCCAAGAGAGAGAAAAAAGGCGACCAACCCTTGTTTTTGTGTTTTCTACCGTCTTTCTCCTCCTTTATGTGCGGTTGCGCACATGTGTTTGAGGCTTTCCATGTAAACGTTGAAACACATGTCCAGGTGTGTCTTCTGTTGTTTCCTTTGTTTTTTTTTCTGTTTTTTTTCTACAGAGTTCTCTTTAAGATGTCTCCAGCTTTTCCCCACTATCTACTTGCTGTGCATTTTTCTGTGTCTTTATGACTGACGTAAAGTACCGCTCGTCCTGTTTTTACACTTCATTCAAAAGGCGACGTGAGGTTCGAAGAGAAAACCTGTGTTTACTTTCTCTTCTCTGTTTTCTTGTGCTTCCTGTTTCTCCCGTTGTCTCTGCTGAGGGAAGGTCTTTGTATTTAGAAAAGCACGCCTTGTTTTTTTGTTCCCATAGATGTAACTAGTTTCTCATGTGAAGCTCGGAAATAAAGAGAGGGATTGCGTTGTGGACATGCGAGTGCGTGTGCGAATTGGAGCAATAGCTTTATTACTCTGCCAATCTGTGGAACTCTCAGTGTTGTTTCGTTTCTTCTTTTTTTTTTCACAAGCTAAGGTAGGTGATACATGGAGATAGCGCCGCTCTAACTGCAATTAGCGGTCTCAACGATGGCTTCACACTTCTAGGTGCGCGTGAGGGAGAGGCGGATGAGGGGTTTGAGGGTTGGGATCCGAGAAAAAAAGGGGATGAAGTATGAAAGGCTGCTGCAGGCAATTTTCTTTTGAGGTTACTCCCCGGATATCATCCTTTTCCCAATGTGTCCCTCTTCTCGAATGTCTTTCCCGGCTGGTTCGTGAAACCGTAGAATAGTAGGAAAGCAATGAAAAAAGAAAAACACTTAACTCGAAAAAAAAAAGCAAAAAGAGAGTAAATTGTGCAAACAGAAAACACACACACACACACACTAAGTCTCCCATTTGCCCTCCTTCCTCTTCCCCACCTTTTCACCTCATCGTGTTTTCCCCTTTTGTTGTGCGCTTCGCCTTTTTTTTTCTTCTTGTCTCTCTGCAAGCCCACTTCCCCCCTCCCCCCTCCTCTTTCGTTGCTTTCACTTTCTTTTCTCGTGTTCCAGATTTCTTCATCTGCGTAGACTGACTTTTTTAAAAGGTGGGGGACCTTGGTGTAGCAGCACACACGAGCGACCGGTACATATGCTCCGGCTGTCGGTGGCGTTGCGCGGCAAAGCTAGTGCAACCTCGTTGCACACCCTGGCTCATCAACTTCTGGAGGTGCAAAATGCATCAGGGCACACGTTATTGTGCACCGTGGGGCCCCGGTGCTTTTCCAAGCGAGGGATGCTGCTCATAGGCGCAGCAAACTGCATGTGCTTTCTCACCTACTGTATCATGACTAACTGGATCTACGAAGGTTATGTCGACTTGTGGTACGGCGTGTACGGATTGGAGGACGGCGACGATGACGACGATGACTGAGGCAGAGAGGGGGTGTGCCACCCTCGTCTTGCTAGCGCTGCCTACCCGCCTTTTCAGGAGAGATTGTGCTAGATGGCATTCTATGTTTCCACTAATGTTCCTGTATAGTATTGTTTGGTCTTTTTTTTTTTGCGTGTGCGTTTGTTTTTCTCTCGCTCTATTCTCCTTTTCTATGCGTCGCGCACCGCTGAGTGCCTCTTCAACTTACCAAATACGCAACTCCCTCTACGCTTTGCTTTCCCACTTCACAGTTTGTACCGCCAATCGCAAAGAGGCGGCCAGCGATTGGTACGAAATGGAAAAGAACGTAGGACAAACAATAAAAAACAAAAACAAAACAGTAAGCTCTGCCAAGGTGCTGCATGCTCACCTTTCGTGCCCCAACGAGATCATTGAAAGCTCCTCCACGGGGTTTTTCCCCCGTTGGCATTGCACAGTTGCAGTACTGCACCTCAGCGACGCCTTCTTTAGGATCTGTTCATCAGTACGTATCATTACATTATCCCACGGTATGTGTAGCTTTTGCGCTCTCTCTTGTGCTTCTCGAGGGGCTTTCGCTCTTTAGCTGCCCGATATTCTCTGCTTGTGCTTTCTTTTTTGTTGTTTATCTCTTACTTCACATCTGCAACTGTACGTGCTTGTTTTTGTGCCACTACACATGGTCGCAAGTCCTGCCACTCCCACACACGCGGTGCACACACCGCACACGCACACATACACATACGTGTCATCGTTTTTATTTGTTTATTATCCCCCCTTACCTTTTCTCGCTTCTTTCATTCCCATTGTGATCGTCACACATCCTTGCTTTCTTAGTCGCCTAGAGGCCGCCCAGCATCATGTCCAGCGGCAACGGCGAGCGCACTATCAAGGTACTGCTAATCGGTGACAGTGGCGTAGGCAAGTCGTCGCTGCTTCTCTCCTTCACGACCGGCACGTTCGACGAGAACATCTCCGCCACCATCGGCATCGACTTCAAGGTGAAGAAAGTGGAGGTAGTCGACTCCGACACCGGTGCGAAGGCGACGGTGAATTTGCAACTGTGGGACACGGCCGGCCAGGAGCGCTTCCGCACCCTCACCAGCTCCTACTATCGTGGCGCGCAGGCTGTGGTGCTGGTGTACGATGTCAACGAGCCGCAGTCCTTCCACGGACTGAAGAAGTGGCTGGACGAGGCCAACAGCTATTGCCGTCGAGACGAGGTGGAGAGCAGCAACGTGGTTTTTTTGCTGATTGGGAATAAAACAGACTTGTGCCCCAACGAGAACTCGATGCCGTTGCCCAAGTCCGCCGCGCAGGGATTCGCTCAGCAGAACAACATGCTGTTTGCGCTGGCCTCAGCGAAGACAAAGATCGGCGTCGCGCAGGCCTTTGACGAGGTGGCGCGAAACGCGTACGACAAGATGCAGGATGCAGACCGCTGCGAGAAGCGTCGCACAACAAGCTTGAACGAAAATGGCGGAAACGGAGGGGGACAGGGCTGCTGCTAAGAAGCGCTCTGCCGGTCACACAGCTGGGGGCAACAAATGAGATTCACACTCCATTGTCTTTCCTTTTTTTTTGTCTGCGGGGCTGACGCGAAACACACAATGAGAACAGAAAAAAACCAGTTTCCATTTGCCCTCTTTCTGCGGGGCTTTTGATAGTCTTTTCTCTGTGTGCTGCAGTCGACAAGCCACAGCGCTGCGGTCTGCAACTTCTTTTTGTTTGTTTCATTCCTCTCGTTTCTGCACTCTATTTTGTATCATTTGCAACAACAACAAAAAGACCTGTTTTGATTACTTCTTTCTTTGATTGACCGAAAGCTGCGCATGGAGCACTGCGCATCGTAACTTCTTTGTGTTTGTGCTGCTCCACCTCGTTTTATGGTCTTGTTTTGGGTTGCCTTTGCCGGGTAGACGAGTTGCTGGTCTGCTGCAGCGCGCTGGGGTTTGCTTTTCTTTAATGCCACAACAAAGAGCAATACCGTCCACATCAACAACAAATAAACAAAAGCTCACCCTGAACAATACATGCTGCGTACGCTTTACATGTTACGCAGGACAACAAGTGCCTCGAGGCTTTTCCTCGTGGTCCCTTTGGCTCTTTTTTCTTGCCTTTGTACCGCAACACCTTGTTGCTCATTGCTGCTGTGAGTTGGTATACGCGCATACAAACAAAAGAAAACAAACGAAGAGTGCAGGAGGAACACTCCGCAGAAAAGAGAAAGGAGGCCGCTGTTTCTTTATTTCTTTGCGCGTCGCTTTTTTGACCGCTCGACGTACGGAACCCCTCCAAAAAAGAAAGTGGGGCCAGTCTGCCGTCTGAGTGCATCAGTGCCTGCCACATACAGGGGGTTTCAGTGATATTAGGATCCGTGCTATTTCGGTCTAGCTTGCACTACTTCGCGAATTCTGCTCTGCCAGGTCTTGCAAATACGGTGAACCCGTCTTTTTTTTTCTCTGCGCAGAGACGATGCTCTCTTCGCAATTCTCGTCTGTTACACCTACATCATTACTGTAATACAGGCTGCTGTTGACTGTGTTGCACGTGCACGTCTCGTCCTCCCTTTTCCTTCTTTCATGCAATGACGGTCTCTCGCGTTCAAAGCTGCCCACATACGAGACAAAACGGAAAAAGTGGCAAACAAAAGTGGCAGGTGACGATCTTCAAGAAACCAACGAAGGCACGCGAAAAAAAAATGTCTGGAATGGATGACCGGGCAAAGCAATTCAAGACCTCCGCAGAGTCGCAGCTCTCCGGTCCTGCGCTGAAGAAGGAAATCAACACGCTGCGCCGTTTCCTCTTCCGCAATCAGGAGTATCGTTTCACGAAGGCGGCGCAGCAGGCGTTGTACATGGCGGTGCTTGCGCACTACGGAAACCCAGCAGCCCACCTCGCCTCGTGTCTCCCGCCCTCCGTCACCACAACCAGCGCATCACCATCGACCACTTTCGGCACGGGTGGAGCTTCGCCGCCTCCCACCCCTGCGGCGCCATCGGCCAGCACCGCCACTGCACCTGTAACTGGGCCGACGAAAGTGTCGGACAGGCCGTCGGACAACGATGAGGAGGAAGGAAGGGAGAGCGACGCAGCGGCGGAGGCGCCGATTCTGCGTCTCCTTGACGACGCACTGAAGATGCCGTTTACCGTCTTCACCTCTCCCCAGAAAGACAAGCTGCTCAGTTTGTACTGGGCTGTGCTCGGCACCGACGGGTCATCGAACGGAGGCCGAGGTGCAAGCGGTTCTGGGGTTGGTGGTGGTGGTGCGGCGGCAGCGGCTGCAGTAGTCGTGCAGGAGTTTTCACTCATGGACATCGTGGATGTGGGCAAGAACAAAGCTCATCTTTCTCTCTTTGCCGACGATGGGGACGAGTATGCACAGGAGGTGCTCGTGGACGACGCAGCAACGCTGAAGCAGCTGAAAAAGGAGTTCGACGAGGGAAAGGCGGTGGTGGTGACGGTGCAAGAAACAGACTCTGGTGCCCGTTTTCTTTCCTTTACCGTAGATGAGTAGGAACTGGTCTGTGCGTGTTGGCGTGTTTGTGTGAGGTTACATCCCAACAATAACATTGTCAAGGTGCCTTCCAAAAAAAAAAAAAACAAAGCGGTTTCCGACCTTTTCTGTTTTGTCTATGATTTATGAGTTTTCCGCTTGTGGTTTAACGAATAAAGAAACCCACATTTTTATTTTGTTTTCAAGAGCTTCGCCGAAGCGAGGGGAAGGAGAATCGGAAAAAAAAAGTTCGGTTTCCTCTGGTGAGACGCCGTAGGCGTAGAACTCATCTCTCTTTTCCCTGGTTACTACAAGAACACACAAACACAAAAAACACACACCCGTTTCCCTCCTCTGCATGCTGCACGTCTTCTTCAACACCCATTTTATCCCAATAACAATAACTGCCTTTCGACTCTTCGTCCTCCCCACTCTCTTCATGCAATGGATACACACATTCCACTGCTTCCACCTTACGGTTTAGTAAAGCAACATACCTTTTTTTCGTTTTGACACTCAACCAGGGTGTTGCCTACAGGTGTGTCTCGCACACAACACCTCCCTTCCAAGAAGGAAAGCAATCAAACGTCAAGGCAGTGAACTCCGCATTGGTTCGAGCTGTACGCATCAACTGCCTACAGCCAAGCATCCACACACACACACACACAGACCGACTGTCGGACAGACAGAAACGTCTGTGCTGCTCCAGTAGGTGGCTTTGGGATTGGCGTATACTGTGAATAGAAGAAGAGAAGTTAGGAAAGAAAAAAAAGACCATTTTGAGTAGTACACGAGGTCTCGATTGCCTTTACCGTTTGGTATTTTCATCCTCTTCTGCTGTTGGCGTGCCACCCAACTCTTTTTCTCTTGTCTTATATACACACACATACACACACTTTAGTCATGGCTGTTGTATCAAAGCTTGCGTCTGGGCGGAATTTGGGCTTCTATGCCGCCCAGCTGCTTTGCGCAGCCGCGGCGCTGCGCATTTTGAGCGACCTCATACAGCGGCGCAAGTCCGGCGGCGGCTCGAAGCGGCGATCACAGCACGCCTCCCCTGGCCACAGCGGCAGTGGGGGTGGCAACAGTGACAGCGAGGAGCCTATCCGGATTGACCGCGTCTTTTGGCGCCGTTTCTGCTCGCTTCTAGGCCTCACGTTCCCTAGCTGCTTTTCGTATGAGTTTGGCGGTGCCATGCTGCTCATTGTGCTCTTCTACCTGCGGACTCAGTTAACGCTGCTCTTTGCGGCCGTGGTGGGCCGCAATGGCCGCTTCCTGGTCGAGCGCAATATCAAGTCTTTTCTCTTTAGCGTAGCGGACATCGGACTCCTGGCGATTCCCGGTACCGTGCTGCAGGTTGGAGTGCAGTACATCAAAATGATGGTGCAACAACGCATGCGGGATAACCTGCAGGCGGCGCTGAACAAGGAGTACCTACGCGGCAACACCGTGTACATGATTGCGACGCAGAGCGCCATCATCGACAATCCCGATCACCGCATGGTGCAAGACGCGAACCAGTTCTGCAAGAGCGTCGCCCACCTTTTCCGTGCTCTCTTCAAGCCCATCCTCGACGTGGTGACGCTCTCCATCGAGCTGTCCAAGCGAGGCGGCTTCGCTGCACCGGGTTTCTTGATGTCCTACTACTTCCTCGTGGCAACCGGTATGTCGGTGCTGTTGCCGAACTTTGCGCAGCTGACGGCGGTGGGTCAGCAAAAGGAGGGTAATCTGCGCACGAAGCAGTACCAGCTCATCAACCACGCAGAGGAGATCGCCTTCTACAACGGCGAGGACATCGAGCGGGAGCAGACAGGCCGCCTGCTGCGCTCTCTCATTCGCCACGAGTACAAGATCAAGCGTTCCAAGTTTGTGAGCGGGTTCTCAGATAGTCTGCTCATCAAGTACGGCGCAAGCCTGGTTGGTTACCTGGTTTGCAGTCTGGTTGCCTACGACCAGCGCAACTTGATGTCGAAGAGCCAGCTCACGCAGATGTATTTGCAGAACGTGCAGCTGTACGTCCCGTTCTCAGGTGCGCTGGGACGTATCTTGCTTATCCACAAGCGTATTGGCTCCCTGTGCGGCAGCGTGCACCGTCTCGGCGAGCTGCGTGAGAAGCTTGACCGCATTAGCACGATGAACGCCCGCAACGCCCTGGCGAACGTCCGCTACGAGGACGACACCATTGCATGGTCGAACATGGAAATCATCTCGCCCGCCGGCATTGGCATTCTGCGTGACTTCAGCCTCACTGTAACCCCCGGGAAGCACACGTTGATTATGGGCAACAACGGCTCCGGCAAGTCGTCCCTGCTGCGTGTGCTCTGCGGCCTCTGGCTGCCTGCCAAGGGTGTGGTGACGATTCCGTCGGCGGCCAATTCCCTGATGTGCCTGCCGCAGCGCACGTACCTGCCGCCTGGATCGCTGCGGGCGTTGCTCACCTACCCAACTGCCGTGGTGGACCCCACGAAGGATGCCCCGGAGAAGGCATTTGTGTCGGATGACGTCATCATCGAGACAGCGCATTCTTTCGGCCTCGGTGGCATGATGGAGCGCGAGGGTGGCCTGGACGCAGTGAAGAACTGGGAGCAAGGGCTCTCCGGCGGCGAGCGGCAACGTGTGGCACTCGTGCGTGTTGTGTTGCACCGTCCGCAGTTTGCCTTCCTGGATGAGTGCACCAGCGCCATTTCCCAAGACGACGAGCCCTACTTTTATGGGTTGCTGCAGAAAGCAGGGGTGACGCTCATCACGGTATCACACCGTGAGACGCTACGCAAGCTGCACCGCGCTGTTGTGGTGCTGGATGGTGAGGGAGGCTACTCCGTAAGTGAGGAGGCGTGAGTGTGTGTTTGTGAGTTCCATACGAGCGGCAAGGGGCGGGGGTGGGGGGGAGGGCGAAGGGGCAGAATGGTGGGATGAATGTGGAGGTTGCCTCGCGGAGAATTCTATTTGTTTGGGTTTGCACCTTTTCTCCGTTCTGCACCGCCCTCCTCTATGAAGTTCATCTTACCTCCTCACGCTCACAGTCGTGCCATGCGCCGTTTTTTCCCTTTTTTTTTTCTCTCAATGCTCCTATATATCCTCTTTTTTTTGTCTTCTCTTAGCTTACTCCAACTGCACATCCAACGTGTTTTTGGCTGCGTCATGACGGTCTTTTTTTTTGCCGATCTGCGTTATCATCTTTATGTGCTTTCATACATTCAAAGAGGCTTTTTTTCTGTTTTCTGTGCATTAGTTGGGTTGGGGCTGTCGGGCTAATAGTGCCGAAGAGCGATAGGGCGAGTATTTCACTGCACTGCGTATTCCTTATTTATCATGCAAGTATATAAACGTGCCACTTATATGACGCGGCGCTTTTTGGCTTCTTTCTGTGGCAATGCGTTTTTTTTTTCTAGGGGAAAAAGGCGATCATTTTGCTTAAGGGCGCTTGTATTTGTTTACTTGCTTGTGCTCAACTGGATGACGGATGTGCGATGCGGCCGTATGTACTTCGATTTGCATGCTCTCGTCTTCCTCAGCGTGTCGATGTATTTTTGCTTTGTTGTGAGTCGCACAACAACAGAGAATCGAAAGGCAAATGAAGAAGGAATATGGGCGGGATGGGGGGGGGGGAAGCAGCAAGGATTGAGGGGCTTTGAGAGTCTTTTCTTTTTTTTCTCTTCTCGATAACTCTTCTCTTTATACATAGGGAGTTTAACTTTCTGCGGTTTCCATACATGTGCAAGCGCCGCTTCCTTTGGTTGTGTAGTCTGTGCTTAGTACTCGTTTCTGCCCTTTTTTTTTGTCGCGTTTGACTTTTTTTTTTGTGGATGGGTACAATGCTGCACAACCACATCTTTCTTTCGTTCCTCTATTCTTTTCTTCTCCGCTCGCTTTCCACAAAGTGTACCATCGAAAAATAGCTGTTTAATTATGATTATTATTCTGTTGCTGTCTTCGGGGTGGTGGAGCTGCGCTCTGTTGTGTTTCCTGTTTTTTTTTGTTTTCTTTGGTTGTTTCTATGCTGCCATTGCTACCATTACGGAGGTGTACAAGAAGGGTAGGGAAGTTGAGTAGGTGAAGAATGCTGTTTCTTCCGGCCTACTACGTAACTGTTTTGTGTGAACACGCCGCAGTGGGGAGGCTTACAAAAAAAAAAAACCTCCCATACATGACACTCTAAAGCCAAACATACGACTACTACGCGAAAAAAAAAAAACAGAAAGAGAGGCTCAACAATGACAGTAAATGCACAAACACACACTCACTCATCATAGGGGATAGTCGTGAACAGCTGCGTAAACTGGCTTGTGGGTAGGGGAGGGAACAGGCTCTTCCTGAATGTGTGTTGTTCTTCTGGCGACATATCAGCTAGACAGCAACGCCGTCATCTTTCAGAAAACCTGACTACACACATCACGACAGACCAAGGCGTTGCCTCGCCTCTCTGGACGATAGCGACAAAACAACAACAACCGGTAGCCGGTATGATGGCTCCTGTTTCTGCTGTGCTATTAGAATTCACACACCCGTGTTTCGTGGCAGCGTGGGCAAAGTCTGTTTCTTTTCCCTTTGGCTTTACAAAACGAAAAGGGGAAAAAGGCAAAAAGTCACTATATGCGTCCTCGCACACCCACACAAATGTCTACTTCAATCTTCATTCCATCACCTCGCTCTTCTGTTCTGTGCTGCTTTTTTCTCCTCTTTTTTCTTTTCGACTTTGGGGCCGTACTCGATCACACAGTCTATACGTGAAGGTTAGGGTGGGGCATCATCGGCCGTTGTAAAAAAAAAAAAAAGCAAAGGCGGCGCATTTTACCAGTATCCACTGCCTCTTTTTCCTTTTTTGAACCCCGAACAACAACAACAAAAAGGTTGCTGTAGGTCAAAATCAACCACACACACTCTCTGCTCTTACAAATTAAGTGTCTCCTGTTTCTCTTTATTAAATAGTAAACAACAAGCAAACAAATACACGTGTAAGGCTCTCATCATGACGTCCGTGTACAACTTCAAGACGATCACCGTCGTCCCGTCCTATAAGGACTTTATGGACATTGTCCTGTCCAAGACGCAGCGCAAGACCCCCACCATTGTGCACCGCGGCTACCACATCTCCCGCATCCGTCAGTTCTACATGCGCAAGGTGAAGTTCACACAGAAGACGATCAACGAAAAGCTCACCTACATTCTGCAAGAGTTCCCGCGCATGGATGACATCCACCCCTTCTACGGGGATCTGATGCACGTTCTGTACGATCGCGATCACTACAAGGTCGCCCTCGGGCAAGTGGGTGCGGTGCGCCACATGGTGGACAACATCGGCCGCGACTATGTTCGCCTTCTCAAGTACGGCGACTCCCTCTACCGTTGCAAGCAGCTGAAGCGTGCCGCGCTCGGTCGCATGGCCACCGCCTGCAAGAAACTCAACAGCGCTCTGGCCTACCTGGAGAAGGTGCGCCAGCACATGTCTCGTCTGCCTTCCATCGACCCCAACGCACGCACCCTCCTCATCACGGGCTTCCCGAACGTCGGCAAGTCGAGCTTCATGAACAAGGTGACGCGGGCGGATGTGGAGGTGCAGCCGTACGCCTTCACGACCAAATCTCTCTTTGTGGGACACACTGACTACAAGTACGCCACCTGGCAGGTCATCGACACGCCTGGCATTCTAGACCATTCGCTGGAGGAGCGCAACGTGATTGAGATGCAGGCGATCACCGCGCTGGCCCACCTGCGTGCGTGCATTCTCTTCTTCATGGATCTCAGCGGGCAGTGCGGCTACTCCATCGAGCAGCAAGTCTCCCTCTTCAAGTCCGTCGGCCCACTCTTCACCGGCAAGCCAGTCGTTGTGGTATTCAACAAATGTGATGTGTGTACAATCGACGACGTGTCGCCGGCGGAGCAGGAACTGATCATGGACGCCATCCAGGAGGCGGGCGCGAAGTGGATCACAACTAGCACTCTGACCGACGTTGGCGTTGGCGACCTCAAGACGGTGGCCTGCGACGTCCTGCTGGCCCACCGCTCCGAGCAGAAGGAGGGCTCTGGCCGCTACCAGGCAATCCAAAACCGCCTCTACTGCGCCACCCCGCAGCAGCGTGATGAGGTAGAGCGTCTGCCGTACGTGCCAGAGTCCGTGCTGGAGGAGCGCGCAACCGGTGAGCCGCCGAAGCAGCGCCGCAAGACGGAGCGCGATTACGAGTGGGAGAACGGCGGTCCGGGCCAGTACCAGACGAATGAGCGCAAAACGTGGGATCTTGAGGACCCGTCGTGGGTGGATGACGTGATTCCTGACATCATGGACGGACATAACATCTACGACAACATCGACCCCGACATACATCAACGCCTTATTGAGCTGGAGGCCGAGGAGGAGGCCCGATTGGAGGAGCTCGAGCTGGAGGCGTCGCGGAAGCCCACCACACATACCCTCGACGACGACACCGTTGCGGCGGTGAAGTTCATCAAGGACAAAGTGAAGGTATTAAAGATGGAGCGCGCGATGAAGAATCCGGCGATCCGCCGTACCCACAGCCAGGCCGCCGCCATCGACAAATTCAACAAGCGCACGGGTAGCCAGGACGCCCGCTCGAAGTCCATTGCGGACGGCAGCGGCGAGGTGGCCGCCACCGCCACGGGTCGCAAGCGTGGGCGGTCTATGTCGGTGGCCCAGGAGGCCCTCCTCCGGGATCGCTCCGGCTCGGCGCATGTTAGCACCAAGTCCACACGTAGCATCAGCGCCACCTCTGCCAACCGCGAGCGCAGTCTTAGCGTCAACCGCGGTGATGGCTACCGCGACGTGAACGAGAAGCTTCGTGCCGTGAAGCTGAGCAAGGTGAAGGCGCGGCCACTCGCACGCCAGGCCCGCAAGGGGGAGGGCGACCACCACATCCCGAACCTACGGCCGATGCACCTGTTTACGGGCAAGGTGAAGAGCAACGGCGCGCGCGACCGGCGTTAATCGGCAGCGGAAAGGCAGTATGTGTGCTTGCGTGTTCGAACTCGAGGGGACCAAGTGTACGTTGACTGCAGTCTTTTCTCCGTGTGTCTTCACGCAAGGGGTGTTTGTGAGGGCTGAACTGCCTTCCTTTCAATTTGTCGTTCGATGCTGCGCTCGTTGTGCTGGCGTGTATGCCTGCACGTGTGTGAAGTGCCGCTGCTGCTTTTCTTTCCTTTTCTTTCCATCTTTGTTCTGTTGTTCCCCCTCTCGTTCGTGGCCTTTCAACAACAAGAAAAAGGATCCACCTCATCGCAGCGGACGTTGCGTTTTGGTGGTCGGTATTCGATGTGCGTGCAAGGCCATGCCGGGCTGGTGCATCGTCGTGCATGTCTTGCTGCTGTGCTGTGAGGTTGACTGCATTTCTTTTCGTCTCGTAAATCAATAAGGGGTGAAGCTAACCGTTTTTTTTCATTTCCGTTTCTTTTCGTATAAGTTCACGTCTAAAGCTCTTTTTCCCGCTGGGTTTGCTTCGCTCTTTTTTTTTTGATGCTCTGTGCTGATATATGTGTGTGTGCGTGTGAACGCTACAGATAGGTGTAGGTTGTATGGTGTTTGATAAAAAAAAACATTTGTTTCTCTACTCCTTTGAGGAAACCAAGAGCGAGCCTGTTACTCTTCCCCTGTCTTTCTTCTTTCAGCAGCGATGGCGGCTTATGGAAAAGGGAGAAGTGGGGGAACAGATGCTTCCGAGCTGGTGAATGAGGAGAAGGTTACAAAGTATTTAAATAACATGTTTGCATGGTTGGTGTGTGTGAGACCACACGTTGATGAAGTTAAGAGTGATGATTCTAACTTTTTTTGTTTTACTGTTGTCTCTCTCTCATGCAGTGATGCGGACGAACCCGATAGGACGAGCAAATCGAGAAAGCGCAGCCAACAAAGGGAAGAAGAAAAGCACAGAGACCGGTGGCGCTCTTCTACGATTATGCAGGCTGTACAGAAAGAACACGTCTTTTTTTCTGTTTTCGCCTAGGAGTTTGCGCTCTATTTCTTTTTTTTTTTAATCACTGTGTCATGCTGTGAGAATCACGCGCGTAAAAACAACAGCAGCAGCAGCAACAACACAACGGAAACAACAATAGATACGTTTCGAATGAACTGCATCAGTTTTTGCGTTTCCCGAGCTGTAAGAGTGGGCGTAGAGAGGAGGGGCGGCCATCATCTTGCAAAGACGTCACACTCCTGCGCAGCACATTGGCGCCGTTTGAGGCCCGACGCCAGAAATGGTTGGAGCCGCGTTGCATCACTGGTGGTTGCGCCTGCCCTACCAAAGACACCCGCCCCAGCATACACACCCGAGTTTAAGGGAGTAGGGATGGGAAGGAGTTTCCATGGGATGACGTGTGTGCATGCGAAGAGGGGGGGGGTAGGGGAAGGGAAGGGAGCGAGGACTCTCCTTTTCTATCGTTGTTCCACGGTGAAGAGGAACGCCGACGTGCGTCCACGCCATAAAAGCGTCCCCCAGCGTGTTGACCGTACCCTCCCCACACACACGGAACGAAAAGAACTATAGACTCATAGAACCTTGAGGGGAGGAGGGTGGTGTTGGTGGTGCTTTAGTGCTTTTCTCACCTATCTAGTTTTCTTCATATATCATTTCTTTTTCTTCCCGCACCGCTTTTCTTTCTTTTCTCTCTTTGCCCTCTTTCTGCATTTTCAGCGACAAACCTGCGCGGGCGTGGGTGCGTGTTTTCAACACCAGGAGCTTCGCATACACAAGGGAAAAACTAAAAAAGAATCGACGCTCCCCAAGAAGAATGTCAGGCGGTGTTGGTGCGTGGGATTCCTACCGCATCTTTTGCGTGACGGCTGTCTCTTCAGCGCACCTCGAAAGCAGCACACATGCGTCTGCCGCAGAAAAGGATGAAGTGCAGGATCGCCTGGGGTTAGTGGAGGAGTATCTCTCTGGATGGGATGCGTTGCAGAGCAGACGTGTGCGGGTCGCCGCACAAGTGTGCCATCGGGAGCGGCAACGCTTGCTAGTCGATGAAGCGGAGGAGCGGCGTTTTATGGAGGAGGACGTCGCGTGGCTGCCTTATCGACTCTTTGCTGAGCTACTGTGGGGTGATGCACGACGAAGGCTAATCGATGCGGAAGCCGAGACGCGAAAGGCCATCGTCGGAGACTACCGCGAATCGTTTCTGCGCAACCTCTTCCTGCATTATGAAGCACTGCAGCGGATGCAGGTGACATATGAGGCGTTGGACTCGCTGGCCGTCAAGGCTTGCCACGTTGGTCGCCCTGGGCTGCGTGAAGGACAGCTGGGACGCTCGAGTGTTCCCGTGTCCATCAATGCGCCGACAACGGTAGGCTTGTCTCCTCTTCGTGCATGCTTTTCAACTTTATTAGACAGTGCAGAGATGATATCGCTGCTGATCGGGCAAGAAAAAGAAGAACGAGTCCACATCGATGCAGCACGGCAAAGTTTTATGGCAGACGCAGCCGTGGCGTGGGTGCGGTATGAGAAGCACCTTGCACTGCCGTGCTGCACCTCCACCGTGTGTGCTTCGTAAGACTCTCTCTCTGTCCCCTCCTCTTTCTTTTGCTCCTCTTTTCATTGCGCAGCGTGTGTGGAATCGACGTGGTCGATCATGCCTGCCGCAACGCAACGAGGCTAAATTAAAAAGAGGGAGAGAGGGCCAGGAGAAACCTCTGAAAAATCCAATGTAACATAATGCCTCTTTTTCCTCGTTTAACTTTTCTCTCTCTGGAATTGATTGCCTGCGCGGTGATATTCGCTTGTTTTTCTCTTCCTTTCGCTTTGGAGCGTGCCCCGCACTTCACGTTGCTGTCAGGCGGAGTCGACAATTCAAGCGGTATGTTTGCGTTTGTGCAGCTTAAACAACGAGCCAATCATCGTCAAGGATAACAAGACGGAAATGGACACTGTTTTCCTTTTAGTGCCTCTTATTTCACTGTCCCCTCGTGCTTTGGTCTTCTTTTTAAACGTCTTTTTGTGTTTCTCTTTCATTCTGTTTTTGCACTGGCGCCGTGGACCCCCGCTTCTTGCTTGAAGAGAGAGAGAGCAGAGAGAGAGGAAGCAACGTGAAGCATATCCGCTACCATCTCCACCCGCTTGCGCAATAGTAGTGTCCAAGGAACTCGCTACTACACAAGTTTCCGTCCTGGCCATCCTTTTTTTTTTGTAAACAACACACACCCACACCCACACACACACGCCCGCTCTCTCTCTCTTTTTCCCCAGATACGCATTCACATTCACTGTGACAATAGAACGGCAACGGGGGCAGAGCAAATGACGACCCTCAAAGACGGCCGGTTTGTCTTCGTCCATGCAGAACGACACCACCTACTCATAGAGCAGCAGGTAGGCAACGGCAACGGAGGAGCAGCGACAAAGAACACAGCTGTGTCCTCACCGCTCCCCACCCAGCTGTTGTACGGCGGCACTGTCTATGCCTTCGCGCTGAACGCAGCGCAGACGCGTATCGCGTTGGCATGCCCCACAGCCAGCGCCGCTGTTTCGACGGTGCAGGACCCGGAACACCACTCTGTGTCGCATTCAGTGCTCCGTCTCTTTTCATTTACCAACAACGAGGTGGGGGAACTGCTGGGCGAGTTCATGACCGCGGTGCCGCAGCGCATTATATGGGTGAGCGAGCGCTACATTGCCCTGAATGTGATCACGTTACACGACGAAGGTAGCCGAGGTGCCGTCATTGCTGCGCCACGGGTAACAAACGGTAGGGCGGGGCAGGCGTTTTCCTCGATAATTCTGCTGGAAGTCACGAAGTCGCCTGTGAAGATCAAGCTGGTGCGCGAAGATAAAACCTCGGCGGCGCCGGCTGCCGGCCCCGGGTCGGTGTTGTGTGACCTGTGCCCAGGAAAGCAGACGCTGCGTCTGTGGGACCTGCAGCGCAGCAAGATGACGGGGGAGTGCCCGCTGCCGAATCGCAAGTGTCGTCACGGCAAGGCGCGGACGGCGACGACGACCGCCAGTGAGGGCCCTTTTGTGCTGGTGGCGAATGACGACTGGACGGTGCACGTGTTTTACGTCGGCAAGGGCGGTGCGGTGCACACACCGAAGCCGATGCTGACCCAGTTTGAATCGCAGTCCACACGCCGAGTGACGCAGGAAAGCGCTGCACCGGACATAGGGGCTGATGGGCAAGGACAGGGAGAGCAAGGAGAGATGGGCGAAGCAGGAGTAAAGATACATGACGATGCGGCCAACACCGACCAGCCGTCGCACCTCTCCTCGGTGGCCCACAGCTCTGCATTACCAGCACCGCAGCTACATGTGCGGCTGCTGAGTGATACGCAGGTACTGGTGGCTCTGACGGGATCACCTGTCGTTCTGCAGTGCGTCTACGACCCCAAAACCAAGGCGGAGGAGCTGACGGTGGTGGCCAAGATGCGACTGCCACGGCGTCTTTGGGCAACGGCCGAGGTGGTGGCACTCTCGCGAACGAAATGTTTAGTGCGTGAACGTGTTGTCACCGAAGGCGAGGCCACCGAGGAAGCAGGGCAGAGCACATCCACGTACATCGCACTGCCACTGGAGCTGAAAGCGACGGGCAAAGGAACCGTGGAAACACCGGTGGCGGCGGAGAGGGCGGGGGACAAGTGCGGTACAGCGGTAATCGACATCGTCAGCAGCGGCGGGGCCGAGATGCAGAGCGCTGCAGCTGCTGCAGCCGGTGAGAAGAAAAGAAAAAAGAAAAAGCGCAAGACAACTGCTGCTGCGGATGTGGCTGTGGAAGAGAATGTACCGAAGCTGCCGGGGGCACCAAGCGGCGCAGCGACGGGTACCACCTCTTCTTCCTCCTCGCCTGCGGGAGGGCGGAGTCGTGCTGGCGGGGCGACGCAGCGCGCGGTGGAGCGTTTGCTGGTTTATGTGGGCATCTCCGGCAAAGATCAGCTACCGAACGCTTTTGCGAAGGACGACGGTAAGGGCAGCAGGACGCCCGCAGCAGCGGTCACGGTTGCTGCGAAGGCTGACGGGACGAATCCCCCATTGCGAAAGGAGGGCTGGCTGTCGACGGATGCGCTGGTGACGATGGGAGGCGTAGTGGTTGGATTGGTGGTGGGTGTGTGTGTTATGCGCAGGCTGTCTCTTCTGTAAAGTCTCGAGCCCCGTGGGCAGTGACCCATAAACTCCTCACACACACAACAAACACACAAACACACGTGAATAAAGAAAAAAAAGCAAAAAAGGGGAGGGGGAAGGGATTTATTCAGCATTGTCCCGTGAGTAAGCCGATGTATTACACACTCGTCGAAGCCTAGGAAGCTGAGGCTCGCACGACGTAGACGACGGAGACGTTGCCCGTGGTTTATTGACGATCCACGACTAGGTTTTTCACTTAAACGCCTTGTTTATCGACGTTGCAGACGCGCTGCTGCAAATCTCTCTCTCGTTCTTTCCCTCTCACCGCATGTGACGCGTGCTTCACAAACGTCTTGGTAAACGGTTTTCTCGCATCGCCTCCATCTTGTACTGAACTACACTGATCTAGCCCCATAACGAGCAAGAAAGAAGAACAGGACAACCATCAGCAACGTCTCGTGTGCTTTTTTTTTTTCTTCTGTTTATCCCTTGGCAAAAACGACGTCATCGTACAAACACACAATCAATCGCACAACTTCACACACATAAAAGAGAGGTGAGAGAGGAGAGAACGGATTTGCTCACTCAGCGCTCCCCCATACTTCTACATCATCCCGAAACAACGAAAGCGCTCGGGCGGTTTGCTTGTCTGACAACTCGTGGTGAAAAGAGAATACCCTTTGCCTCGAACAACAACAGCAAAGAACAAAAGAAGTCGGCAGACTGGCTGTAACGATCCGTCGCATGTCGAGTCAGGAGTCACTAAAGGCGGCGATGCGGGAGTCGCTGGAGACCAACGGCACCATCAGCCACATCAAAGCCGAACTTCGCGCCGCCGTCGTCGAGCGGCTGACCGATGTCACCAACAGCGGTGACAGCCGCGCCGTTGCGAACTCACCCGTGCCACCAGAGAACCTGATCATTAACGAGCTCATCAAAGAGTACTTGACCTTCAACGGCCTCGAGCACACTCTGGCAGTTTTTCAACTCGAGGGGCGCACCCCAGATAGCCAGGTGCCACGACGCGTACTGGCGTCGGAGCTGAACATGGCTGCCGCCCCCTCCTCTGTGCCGCTGCTGTACGCCATCCTTCACGAGGCGCGGCTGTCAAAGGAAATGGGTCAGTAAGACGGAACACCCGCGCTTTCTTCCGTCTATATGCTCTTTTTTTGACCTTATTTTCTGCTTCTTTTGGATAGATGGTCATGCGCCTGTTTCCTGTTTTGGGGGCTTTATCTGCTTTTTCGTTTTGTTCGTTCCACAGCGTCGTCAGTTGTAGCGCAGCGATAGACAGGCTCAAGCAACATTGTGCTTCACTTCTTTCTTTCTTGTTTATGCGCGTGCTTGTCACGTTAACCCCGTGCCGTTTAGGTAAGGCGCACTACGCGTTTACACCCACACGTACATGCTCAATAAACAAACAAACTGTGAGCCCGACTTTCTTGTAAAAGAATTCGTGTGGTTTCTGCAATTCTAAAACGGATACCACGGCCGAAATCTGAACGCAAAACCTGCATCGTTTTTCGCTGGAGGAGGATGCTGACACAAAAAGAAAGACAAAATAACAAAACGAAGCTGACACAAAAGGACGCTGTCGTTTTCACCAACCTCTTCTGCTTTCCGCTCTTTCCTTTGAATGTGTGAAATCGACTTCTTTCTTCTCTTCCTTTTCTCCATTTCTTCCCGCGCTACCAATTGTGTCTCCTCGCTGATTTTACTTCCAATGCACACATCATCACCCACACCCATATCCACCCACACAAACACACCTGCGCGTCTCTTGCTCACAAATTTCCCCTCTCGTTCTCTATTCCTCCACGGTGGTCATTCGGAAAAAAAGAAAAAGAAAGCACCCCCACAACGACAGCGTCTTTTTCTTCGGCACCGCTACATTGTTTATTTATTGCTTTCCTGTACTTGCAACCCTGCTGACATCGCGCTCACCATTGTAGTTTTTCCATTTGTTTTTCCATTTGTTTCTTCGTTTTTTCTGTTTCTTTTCTTGCCGCACTCTGATTGTCTTTAACGTTTGCGGAGTACAAAGACAGGCAACGGCGTCGAACAGTGTTGCTGTGCTTCTCCCCCCCTTCCCCATTATCTTGCACTGCTAGTGCCCTCTCTCCCTCTCACTCCTACTCCTTATTCCCGTCTTCACCATCCCACTGCGTCTTCCGCAGCCGCCTTGCACGCGAAAATGGGCAAAGAGGATGAGATGTACGACATCATCTTCAACATGAAGTTTGCGTCGAAGCAGATGAACAAAAGCGCCGCCGCGTCGGAGAAGGCGTCGGAAAAGGAGAAGCTGAACGTGAAAAAAGCGTTGGAGAAGGGTAACCCGGAGGCCGCCCGCATCTACGCCGAGAACGCCATTCGCAAGCGTAACGAGGCGCTGAACTACCTGCGGTTGTCGTCGCGGCTGGACGCCGCTGCGTCTCGCGTGCAGACGGCAATGCAGATGCAAGCCGTCACCAAAACGATGAAGACGTCGGTGAAGGGCATGGACAAGATCCTCAAGTCGATGGATCCGATGAAGATTGCGAAGGTGATGGATACTTTTGAACAGCAGGTGGGCAACATGGACGTCAACCTTGGTGTGATGGACGCCGCCTTCGAGAGCTCCTCCGCTGGCACGGTGCCTGTGGGCCAGGTCGACTCCCTTATGGACCAGGTGGCGGCGGAGAACAACATCGACATCAGCGAGAAGCTAGGCGGCGGTGTGCAGAGTAAGATCTCGATGCCGGCACAACACCAGCAGGTCGACGAGGACGATATTGCCGAGCGTCTCAAACATCTTCAGGCTTTATCGTAGAGGAAAGAACGACAGATGCTTTTCTCTTCTGCTCCATGGGCGATGGGTGTATAACTGTCGCAGTGTTTTTTGCCCATGCTGTCCCCACGACAAAAACAGTGTGAGAGGAGAAGTAGAGGACGGCATTGAATTCTCCGCTGGAGCCGGTAATGCATGGAACACTGAAAACGAACAAGACTTAGCTCAAAACACACACACACACACACACACACACCTTGCTGCTGTTTTCTGGTGGTTTTGCCGCCGCAACTAATTACGCTCGCTTCCTTCTCCAGCCCACCACTCTTTTTAAATAGTTTGGAGCATTTTTGCTCTAGCGTCGCCCTCACTGTGTCCCGCCCTGCACACCCAATCGTGCTAGGGAAAAAAACGTTGTCGATGGCTGCGTGCGGCAAACTTCCGAAGAGGTAGACGCTGGTTTCCTGCGTTGAGGCTGAAGAGAAAAATAACGAAAGGAAGTGGGGCAGGGGGAAGGCGGAGGGACCGGACCAGCACAAGCGTGCGGTCAAGGTGCTGGTCTCGCTCGTCGCGCCGCTCGCTCTTCTTTGCACGTTTTCGAAAAGAGAAATAGTGATTTTTTTTTCTTCGTGTTGAGAGAAGGCGCGCAGTCGGAAGAGAAAGGACATGATCCGGGACGTGTGTCCTTGGCATACAGCATGTAAGTCGATTCTAACGGTGCTTCTGCTTAAATCGGCACGATACACCTCAACCTTTGATGCTACTCAAATTTCTTTCACTTCTTGTCTTTTTTTTGTTTCTCTTTCCCGGTTGGATTTGCGTCCAAGGAACCAGAAGCAGCTGCTACTCTGCCCTGCCAAAAAAGAAAAGAGAAAGAAAGAGCGGAAACCAATAGTTAAGGGAGCTGTCGCCTGACCATCAGTACACCAACACACACACACACAGCACACATTCACAAAGGGCAAGGGAATGAAGCGTGGGGCTAAGCGCGCATCGCGTGAGGGGGAGGAAGTCCCTGGGGCTCGCTCCCGCACGAAGGATGCGCAGGAGATGCAGGCCGCAGAAGAGGAAGCACGCCGCCAACGCGAGCTCTCAGAGCAGCGGCGGCGAAAAGAGGAGGCGGAGGCCGAGGAGGATAGCTGGGAGGATGATGACGATGCTGTGGAGGGCGACGTGGAGGAGGGCGACTTCATCGAGGACGAAGAGGACGAGGAGGAGGAAATCATCGAAGCGAGCGACGACGATGACGAGTACGCCGAGTTCCAGAAGGAGTCATCGGCGAATATGACGAAGGGCATCAAGTCCATCTCGTTCAGGGATGCCGGCCTCGCGGATGGGGAGGAGGAGGCAGGGGGTGCCGGCGAAGTATCTGTTTGGCGCGGCGACATCGAGGAGGCAGCGGTGGCAGAAGGCGGCGAGGGTGGTGCACCGATGAAGCTTGAGTTCTCGAACAAGGCCTACGACGCCTTCTTCCAGCTCCGCACCGAGTACCCCTGCCTTTCCTTTGACGTGGTGAAGGACAACAAGGACAACCACACCAAGTACCCTCTCTCCACGTTGCTTGTCTGCGGCACGCAGGCGGACGACAATGCCCGTAACGAGCTGCTGATCCTGCATGTGACGAATATGTGCCGCACCAAGTACGACGTGGCTAGCGACAACGAGAGTGAGGAGGAGGACTACATCGGTGATGAGGGCGACAGCGACGACGACGACGATGACGAGGCGGGAGAGGAGGTGAACGACGGCGAGCCGGTGGTGCACCACCGTGCGATTAAGCACTACGGCACGGCAAACCGCGTGCGGTGTTGCCCTCAGAACAATCCGTCCAGTGGAAGCCAGCTTGTTGCGGTGTGGTCGGACGCCGGCCACGTGCAGGTGTTCGACATCGAATCAGACGTGCGGGCGCTGACGGACTTCTCGAACTGGTCGAAGGAGCAGGCACAGGCGTGGAAGAAACCGGAGCGGGCGGGCCAGAAGAAGGCGCAGCCACTGAAGTTCTGCACCCCCTCCACATCACACAAGACAGAGGGCTACGGGTTAGATTGGAGCCCGGTGCAGTCGCACGTCTTTGCATCGGGTGACTGCGCCGGTGCGCTTTTTGTGTGGCAGCCCACTGAGGATGGTCGCTGGAAGAACGCCGCGAGCAGCACCGTCGCCGGGGCCATGTCGATTGAGGAGATCCAGTGGAGTCCGACGCAGGCGGACGTCCTCATTACCACTCGCGCCGGTGGTGTGGTGGAGGTGTGGGACACGCGTGACATGCGCACGAGCAAAATTAACTTTCAAGCGGACCCGACCGACATCAACGTGGCGGACTGGAACCGCGCGCGGCAGGCATCGCACCTGCTCGTGACCGGTGCGGAGAGTGGTGCGGTGGCGGTGTGGGACTTACGCCGCATTGCAGCTGCCAGTGACCCGATTCAGCGCATCGCCCTACACAAGAAGGCGATCACATCGGTTGAGTTCGCACCGCACAATGAGAGTGTGCTCTCCGTCGTCAGCGATGACGGCCGCTGCACCTTGTGGGACCTCTCGCTGGAGCGCGACGCCAATGAGGAGCAGGAGGCAGTCGGAGAGCTGTTCAGCGGCAAGCTGAAGGAGTACCCGGACCAGCTGATGTTTCAGCATCAAGGTCTGGTGCACCCGAAGGAGGCGCACTGGCACATGCAGATTCCTGGCCTCGTGGTGACCACGGATTACGAGGGGCTGAACCTATTCCGCCCAATGAACTGGAAGTCACTCATGCGCTAAGGAGAGGTCAAGGAAGGGCGACAAAGGAGTTGAAGAGGAACGATGAAAGGGTTGGGGGTGGGTGGGTGGGGGGACAGTGGTGTCGTGCTGCTATTTTTGTTTTTGTCTCTTCGACTCGCTCGTCCACTCTCTGCGGTTACTCGCTCCGGCTGCTTCTCTCGCTCTCGCTTTTCGTGCTCAGTCGTCTGCGTGCCGGCTCACTCTGCATCGCTGAACCTCGTCTCTTTCGCTTGACAAGACAAGCTGGCGGGTCCAACGTTCCACCTCAATGCACTGCGTTCACCTTCTCCGTCATTGCCGCACCACCGCCACCAACAACAAAAAACAAACTTGAGCACACACGCGTCTTTTTCTTTTTCTTTCGCAACAGCCAACGTGTGGTGTGTTCGCACAACACACACGCGAGCGAGGGGATACCGGACGAGGAGATGGATGCTGAAAAAGCTCCGCCAGGGAAGAAACGGCAGACTCCGTCTCCTTTCCATCGGTGTTTGACTGCACTGCCGACTACTGCCTTCTAAGCAGATGCAACTTTTTTTTTGCCGTATAAGTGTTGATGTGCTTTTGCCTTCCCCTCATTAAAGAAGAGGAGGAACAAGCACAACTAAGTCATGAGTAAAAACAAAACAAACAGAACAATAGTACACACCAAAGAAGAAGAAAAAAAAACAGGGCAACCAGGGAGAGGGGTGGATTCCAACGCCGCTTAGACGCCTTCTTTTCAAAGACGCACACACACACACACAAAAAGGAAGTGAAGGCGAAATGAAATGCCTGAGCGGTGTAGCCCGCTCAAAGCAGCCAATAATGGGAAGGAAGGCAATACAATCCGTGGCGATACTGCACGAAGACACTTCTAAGCAGTTTTAAGCATGCCGTGCAGAGCGAGACAGAGTAAATGAGGGAAGAGGCAAAACGTATTGATTCTGTGCATGCATACGACTCTACTGCTTCCTACTTGGTTAAACTTGGCTCCTGTTTGTTTGTTTGTTGGTGCCAACGCTCATATTGATTCATGCTGTACTACTTGCGACGTCACTTCTCGACTCATTTATACCGAGGGAGAGGTCAGCAACATAACGTTTGAGCGCGACCACGGAACGCCATCTTTTTTCTTTTTCTTACTGGTCTCCCTGCACCTGTGCGTGTGCTCTCGCCAATAGGACCTCTGCGCGCTACAGACACGAGACGACAATGAACATCTTAGTTCCTCTCACAATCCTGCTGCTGAGCTGGAGTATCGACAGCAGCGACCCAGAAGTGCAGAATCGCATCTTCTACATCTTCTGCGCCGTCCACATCGCCATCGTTTTCATGGGTATTTATGTCTTCGCCAGGGTCTGGCAGACGAACGACAAGACGCTCATCCGGGTTAAGGACGCCTACACGGGTGATGAGAGCATCCAAAAGCACTGGGAATATGACGTTGGCAAGCTCCGCGATTTACTGGTGACCAAGATCGGTATGTCGGCTGCTATCAGCGCGTTCCTTGCCGCGCGTTACGGCATCCCATTCCCACTGCTGCTGCAGAGCCTCAACAACCCGAAGGCGGTTTACCAGTCGGAGCTCTTCCGCATCTACGTGAAGGGTGAGAAGGCTGAGGGGGAGCTGCAGCGACCGTGGGCAGAGTCGGGGGTGTTGCCAGACTGGGCCAAGTCTTTGTGGACGCAAGGGGAGAAAGACTCGGAGAAGTTCCTCTCCACTGGTGGTGGGGCGACAGCCTTGGCTGCACCCAGTAGAGCGTCGCGTAAGCGCAAGTAAGTCGTCCGGCGGTGCCTCTCACGCTGCTTGGAGCAGGGGGCACCGGCTCAACCCCCCAAAAAGGAAAAGGGGAAGACGAGAGGTGATTGCGTTTGTTAGGAGTAACATGCGCTTCTGTGAAGCGAGAGACACCCGTCATGCTACGGAGGGTGTGTTCGATAATGCATAACGTTGTCAACGACAAAACCAAGAGGGAAACTGGGAAAAAACAGAAACCCAGGATGTGCGTGTGTGTGTGTGTGTGTGTGTGGCTATTCTGGGGTGGGCCGGACGGGAATGTTCTTCGTGACGGACGCTCCCCTCCAGTGGACACAACTCTTTTTTTTTTTTTGCGCCGATGCTGGGTTGCACAGCAGTAGAAGCACAGCATTATGTACACCGCCCATCACACCGCAGCTGCCCAAAATCAAATTACAGAGAAACCGACACCAACAGCCATAGCAGTGTGGTGATTCAGCTATGTGAAGCCCCCTTTCCCGCCCATGACGTTTGAGCACCTTGTCCTCCTCTTCTCCGCCTTCCTTTTATTATAGTCTCTCCCTCTCACAAGGGAAAGATCAAGCAGAGACTTTAGCGTCACTCTCTGTTATCTCCTGCTCACTTCAGCAGCAAACAACAGTGACGCAGACACTCCTTCTCCCCTACATTTGTTTGCACATTGACAGATGCCGGCCACCTATCAGCGCAAAGACTGCGCCTTTTGCCAATACTACGCTGCCAAGCACAACAAAGAACGTTGCTGCTGCGCAGCGTGTTGGCGCCGCCGTGGCGTGCACCACAGCCAATCTGCGGTCCCACCGCAGAGCAGCCGTCCACCTGCTGACGTTGCTCAACCAGCCCCGTCCTCTGTGAACCCACCGACCTTTTCCGCCTCTGCGAGGGGGGTCGCAACAGCTTCATCGAAGAACCTGCGCTGCGAGCACAGCACTATGCCCTTCCACCATTGCAAGCAATGCGTGCTCCCTTCCTATTTCAAACGCGAGTCTGTGCTGTGGGACGGCCACGCCGTTGTATGCGTGCCTCACTGTGTCCTTCGCGAGGGGTGTGGGTGCGGTGCGAATTGCGTTTGTCGGCGCCGCAGCAGCCAGCGTAGGACCGGCCTGACCCGCGCGGAAGCGGCTCTTCCTCAGTACGCTGCGCACGAGGTGCCAGTGATGGGCCCACGAGCTGCGCTGTACATCAGATCTTAGATGCACCAAAGACCTCTGCTGCTCCATTTTACAGATAGAAACAGTGAATATGGACTGGACTGGTGGGCTCTCCTTCACATACCGTTGCATCGTCTCTCATGCCCTGTATGTGTGTTTGTGTCTCTGTTTGCGTGCCGCTGCGCTGACGTGCGTCTGCGTTGTGACACACAGCCGCCTTATTGTGTTTCTTAGAACTGTAGACTTGTTGGTGCTTTTGCCTTCTTCTTCCTCTCTATACATGTTTGTGTACATGTGCGTGCGTGTGCACGGAATGCATAGACTTTTGCTCTTCTTTTTGTGGTTTCATGAATCACGTGTACTTCCCGATGCCCCGTTTGCCTCCGTTTCACCCTCCTTTTTTTTTTTTCTTGTGTCGGGGAGGGAGAAAAAAAAAAGTTGCAGTGTTTCGTTCAATCGGCGTACGTGTCGACGCGTGAATACGGGTCTTCTTTTTGTTTGCCGACTACCCCTCGAAAAGAGAAAGTGGTGCAATCCAAGTGCGGCAACAGACACGCCGTGCTGGTGGGCAGCTGCCCACCTTTTCTTTATTTAACCGAAGGGAAGAAAATGACGCACGCCGGCGAAGGAGGAATCGCCGATGAGTCTCTCCTGACTTGGTTCTCCCAGCAGCAGCAGAACCGCTCTTGCTGACACTCCCCACTTCTGCTTTCCTGTCTTTGTCGTGCCATCGCTCCTCCCTTTCGCTTTTTTATTCCTGTGTTTCTTCGTGCACCTTTTCAGGTATTGGCGAGAGCGCGTTTTCTGCATCCCCAGTCTGTACATACCGCTGCTCTGCCGGTTTTCTTCAAGCTAGTCGCGTTGAAACAGAATAGCTCTTTTTTTTTCCTGCGTGTGGAACAGTGAATAAGCTGGACTGTCTCCTTCTCTCGCTAACACTCACACCCCACAAGCACACACATCCATACAGAGCATCGTGTTTCACACTCCACTACTTTCTGCCAGCTGGTAACTTCCCCATAAAAAAAAAAACTGTTCTCTTTGCTTAGCATCATCCATCGCCAAGGAGAACTCTCAAAATAAACAAAACAACAACAACAAAAGAACTACAGTAGAGACACTTTCTTTTGTGAGAAACGTGAATGTCGAGCGACTCTCCTCAGCCACAGCCCCACAAGGGCCAGCAGGTTGCCGCCGGCGAGACCTTCTTCTACCGCCAGCACGTCCGCCCCGTTGTTGAGACGAGCTTCCGCATTCGACTCATCTCCGGCACCGCCAACCCCGATCTGACCGACAACGTGGCAAAGTGCTTGAACGTGGAGAAGTGCCAAACGGAGATCAAGCGCTTCGCCAACGGCGAGCTGAACATCAAGGTGGTCGACAATGTGCGTGGAGACGACTGCTTCATCATCCAGCCCACATCGGGTAACGTCAACACGGATGTCAACACTGCGATGATGGAGCTGTTGTTGCTCGTGCATACGCTGAAGCTGTCGTCGGCGAAGCGCATTACGGCCATTGTGCCCTACTACGCATACAGCCGGCAGGACCGTAAGAGTGAGCCGCGCGTGCCGATTTCAGCCTCTGCGGTGGCACAGCTGTTGCAGTGCATGGGCGTCGATCGCGTCGTTACGATGGATCTCCACTGCGGACAGATCCAGGGTTTCTTCCGTAACATCCCGGTCGACAACCTGCTGATGTTTCCCGAGTTCGCGACCTACCTGATGCGACAGCCGTGGTTTGATAAGAACGAGACGGTGGTGGTGTCGCCCGACGCCGGCGGCGTGGAGCGGGCGAACGTGTTAGCGGACCGCATCGGTGCCAGTCACATTGTCACGATCTTGAAGCGGCGCAAGGAGGCCGGCAAGGTGGACTCGATGCAAACAGTGGGTAATGTGAAGGGTTACACTTGCGTCATCATCGACGACATGGTGGACACGGCGGGAACACTGTGCAAGGCGTGCGATTTGCTGAAGGAGATGGGGGCGACGCGCGTTATTGCGTGTGCCAGTCACGGCATCCTGACCGACCCCGCATGCGAGCGCATTAACGCGTGCACGGCACTGGAGGAGCTTGTCGTGTCGGATTCCATCGATCAGCAGGCGTCGACTGCAAAGTGTGATAAGCTGACGGTGCTGACGACTGCTCCGCTGCTGGCTCAGGCTGTTCATAGCCTCCACAAGGAAGCCTCGCTCTCTTCGCTGTTTGTGAAGGTTTAACGTGAAACAAACAAGCAGAACATAGTGGGAATCACCACGGATGACGAGAGTGACGACGGAGAAAAGGGCTTAAAAGCAACAGCAGCGACAACAAAAAAGGAAAACGCGTTGTTCTCGAAGCGCACACTACAGTAGATACCGTCATACGTCCGTTTGGAAACTTCTGCTTTTTTAAAAAAATCATTCCCTGGATGGGGAAAGCCCGAGGAACAGGAATGAACGTAAAACAAGTGTTTGTCTGATCACGTTGGAAAAAAAAAACATGAAGCAGAAGATTGGTGTGAGGGAAGTTCTTTTCTGGATGGCTGGGCGTCTCGTTTGTGTTTCTGTTTTTTTTTGCGCCTTTCCGTTCGCTCCCCCCTTTGCTTCCTGCAGGGCGTTTTTTAACATGGTTTTTGCGATGGGCATGACTAAAGCACCTCAAAAAGAAAACCCCAAGTCGCTGTCCCCGTGCTTGTTTTTGGACTGTTGTTGGAGTGCGATGGAGCAAGTTGAACGCTCTTCCTTTGTGTGCATGCATGTGTGTGTGTGCGTACCGGTGCTTTCCTCCGTTTCATTTACATCGTTTCAGCGGTGTGTTACAGCGTCATGACATACACATGCCTTCTTTTGTTTTGTTCGTTGTTGTTTTTGATTTTCCATCCTTACTTTCTTTTTTTTTCTTGCAAGATGTGTGTGTCAGTGATGTCCACTTACTTCCTTACCTGCGCTGGCTGATGCAGCGTCTGCTTCCCGTTCTTCACGTTACGTGGTGACAAAATGAGCGTGAGCTTACGCATGCTGGCCCACACAAACACACCACCTCTCACTTTCTCTATCACTGTCGTTGCCGGTATAGATTTTGCGCGCGGATGTTCTTTTGATTAACTTGAAGTGCCGTTTAAGCGAATAAGAGGAAAGACAAAAAAAGACAATGAGTAAAAAAAATGCAAGGGAAGCAGTTTACCCCCTTTTTTATTGTTTTGGTGTAGATGCGTGTGGTGGAGAGAGAATTCCTTTTCAATTCCCTCCCTCTTATCTTTGTTCTCTTGCGAGTGTGTGAGTGTGTGCGGGATCAGCTTGCTTTTTGCTTGCGCTTCTCCTCTCCCTCACGCACACACCGGAAAAAGGAGAACACGATGGTGCACAGCAATCCCTTTTTTCGGAAGGCAGCCCTGTGAGTACCCCTCTTCTATCTCTTCACAGAGCACTCGCAGAAAAAAAAAAGAAAAAGCCGAAAGATACGCGGACTCTACAAGAGAACACCAACCACGTTACGCCGTGTGTCGTGCGGCAAAGCTTCAGCACCTTCCTCGAACAGAGGCAACTTTGCACCTCGATCTTTCCTCCCTGTTTCTCTCTCATTTGCTTTTTCTGCTGTTTTGGGCGCGTTAACGTTTTAAATCGCACTTTTTTCCTTTCTTTTCTGTGCTTTCCTTTCCTCGTTAGTACTGGGAATCCAAAGGGTATCTGCTGTTTTTTGTTGTTGTGTCGCTTAGATCTTTTTTATTGTTACTGGTTGACCTTCTCTTCATCTCTCCTGCACTTATTTGCTGCTTTGCTCTTCCACACCACTCTTCTTTGATGTTGTGTTCTGTAGAATTGCAGCAGCAACGGAAACTGAAGGAAGGAAACCGCCGCCAATAAAGAAAAAAAAAGAGTGGTGAGAGGCAATCTTTACCACTGACTTGCAGTGCAGCGCAAAAGGCGTTGCCAACGGTGGTAGTACGGTGAAAAACACCGCTTTCAGCGGAAGAGGGCAGCTGTTTTTTTTTTTTTCTGTCAGGGTGTTCGAGATCTGTTTCTTTTCTTTTTGCTTTTTTTTTTCTGTTTCTTCTTTGGGTTGCCGCCGCACCTTTTTCTTCAGTTTTCATTCCCGAAGTTAGTAAGCTACACGCACATATATCGACATTTCGCTCAATACGCAAACTACAATTTTGTTTTCCCTCATTTATTCACCCTCTTCTAAAAAAAAGTCAACACGTTATTTACGTTACGAAGCTTCCAAAATACACACACACACACACACACACACACACACACACATTCAAGCAAAAACAATAAAAGGCCTTTAGAGTTTTTAATTGCCATTGCCACTCCCTTCTTGTACTAGTACATTTCTTACACAACTCTTTAGGGAGCCCACGGTACGTCGCATGTCGTCCGCCCCTCTATCCTCCTTCCATAGCAGCTCTGATTGCACCACTGTACATATCTCGCGTCGCAACAGGGACACCGATGACCTCGACTCCAATTTGTACTCCGCCACGTCAACGCGGCCAAAGGCGTCCCTGGTGAGCAAGGAAACAGGCACGACGCCGCTCGAGTCTGATGCCTTCCACTCTCCCATGACGCGGCCACCTACAGGTGTTTCCACCAGCTTCACGCAAAGCCCTACCACCGCGCGAGGCGTGCGGTGCCTTGGCAGCTTACGCCCGCCCGGCATCTCCATTCTCTCCTCACGCTCCAGCTCGTCGTCCACCGCCTCCGCTGAGGCTAGCTCGATCGGTGTCACCCTACCACTGCAGCCGCAAGCAGGGCAGATCGGTCCACGCAGCACCGACCCTGTCGCCAACAACGACGGACGTCAGGGCTCATCGAATGTACTGTTTGTCGCTGCCCCACCAACGCAAGAGGCAAAGCCGGCACCCAATGCAGCAGCAGCAACGGCAGCGGGTACACCTCGCCTGCTCCCACACCACGCCATGACTCCGCTAGCAACAACAACAGCCACCACCACAGCAGCGGCACCAGCGGCAGCAAACCCTCCGCGGCGGGCTGTGTCGTCGCCGATGGTGCCCGTGACGCGCGGTGCAGGAGGTGGGAGGATGCGACGGCAAAGCGAAGAGGCAGCTGGGACGGGGACGGCCGGCGAGGCTCGCACGCTGCTCCACCTGCCACCCCTGCGTCCACCGTCGAGCTACTTCACGGCGGGCAGCAAATCTGGCAGCTCCTACCACGCCTCCCCCTTGTCCCAGGCGGGCGGTACCACACCGCACAGCACCACCCTGGTCTCTCCGCCACCCAAGACGTTGGCCTCGGTGAAGGTGTCAGACGCAGAGGACGACAACGGCTGGTGGGCCGCGGCCCGGCACTTCGCTGCGAGTAAAGGCAACCAGGTGAACGCGTACCTGGAAGAAGCTGGTGAATCCCGGCGCGGAAAACTACGCCACGGCGAACGCGCGCACGGCCGCCTCGCAGGCCCGCTCACGCCGCGCGTCGCAGGTGTTCCAGACGTTGCCGAGGGGCGTGCAGGATCACCCTGACAGCACCAGCGGTGGCCGCCACAGCCGCACCGCGTCGGTTTCTTCCGGCTTCGACGGCGCCTTCGACGCGGATCGGCGCACACCACCACCACGGCCGCCGTCGTCACCGCGACGCAACACACACCGCTCGGCCTTCGAGCCCTTCAGCAGCATACCGCGGCAGGACACCGGTGCTGGTGATGATGCGATGCCACTGGACGTAGTGGTAATCGACCCGGCAGAGGAGCCCCTTGTGTGGAATGACCCTACGATTCAGGCGCCAGAGGTGCGTGTGGAGTCACGCGACGCCGCCAACGAGTTCTTTAACGTCGGCGACGTCTCCGGCTCCGACGCCGGCGGTGACGATGGTGAACCGAACACCTACGTCGTGGACCTTCTCTCCGCCCTGCGCGGCTACCTCACGAACCCGACGGAGCCATTTGGGCATCTGGTGGCGGCTGCCCTGGCCTCGCGCTCGGCGGAGATGCCGGTGCGTGGGTTTGAGATTGCGGCAGCGGAGCACAACCCTTTCCTGGTGCGCATGATCGTCGACTCCGGCACGCTCGAGGTGCAGGACGAGGAAGCACAGCGCAACGTGCAGGACACGGTAGATGAGCTGATCCCAGCCGCCGAAGGTGAGCTCAGTCCTGGCATCTACGAGTACCTCAGCTCCTTCTTCAAGATGCCCTTTGTGCGCCTCTCCCACGGCCAGTACGCGCTGCTGAAGCGCAGCGGGTTTGAGTACATCAAGCTGATGTTTGACCACCAACACGTGTTGCCGGATCAACCATTTCACTCCATATTGATTAACGAGTCACGCGCCATGCACGTCTTCAACATCGTTTTCATGGTTGTGCAGCTCTGCTCCATCGTTTTCTGCACCGTCACTGTGGCACTGGTGCTGGCGGTGTGGATGAAGATGGACAATAATAACCTGCAGAGCTACGGTTTCTACACGCTCATCGTGTTCGGCGGGGGCTGGGCGCTGTACTTGATCTTCGTCATTTACGCTGTGCGCAGCCGACAGGATGAGCTGCGGTACGAGCCACAGGAGCAGGACTCGGATCGCCTGTTGGTGCCCTCGCCATACGTGGCTGTGGTGCCGGTGCTTCCTTTGTTTGACCTTTTCTGCGTCTTAAACTACGTCATGGCGGTGAGGCGGAAGCGCATCATTGTTGGACACAACATCGTCGCCAGCAGTCGCCTCTCCGCTGCCTTCCATGCGGTGTGGTTCGCCTTTCCCCAGCTGATCACGCAGTCGTACTTCAACAACATACAGCTCTCCATCGAGGCGCAGTACCGTCATCGCTGGGCGTACACGATGCTGATGGTCGCTGTCATCTGCCAGTGGGGTATCGCGCTGGTGGGCTATGTGGGCTTCTTGTTCACTCATGACTCGATCGACGGCTTCGGCTTTGCGTGCTTCAACATGGGACGTGTTCCGCACCTGCTGGAGCGGCACAGCGCTGCCGCACACACTCTACACTACCTCACAGCTTTCTTGCTGGAAACAAACGTGTATCTCTTGACCGCCAACACGATTAACCGACCCGTCTCGCAGCCGTGCGACTCGTACTGGAACGTGATCCTCGCCCTCTCTGCCTTCAGTGTCTTTTACATCCTCATTATCTTCTTGACTATTGCGCTGACAGACGCCACGGCGGTGCGGATCAGCTTCACCTCCATCGCACTGCTCGCCGTGCAGGTGACGCTGTGCGTTTGCTCGGAGCGACTGCAGCGCAAGGATTGCGAGGTGTACCGGGACTACCTCTTCCACGGCACCTTCGTTTTTGGCTACTTGTCGTGGGGCGCGTATTTCCTCATGTTCCTTGTGTGGCTCGTCATGATGGTGCAGTGGTACATCCTGTGCCACCACCAGTTGAACCTCTTCCCGCGTGTGCTTTGGCCCTACGCACGCAAAGATGAGCGCTTTACAAAGACAAAGAAGGTCGATGAGGCATCAACAGAGAAGGCCGCATCATCACAGGCTGTCGCAGGAAGCAAAGAAGAAGCCCAAACAACGTAAAAGGAGGAGGGGAGGAGGTAAGCGAGAAAAGAGAGACACACCGGACTTGGCAGTGTGGCGCTGCAGTTTCCTCTTGAATGTTTGACTTTGAAGCACTTTTTTTTCCCCGCTGTACGCTCTGTGTCCTCCTTTTTTTGTTGTGGAGTCAAAGGGATGGAGGGTGGAGAGAGGTGAAAAAAGGAAGGACGTTGCTGCACCCGTTTGTAATGTTTCCGTATTCATCGCCGCAAACGAGCAGATGGCCAACAACAACAGCGACCAAAGCACACACAAAAAACAAAGCAAAACAAAACTAAAGAAGCACAGAAAAGAAACCTTGAATCCCTCCCCCCTCCTTCAGAAATAAACGAAGCGCGTGCGTACAAGGAAGAAGACAACAAAGGCTGGCTCTTGTTCTGTTCGAGCTCTTTTTTTTCTTTTCTCCAACCCTTCTCAGTCATGCACACGGTTCTCACGTGCGGCGTGCATACTTGTAGCATTCTCATTTGAATTTTGTGTTGGTGTTTGCTTTCTGGGTTTCCCATCGTCTGCATCTAACGGAATGCCAAACGCGGATGGTGACCGCCTTCAGGGTGTTTCCTCACTTCCTTGCATCACACACACACACACACACACACACACACACACCAGAGAAAGAAAAGGTGACAACATCAGTCATTAAGCGAAGAAGAGACGCAATCACTCAAGAAACAGACCAGGGAACCGAAAAAAAAAAAACCCCGGCGCTCACTGTTGAGCTTCGCGGAAACACGCTGTAGAAAGGTGCGACTGCGTGGAAAGGAAGGGAGCGCTCGACACAGAATTCTCGGTGACCCACATCACGCTTCGACATAGCTGGGGTGTGGGTGGGTGAAGGAAAGGGGTGTGAAAAAAGCTGAGAGTATCAGTGCAGGGTAACGGAAACCACCGTTCGGCTCAGCACATGAGTTCCCCGCCAAGCGTTAGCTCCTCTTCCTTTCTTTTTTTTTTGTTGTTTGCTTGTTAGCTGAACTGATTTTGCTTCCTTTCTTCACTGCACTCAATCCCTGCAACTCACATGGCCACTTTTCAAACTCGCTACCGTTTTTTTTTCTCTGGCTCTCTTGTTCGAGGGCCTTTCCCGTCCACTTGCAGGCCTCCCCACCCCAAGTCTCTCTTTCCCCCCTTCACGTCATCACTGCTCAACCACTGCAATCGCACAAAGCCCCCCTTTTTGGTTTGTGCGCTGTTGAGAGGAGGAGGAGGAGGCCGATCCTCACATTGTCTCACGCTGCCGCAACAGCAACAACAGTGAGGAAAAAAAATGCACCATCTGCGGCGGAGGCTGTTACTTGGACTGGATTGTGGGGTAAAACCTGGTCTGCATGGGCTGCGCAAGAGCAGCATCGATTACGCACACCCCGCTACGTGCCCTGCCAGGCATTTTCACAGCTGCCTCCTCTTCCTGGACGGCAAAGATGCTGTTGTGAGAGATCACGCTACCAGCGTCCACTACCATGAAGAAAGCACAAGCAAACCATCAAGCACAAAGAGAGCAATTTCACCGGAGGCGCAGCTGCTGAGACAAGTGAACGCGCTTGTCGGCGATCGGGATGCACTGGGGGCGGTGCGCCTGATGAAAAGTGCTTTGAACGGCGAGTGGCCTCCACCACGGCGTGAGAAAGACAAAGAGGAGCCAGATGTCTCGCCGTCAGCGAGTCCATCTCGTCCGCCCAGGACTCCCACGGCTGTGTTCTCCAGTAAGGCGCTCGCTGCTGCGCTTTACGCGTGCGATGCTGCCGGCTGGGCTGCAGAGGGCCTTTCACTCGTGTCAGAGGTGCGCCAACATGCCAATGTGGTTTCTTCGAGTTGGCTGCGGTCAGAACACGTGCTTTTCGCCATCTTGCGCCTGCAATGTGCCACAGGGGATCGCGATGGGGCGACGCACATGTTTGCCTTCCTGGAGCAGCACCAGCTGCTACGTCTGCGTAGCGCCTCCGTCTTTCTTCGATTCTGCTGCACGAGTCTCAAGGACCGCCGCCTGGCCTTGGCGGTTTACGAGAAGGCTCTCAAGCACAAGATTGAGCTGACGGAGCCAGACTACGTCGCCCTCGGCGTGCTGTGCGTGAGTGTACATGAACCTATCTCAACTCTTTTCTTTATGCTAGAGGAGATGAAGGAGCATATACCGGAGGTGAGCACAGCGTTTGTGACAGATGTGATGAAGCCGTGGGTTTCTGATGCGAACCACACAGGGAGTAAAGGTGAGGCAGGCAAGGGAACTGCTGCCTCACCACCTCTGCTTTATCACATGGAAGTGGTGGAGGGGATGGGGCGTCGCGAGGTACCGTCCCCAACACATTGTACGGGCAAGATCCCACTGAGTTTTGCGGAGCCGAAGAGGAGGGCGGACAGCGGCAGCACACTCGCCGATGACGACTCCCCTCCTCGCTCGGTTACCCACACTCGTGGTGTCTGCCCCGCGTGTCACACCGAGCTGTCGGGCTACCCCTTCACCTCTGCGTGCCGCGCTCATCTCCTGCAGGAGTTGCGTGACTTTGTTATCCCGCAGGCGTGCCGCAGCCGTCGTGCGCTGCTCGGGTTTGAGCACTGGAAGCGTTACCTTTACGCCCGCTGCGACAGCGGCGACCGCGTGGACGTCTTCATCGACGGCGCCAACCTCGGCTACTACGGGCTGTCGAGCTGGTATGATCTGGCCAAGAAGGAACTCATGCTGCACCGCGGCGTAGCGGAAGACCGGATCACAGCCGAAGACTTGGACTTTAATACCCAATGCAAATCCTCTGGCAAGGGCGTAGATGTCGGAGTGAACTTTGATCTCATTGATCGTGCTGTGCGGTTGGCGGTGGAGGCGCACGGTCTGAATCGACCACTCGTGATGCTGCATGAGCGGCATGTGGAGCCGCGCTTCATGACGCCGCAGTCCACTGCGATAGTGCAGCGCTGGCGCTCGCGTGGGTGGCTGTACTGTTCACCGACAGGGCTGAACGATGATATGTGCTGGCTGTACGGTGCACTCCTGATGACAGAGCCGACCGATGCAGCTCCTCTCAACAACGATTCCAAATCATTCAACGGTCCTGCCTCGTCCGTGAAGTCTGCCACAGCGGCGCACCGCACCTTTGTGTGCACCAACGACAAGATGCGAGACCATCACTTTCGCCTGCTGAGCCCGCGCGCGTTTACGCGGTGGCGTGATCGACATCGTATCGGCTTCCGCTGTGCCCGGGTAGGGAACCAAACTGAGCTGTACTGGGACCTGCCCGCACCGTACGAGCGGTGCATTCAGAGGCACGACTTCCCCGTGCAGACGCCGACCTCTCTACTCAAAGAAGGAAAGCTTGCGGATGAGGGTGGCGCTAACCGCGCAGCGTTGACGTGGCACATCCCTTTTCGCAAGAACTTGGCAGACAAGGAAGACGATTCTATCGTATCTGCGGTGGTGGAAGCTGTAGAGGTGACTCCGCCGGACACGAAGCGCAAAACGAGTGACAGTCCGCAACATGGCTCCCCTGCGGAGCAGGCAGAGTCTTCTGGTGGGACCTGTGCGGACTTGCGCGAGGAAAACGAGAATGGCAGTGAGCCTCGAGCGTTTGCCGACAGTGTAACTTCATCCCCGTGGGTTTGTTTGACTGTCAGGGGCAGAGAGAATATTTTCGAATGACAGCCGTGCTTTCTCTCTTTTTTTTTTCCTGCTTATCTGTCTAGCAGTATTTCCGCTCTGGTGTCTTGTGTTATTATTGCCTTCTCTTGCGTGTGTCTCTTCACAGAGGCTTTGCGACTTGTGCGACGCTCCCCCTTTCATTCCGCTTCACATCGAACTCGAAACAGCCACATCAAAGACGAAAGAACAATGAGCAGCATACCTACGCCTTTGGTAAGGGCAACAACAACAAACAAGCAAAACAAAACAAAAAAAACCTTCACAGAGAGAATGAACTGGGGTCAGGAAAGAAATCCCTGCTTCTTTGCTTGCAGAATTTGCTGATTTCTCTCGAACTTCTGATGAGCTCTCGTTTTTTCTTTTTAGTATCCTCTATTCACTCATCTCCACTTCCTTTTAATACCTGCTCTTTTTTTTACTTTACGTTTCACCATTATCGCCTGCGTGCGTGATCACCATTCCTAAAAAAAAAAACCACATACAATTCGAACGCACACACACACACTCGTTTTCTCTCCCTTTTTTAGTTTCGAAGGGTGATTCTCCTCTTGTAGATCAAAGATGACGAAGGGTACCACGTCGATGGGTCAGCGCCACGGGCGCACGCACATTCTGTGCCGCCGCTGTGGCCGCAACGCCTACCACGTTCAGTGGGAGCGCTGCGCCGCCTGCGCCTACCCGCGCGCCAGCCGCCGTCGCTACAACTGGTCCGTGAAGGCCATCAAGCGCCGTCGCACCGGCACGGGCCGCTGCCGCTACCTGAAGGTGGTGAACCGTCGCATTGCGAACCACTTCAAGACCCCCAAGGCGTAAAGAACTCTTTCAGCTGTGGAGGAAGCAGTAGCACGCACTCCAGGTGCTCCCCACCCACTCACACGCACGCACATGTGTAGCGGGTAGAGAAGCAGGGTTGGAGGAGTCTGCCTTGTTTTGCTCTCTCCGCTTGATGCTGCGGTGGTTGCCCTGAATGGTCTTTAGTCCTTTACCTTACGATTCCCTCTTTTGCTTTATTGCTCTGTTTATTTGTTTATTTTACTCCGAAAACACGTAAAAACAAAGCGGGAACGCGCGTCAACGGATTGAGGGAGAGGATAATATGAGACGTACTGTAAAGTGCGTTGGATCGCTTCCTCTTCACACGCTTCTCGCTGGTCTGGCCTTCTTATAGGTGCTCAAGATCAGGGAGGGAGCTGCAGGTCAACATATGCGATGCACTCTCTCTATTGTCTTTGCAGAGGACTTGCCGTCTTCCTTTCCCACCCCTTTTTTGTTTGCTCTTTTGGACGACCCCGACGGGATGGGGGAGGACCTTTCCCCATCGCTGACCTCCGTCTTGAAATACTCGCGGCCAGCGCCGTTTGAATTGTGTGCTTGTTTTGCTCGCTTCTCTTTCAGCACCGCAGAGGAGAACGACGACGACGACGACGAAAAAGCAAGTGATGTAATGCACTTTCACCTCCTCACCCTCTCTCTCCTTCTTTCATTCTCTCGTCATTGACGTTGTCACTCTGTCACACTTCTCTTTCTTTTTGATCGGTTTGTTGGTCCCCCTTCACCTCCGCTGCATACACTGGGCGCCTGCCTTCCCTATCAGACACCGCTTCCCCCTCTCCCCCAAAAAACCTGGCTCCGGCTTCTCGCGCACCCTCCTCCGAACACATTTACAAGCAGGACGAAAAGAAGAAGAAGCAGCAGAAGAGCCGCCCACTGTCACAACACGAGACGGCGCCGGAAGCTAACAGAACCAGGGAGGAGACCCACTGCTGTCGCCGGGGATGAGCTCCGTCGTTCCCCCTGCTGCGGACGGTGCATTAGTCCCAGCAGTCGCCTCGCCACCCACAGCTTTTTCTTTTTCCTTTGATAGCTTCATGAACAACTTCAATGAGTGGTCCACGAGCCCCGCCGCGGTGGAGGATCCAGTAGCGCTCCCCGCCACAGCCTCGTCGACCCTGCAAGAACATCAGCGCTCAACGGAGGGTGGGGTGGCAGAGAGGGACGACAGCGGAGGCTTTGGCTTTCTCTTCGGCTTCGGTGGCACGAATGGTGGTGACGTCGGTGGTGGGGAGGCCGTCTCCTCCGTTGACGGGGCAGAGGGTGACCGCAACTTCTTTTTTGCTCCCCACCACACCGCTGCTGATGCTTCTGCTGCGGAGACGGAGGAGGATCCCCTCACCTTCGACTTCGCGTCGTTTTTTGCAAACCAGGAAGCGCTGAGACCCACTGAAGAAGCATCGGTACAGACGCGCAATGTTGCAGAGTGCGGCGACCAGACGGCCACGGACGCACGTCTTCCTCGTTCTCCACTGCCACCCTTGCCACGAACAGCTGACAAAGAACACGTGCGGCGCAGCGACTGCGCGGCTCCACCCTTCGAGCCCGACGGTCTGTCCGTACGCTTTACAAAGGAAGCACAGACAGTGCCGAAGGGAACGCCCTCGCTCGATGTTGGCTCTCCCTTGCCCACGACGTCTTCCTCACCTTTCCATGCGACAGCAGGGTGCCCAAAGTCACGCACATCTGCCTGCGCGGTGGATGGTGCGTCGGAAGGTAAGGGTGTTGCTGTTTCAAGCCCGAATACATGCGTGAAGAAATCGATGACACCCCCCTTTGCCGAACTCTCCTTGTCCGCAGCTCTCGCCGCCGCTTCCTCAATGCCGGGCTGCAGGTATCCCCGCCTCGGCAGGGTGCCATGCGCAAACACGAAGCCGGCAGCTGCCGAAAGCGATGTGGAGGAGGGCAGCGAAGACGAGGAGCACCACCGCTACTGCAATGACGGTGACGAGGAAGAAGAGGCTGGTCCGAGCCTTCATTTTTTGGGGGTCGTCCGCGAGGACGGAGAGCGGCGGGCGCACGACACGGAGGACAATGCGGAAAACGAAGACGCCACAACGGTGCAAAACACGTGCAACGGCAGCGATGCGGTGACGGGAAGTGAGGAGAACGTGTCGCAGGAAGCTGTCAACGCCGCCGTGGGAAACGCGACAGCTGAACCTCGCCTCACCTCTGCTGCGGAAGTCACTGTTAGCAAAGGCGCAAACCCACTGAGGGGGCCCCACGGCACACAGGGTGACAGTCGGATGAAATCAACACGACTGCCTCGACACACAGAGCAGAAGGGAGGTGGTGTACGCGGAGCAGTGGATGAAGACGGCGGCTGTGGCTCCTTTTCTGCAGCGGTGCCAGATACAGCATTAGCAAACCTCATCGCTGATGCCCGACGCGCGTGTGTCCGGGCGGCGGAGGTGGAGGCGACGTCGCGGCTTCTCCTTCCCTCGTCTCCGTCGTTCCATCGCCCGCGAAGTTGGAGGCAAGCTGGGGTGGTAGCTGCACGCCCCCCGCCCTCCTCCACCAACGGCGAGCCGACAGAAGGGGTGCGAGGGATCAACGGTGCGAGCACCTCTGATGCGGTGTTCTTTGCTGATGTGGCACAGCTGCTGAAGCAGGCCGCCCGACTCTCCGATGAGACGGCGAAGTCAGCTGCGCTGTTTCAAGCGCAAACAGGAGACCTTTTGCGTTTGCTGGGGCCTCATGCTGGGCTGGCCGGCCTGGTCGGCGAGGGCTACGCAGCGACGCCCGTCGTGCATCTCGCGCCTTTTCTTATCTCTCTCCTGGAGAATTTACTGAAGGATGACTCAGACACAGAAGTAGAAGAGGCGGAGTGGGCCAAAGACGGGCCGTCGATGTTGAAGTCAATTTGTCAGGAGACTCCTTCGCGGCAGCGGGATGGCGGCGACAGTTGCCGGAGGGAGGACGCGGTGTAGTTAACTCTGGCTGCCCCCCCCCCCCCCTCACCTGCCCTGTGTGTGGGGGTACGCTTACCGACGCTGTCTGTCGGTCACTCCCAAACTGCGAGGTCCAGTGCACCTCTGAGCCAAAAGGCAGTGCGTACTGCCGTGGACGGCGATGCAGCACCACACGATGTCCGTTTAACTTTGTCCTTTCCTGCACTGTCGGGACTGATCCACGGAGTGTTTCACGCCCTTCTTTGCCTCTTCTCTGTCTTGTGTTGCTTTTGTTTTTTTCATAACGAGTTTTTTCTATTTGTTTTCTCTGCTAGACGTTTTTGCTTTCTTCTTTCATCCTGTTGGGCTCTGCTATGACCATCTGCTATGCTTAAAGGATACTAAAGCGTCTCTCTCTGTATGTGTGTGCTTGTTTCCTTTGGAGAAGAGCAGCAACAAAGACACACGTTACGATTCTCGACAGGGGCGAAGGAGACGATGAAGGTGTTCGTCGTCCACCCCGCCACGGTTCTGCTTTTGCATGTTTGTGCGAAGAGCTCTTCTCTGGCGTATTCGTAGCTCTCTGTCGAATAGCATTGCTTCCTCTAGAAAATTTCTTTACTGGCTTTGACTATGCAAGAGTAAAATAAATCGTTGCAGGTCACCTCCCCGGCCTCTTCACGTTTTCTATTTTCTTTTCGTCTTCCTCTCACGCCCTCTTCCTAACCCCTCCTTCCGCAAATCTCGAGAACTGCATCCGCGCAGTGGAATAAAGTCCTGCCCACACGCTGGGGCTTTCTTGTGCAGCGCGACAACACTGTGCTGCCACGATACGATAACGCACACACACACACACACACACACACACACAATTATCTCTCTTGCGTCGCCGACGGAAGTAAAAAGCAAAAGAAAACGTGCAAGAAAGGGAAACAAAAAGAAGGGAATACTGGAAAACAAAGCAAAACAAATCAAATAAGTAAACAACGGAGCGTACGAAACGTGCGTGTGTGTGTTACCCGTCGACGACGATGCGGCGATGCGCTCCCACGTCTAACGCCCTGCGCCGGGCTTTACCAGTTCCGTTCACAGCGATCATAGCGGCATCCGTAGCAACACCGCTTTTGAGCAACGAAGCATCCACCACTTCCGCTGCGCTCCACACCTACGCCACCACGGGCTCCAGCACGTGTCTCACTCGGCGTGCGGCTTGCCCAGTGGAGTTTCCTCGCCTTTTGGGTAGCAGCGTACTTTTCCTGCAGCGGCGCCACCTCGTGTCGGGTGCCCTCGCCTCCGAGGCGACAACGAAAGCGGACTCTCCACCATCAACCAGTGAAGTGCCTGAAAGTAACGGTACTACTGCACCGTGCAGATTCTGCCTGCTCTGCGATACACCCTTTCCCTCGTGGCGGCAGCATTGCCTGGAGCCGGGACACATTGCGCGCACCGCTATTTGCAGGTACTTTGTGATGCCAGAACGCAGCGAGAACCTCATGCAGCACCTCGAGAGGCACATCGCGCTGGACCTGAAGGAGTTGGACGCGCTTGCGGCGAAAAAGGTTGAGCGGCGACGGCGGCGCCTCCTCGCTGGGCTGCTGCATTTGGTTGAGGAGGGTGTGTTGAAGGACTCGTTGCCTGGTGTAGCGGCGCCTTCGGGGGAAGAAGGCTCCAACATTAACAGTAGCAGCAGTAGTGCCAGCAGGCAGGGTACGCTGACAGACGATGGCCCACGCGTCAACGCCGATCGTTTTCTCACCCGATTCCTCCTTGGCGAGGGATACATGCGACGGGAGGTGATTGACCGTGCCGCACGTCTTGTGCCCACGCTCACGGCAACGGAGCTGAACGCTGTGGCAGCTTACCTCATGTCCACTCGGCAGCTTGCACGCATCTTTGATGAGCTGAGCTTCCAGGAGGTCGTACACGCGTACGCGGAGAAAACGATGGCGGCAGCGTCGCAAAGCACAAACAAGGCGACAGAGAAGAGTAGCGATGGAGAAAAGAGTAAGGCTGCAAAAACTTGCGGCAGCAGTGATGACGCCTCTGCCACTCAAAAAGAAACGGAGAGCATTGCGGCTGCAGAAGAGATCGCAGAAGAAGGCGACACTGGGGAAGCAGCAACGGGAATTTCTCAACGCACTGACCAAAGCAACACTTCGAGCGCTGTTTCTGCGAAGACGCCATCTCCGGCTACGCCGGGTGCCTCATCCGCTGCCTCCTCATGGCGGTTGTCGCGTGATGATAAGGCCTCCATTCTGCTTGCGTGCGTCGGCGAGCTGGAGCACTTCCACCGACAAGACCGCCCACGCTCCGTGCTCTCTAAACTGGCCGCTGACATCCTCGTGCTCAACGTCATCGCGACACACGCGCGCGACAACTTGATCTCAGAGCTCATCCACGAGGTTCTGCAACGTATCGTTGAGGAGGGCTCCCCTATCTGGCGTCGGCACCAGAAAGAAGTGTTGCAGCACTCCGTGGTGAACGCGGGTGGTGAGGCTGTTGAGAGGAATCCGGCGGAGCAGGGCGGAGGGGCCGGGGTCTGCCAAGGCCACCATGACCAGATAAATTTGCAAGACCAAGATGTGGATCTCCTCTCGCTCGTGTACGTGCGAAACAAACCGTTGGCAGCCACGCGGAGCCCTGCCGGTGTCACCTCGTCTCCTGCGTTGGACAGGGCAGCTGCAGAGAGGTTAATTTCCTCCTATGTTGTGTTTCACGACGTTGATGGGGGCCGTAAGGAAGAAGCATCGGAGTCTTCCCCTGCCCATCCCAATGTTGATGTGCGTGAGGACGCCATACACATGTCTGCTGGGCACTTCGCGACGAAGGACTGGAAGCCGCTGGAGGCGGGGCTGAAGAGACGTGGTGATGTGTATCGGCGCCTGCAATTCTCAAGACCTTATCCACGAATGCACAACACGCAGGAAGACTCGCAGCAGTGAGGCAAACGCCGATGGGCTCTCCTGTTTCGTCTACGCACGTGTTGTTTTGGTTCGCATTTCTTTCTGTTGGGCTGCGTTGTGGCGCGATTTTCTCTTTTTTTTGCGGTGTAGTGCTTGTGGTTTACTCACAGAGTGTATGACTGTTTATCTTCTTTTCCTCTTTGCAACACATTCACATTTTTTCCTCAGTGTGGACGGCGAGATTCAAAAGACAGACTGAGACAGAAAAAACAAACAAACAATCATCAACAAAAAACACTCATGAGAAAGGAGGGTAGGTGCTTTCTTCGAGTACTTCAACTAAGGATGGCCATTCTAACTCTTTTTCATGTATGTATGTTTGTTCTGATGAGGAACGAGAGAAGGCTGTCAGAAAGCTGTGCCTCGCTCGCCACGTGCACACGTGCAACAAGAAATTGAATGAAAAGATAATGACAATAATAAGATAATTCGGACAAGAAGCAGAATACCAATCAACCACGATTTGTGGCGTACACCTTTTGCCCCGTCGGCGTCTTGCTCTGTCCCTTGATAGCTAACGACGTTCACCAGCGTTGCATCGCACTGATCCCCTCTTTCATTCTCCCCATTTATGCCTCTTTTTCTTTGCCAACACTCACACACACAACAACAACAACAACAAAAGGAAACACAAAAATTGCGTGTATAGTGTGATCGGGGTGCAGCTACATTTCTGTCCGTTTGATAGAAGTTATATCACACCTCCATACACCTTTTCTTATTTGGCGAAAACAACAACAACAACTCAATAATGGCGGCGGTGATCCCTATGTCCAGCCAGGAGACGAATGCCGGCGAGCTGGACACGCAGTTCAAGGACATTCTGGGCCCTGCGAGCAGCACCACATGCAAGTACGAGAAGGTGCGGGAACTCGGTTCCGGCTCCTTCGGCAAAGCCCTCCTCGTGCGCCGCGTTTCGGACGGCCAGCTGCTCGTCGCCAAGCGCATGGACCTCTCCGCGATGTCGGAGAAGGATAAGAAGTATGCCACGGCTGAGATCCAATGCCTCGCCTCGTGCGATCACTTTGCCATCATCAAGTACTACGAAGACTTTATCGTGGAACCACACATGCTGATCATTATGGAGTTTGCCGACGCCGGCGACTTAAACATGCAGATCAAGCAGCGCGCAAAGGACGGGTACGTGTACTTCGAGGAGCACGAGGTGGGCTACACCTTTGTACAGCTTGCCATGGCTGTCGACCACGTCCACCGTCGTCGCATGCTTCATCGCGATATCAAGGGTGCAAATGTAATGCTGATGACGAACGGCGTGATCAAGCTGGGCGATTTTGGCTTCAGTCATCAGTACGAGAACACCGTGAGCAGCCCAGTCGCGGTGACCTTCTGCGGCACGCCCTACTACCTCGCCCCGGAGCTGTGGAATCACCAGAAGTACAGCAAGAAAGCTGACGTGTGGGCCATGGGGATTCTGCTCTATGAAATGATGGCACTCCGTCGCCCCTTCGTGGGACAAGGCATGCGGGCACTGTCAGAGTCGGTCATGACGAATAAACGTGACTGCGAGTTGCCCCCACAGTACAGTCGTCAGCTGAAGGACCTGTGCAACCTGATGCTGCAGCCCGATCCGAATCGTCGTCCGTCCTGCGCGCAGCTCTTCAAGCTGCCACACATGGTGAAGTTGCTGTCCGACTTCGAGACCAGCGTGGACAACTCCCAGCTGGTGAGCGACGCGTTGAAGAAGAAGATTCACGAGAACATCGCAGAGATTCGACAGACGAACGCGAATGATCCGGAGGCGTTTACCTTTGTGGGCCACGTCGGCACCATTTCCACCTCTGTCTTCTACGAGGGCTACGTTCGCAAGGAGAGCAGCAACACGTGGAAGGAGCGCTTCTTGGTGCTGCGGGATGGTGGGCTTGTGATCAGTCGCCGCAAGGGTGACAAGGAGACGAAGCCGCTGCCGGTGACCTTTATCAATAGCGTTGTGTTCGTGCCGGAGCACACGGCGTGCTCGCCAGGAGTCTTTGCGATCAACTTGACGGATACAAAGACGATGTGGTTTCAGGCGCTGCCGCCGGAAACCGCGGAGATGTGGGTGCACAAGATTCAGCAGGCCATCGGTGTGTCGTAAGAGGGAATGTCGAGAGGGAAAGAGAACGGGAGAGAAAGTCGTAGGAGAGGAGAGAGGCGGGGGAGGAGGAGACTTCACCCCCCCCTCACCTCAACTTTCTCGTTCCCCGCTGGTTTTCTTTACTCTACTCGACATCTGACCTCACGGGGTCACTTCTGAAGTCGTGCGGACTCATCGGTTTCGTCATTATGGCCTTAACGAGGGCAGCTGCCCTCTTCCTTTTTTTTTGATTTCAACGGTTGTTGTTTCCATGATGTCCTCGCTGTTCCTTTCTAATTCATATACTCATGATAACTCCGCGAACATCGGAGGATCTGCAATGCAACATGCGTATTGAGCGTTGGTGAAGCCCTATTCGCTTTTTTGTTTTCGACCTCCTCTTTGTCCCTCTCCGCCATTTTGCGTTGATGCGCGGGATACGTGTGTGCATGTGTGTTGCGGTATGTAATGTGCGAAGCTCGTCTTCACGGTGGAGTGCTCAAGAGGAAAAAAAAAAGAAAGGAAGAAAGAAAAGACGGCAGAAGGCATCAGCCGCAACTCTTTGCTTCCCTTTCTCTTTTTTTTCTCAGTCTCTCCTTTTTGAAATTCGTGCTGCGCATCGAACCTGCTTTGCTGTCTGTTTTTTTTTTCTTACATAGTGTTTGTGTTTCGACGCACTGTGATTCATGTGTTGTTTCTCCCGTTGGGGGTGCGATGCGGCGCATTGTCATCTTTTTTGGTGGAGCTCGAGGCAGCTGTCAACGTCACCTTGCGATGCTTCCCGCTCTGTTTTTGTTTTGATAGTGAGCGGCAAGATTGAAGGCTTTGTTCCGATCTTGAAACTGTTTTTGTTTTTGCTGTCCGTTGCATGAACGGGTGCTCTCTTCTTTTTTTTTCCGCTTTCGGAAGCTAGTTTTGTGTTCGTGTCATCAAACAAAGCGACACGAAAAAAAAAAGGCGCTTTGCTCGTGAGTTTTTGCTTTTCTTTTGAGGCTGTTAATGGGGAGAACATGTAGAAGAACTCAACCCGCTTTTTTTTTTACCCGACGCACATATGGGCACCCACCGTTGTACGATGATTCTTGTGTTTTCGTGTTTGTTTGCTAATCGTATTCCGTGCTTTCATGCTCTTTGCTCCTTCTCCTTGGCTCTTAAAAAAAAAAAAGAGATAACTTTTCCAAGATTTCGTGTTGCATTTCCATTATTTTCCTCGTTGTGATGTGTGCGGTGTGGTGTATACATATTGTTCTTGTTATTTCTTAGTACTTAAGCTGTGTGGGCTTTGTTTTGTCGTGTCATGAGACGAAGTGAGAGGGGAAAATGGGAGAAAGGGAAAGGCGATCCACATCCCATCGGCAGAGTATCAGCGTTGTTCTCAACTCCTTTTCTCCTCCTCGGAGACAGCACCACGCAACGCAGCGCAACACCGACGCACCCCGGAAGTAGTAGTGACCGACGCCTTTTAATCGTACATTTCTTCGTGCTCTTTTTTTTCTGTCTTCCGTTGACGTGTTCCCCCTGATTCTGGTTGCTGTCGTGACTATTCCATTTTCTGTTTTTGTTTTGTTGTCTTCCGTGCAGAAGTCAAGCGGCTGCAGCGGAGAAGAGGAAGACAAGATGTATTCATGTACAACCCTCCCCTCAAAAGAAAGAAAGAGAGAAAAACAGCGGGGAAGTGAAGAAATCGGAGATTGGTGAGGCGACAAATTGCAGCTGATATTCGACTTGCACGTGAGAATACCGCTTCGCGGTAAACCACAACCTTGAATACTCTATTACGTTTTTTTTTTCATTTCCTATTTGACGATGGCGGAGAGGAGGGTATGCTGTCGCTTTCCACAGCTGAGAGACAAGACTATTTCTTCGAGGTTCTCAAACCCGACACAACACGCTTGAAAGTGAGAGATAATTACCTGCCGTATATAGGACTGAAAGTCTATCGGTTGGTCTTCCATCGCGTTGGAGTGGCCGCAGAAGGTGAAGTTGCTTCAAGCAATGGACTCGTTCTTCAACGTCATGCCTTTGCCTTGTCCGATTTTGATTTTGTAGTTCCCAATACAAGGGCAGTGAAGTGCATGTGATATTCTCGAGAATGTGCACTCGGCAAGCACGGTGATTGAACCGTTCCGCCTGGGGCGAAGGAGCCAAACAACACATCTCCTCTTGCAATGAGGAGGTGGTGATGGTGGTGGGCGGATGCTTTTGATTTCTTCTTGCAAAAACAGCAACAGCAGCGTTTTTCTCTTTCCTTGGTCACTCTTCTTCTTTTGTCTCTGACGTGATAAGTACACCAAAACTGCCCCTCGTCTTCACGGTTGGTGGTGGCCGCGGGGTCTGCACCGCCAAGGGAAAGACCTTTCTCTCCCCCTCGTCCCACATGCAACTCTTTGGTGGGCACACGTTTTTTAAATCCCCTTTTCCCCTTTTGTATTCCTGACGAGTTAAATTGAGCTTGTGTATTTACATATATGCGTGGTGGTGCGCATCAATTGGGCAGGTCTCCCGCGCTTTCCGCCACCCCCGCCTCAGCGCAGAGATTGTCTGCAGTCGATAGTGCCACATCTTTCACCCTTGTCTCAGCCGATGACGTACCCTACGCGTTCCACCTCTCTGCGGACATGTGCACCCACTCCTTGTATCTGCAAACAGCCAAGGAGGTGGGGGCTGTAGAGGGCTGCGTGCCAGTGGGCACGGCGCAGGCGGTGCGGGACTACGTGGCTTACCTTAAGTACCTGGAGTTACGTTCCCAGCTGGCCATCGAGTTGGCAAGAAACGACAACAGCGGCTCGACGGTGAGGGAGAGCCGTGGCGCTGCTACAGCCTCCTCCTCTTCTCCCGCTACCACAACTCTGTTGTCAATGAAACCTCGGCAAGAGGGGCAGGAAGCACGTACGGCAGCCCTGCAGGTTCACAGCGTACCCTTCAATCAACAACCACGTGCGCGACCTCTAACAACAGGTGCGCTCGACGATGAATGGTTGTCACCGTTCCTGTGGGAAGAAGGGGTGCTGGCAGGATCTCTTTTCAACGAAGCCGATGAAGACGTTGATCTGACAGCGCCGTGTGGCACCGCTAGTTTGGTGGGCTATGAGCTGCAGCCCCTTGACTGCGACCGCAACTACGTGCAGCACGCGGCGGTGTTGTGGCACTGGCTCGCGGTAGAGGAACTCGCTGCGCTGCGGGGTGAGGCCCCATCAGCAGAGCAGGAGGGCACAGACATCGACGATCAGGCGGGAAGGAGACTCGCCATGGCTGCTGCTGCTGAGACGTCAGAGGAAGTGATCTCCGCTACTTTACGCGGCGCGGCTGTGGGAGGACCAGACGATGCTGCAGGGGAAGTCGGGGAGGACGCTAACGCTCGTCTTCCCCCTCCCCTCATAGCGACGGAAAACGCTTCCTTCTCATTGTCGTCGTCTACGTCATCGCTTTCTGAGGCTTCGCTGGCGGCCTACAAGGCAGACGTGCAACGGTGTGCAGGCTTGCGCGAGTGCGATGTGCCCCTGCTTGGGCGGGAACCAGGCTACGGTGCGCAACTCGCTTTGCAGGAGCGGGAAGGGATGTTCTTCATAGAGCGTGTGCTGCTGCCGCACGAGTGGCGCCGTGGATGTGTCAATGTCAGCCATGGTGGTGCACCACACACCAGTGATCTCTGCAACGCCACGGCGAGCCACGACGAAAGGTGCAGTGCCGGCGGAGGGGAAGGGATCATAGGACAAGGCGTGGGTGCAGCGCGTAACAAGCTTGTATCGAGCGATGCGATGCGACTCCAACCTTTTTCCTCGTCCACTGCGCAAGCCTTTCTCACGGCCTCGCAGCAGCGCCGCTTGCTGGAGCTCATCGCTGTAGCCGACTTTCTCGGCACGCAGTCGCTGGTGGAGCTGTGTGCTACCTATCTCGCCGCTTGGCTGATGGATCGCAGTGACGAGGAAGTTGTGCAGTCATTTCTGGCCGAATCAGCAGCGGAGGGCGTGCGTGTAGGCACCTCTGCCCCTGTCCCCAAATATCAGCTGACGGGTGCCACCGTCTTCCAGGAGCCGTGGCTGCGGCGCACCACATCCGCAGAGCTGACGGCGGCGTCTTCGAAGGCGGGAGATGCAACAGCAGAAGCTGCGCCACAGAAGTGTCCACCGCAGAGCACCGGTGCGTCGACAAAGAGGGCGATGAAACCCGTAAAGAAGAGCACCGCGGCAGCCACGTCTAAGAAAGGAAAGCGGTCTAAAGATACAAAAGAGGCGGCAGAGGAGGCGGAGGAGGATGAGGAGAAGAGGCGTGTGGATGCTTCATCCAGGACAGCGACGTCAATCGCGTCAGGCGCCAATCAACGAAGCGGCCTCATCAGCGGAGATCAGCGTCTGAGTGTAGTGCGCCAAGTGAAGCGCAACGGCTCCATCATGATTTCACCGTACTGATGAGACAAGCTCCTTCAAGGTCACGTAGGAGAGGGAAGGGGGAGGAGTCGTCTTTTTTTTTTTGCGAGGTCGGACCACACGCTGGCCGGAGCGAGCGCCAAAAAAAAGCAAACAAACTAAGCAACAATAACAACAACAAAAAACAGTCTGAAATCGGCAATAACTACTTTCCTGCCACGTCAAGCCCTCTGTGCGACCGCAGATACTCCTGTTTTTATTACGACAATTTTCTGCTAATCTTCCACGTTTCTTAACGCAAAGGTCTACAAGAAGAAAAAAAGAGGAAGCGTGGATAATGAATAAACACACAAAAATAAAAACAAAAGCAGCAACAAGAACAGAAGAGGGATCAAAGAACAAACTCTTTTTCTTGGGCTTGGGGGTGCTGCTTCCGTCAAAGCGCTACCAAGTTTTATCTGGCTGTGCGTGCGGGGTACACCACGCTAGTAAAAAAAAAAGGAGTATTAACAGGAATCAAAGTAAGATGAAAAAAGCACTTCTTTGCGGGGGAAAAACACGCGATTAGAATGCAAGCAGTTATAACAGGATGGTGTCTTTAAAAATAGTAATAGGAATACGTTCCCACCTCAACTTTCATCTCCTGCTGCTTTCTTGCACACTCTCCTTCCCAGAAGCACAGGAACCTTCCGACACAACAACGAACACAAAACCAGAGAAAATAAGAACAACCTCTATAGGGCTTCCTTTACCCACCTCTCTCATTAACTGGATGCTTGTTCGTGGTGCGTTTACGTTGGAGAAGGCAGAAACTGTCTGTCGCTGGTACTTCCGACTGGGCTTTCTCGGACTGCCGTGGCTGTGGGGTGTGCTGTATCTTTTTTTTAGCCACTACCAGCACGAGAGCGAAGCAGTTCGCTGGTACGTGGGTCACGCGAGGCTTTATAGCCTCTGTGGAGCCGTTGTCTTTGTGGCGGTGACGCTTGGGCTGTTGGTGCTTCTTCCGGCGTCAAGCCCGCTGTGGGTTATCGCACCATACCAAGACACCTTTCAGTGGGGCCTCTTCGCTGCCAACATGTCTGCCAACGCCTCGAGCGGGACTAATAGCAGCAGTAGCAGCGGTGGGGGCGGTGGCGGAGCTGCTTTGCTGCTGTGATGAGCCGCTACTGCATCATCTACATTGTGGCGCTTCCAGCACCTGTTGAGTTTTCGAACCGTGTAGTCTGTTCCGAGGAAAAAGGAACAATTAAAACACAAACACACACACACGCACACACACGCACAAGCAGCTTAACGCAATGTACCGTTCGCACATTGCGGTAGTGCGTGTCGAACAGCAGATCACACTCTTTCCCCATCTGCAGCTTTTGTTTTCTGTTTGCCGGTATTGCTCTTTCCGCGCTTCAACATCGCTACTCGACGTAGACGTTTCTTGTTTATCTTGTTTCTGTTGCTGCTCTTTTGTTTGTTATACATTACATGGCTGAATCATGTGCTGCTAGCTTTGTGCAATGCGGGATGCGCAACTGCATGTCGAACTTCCGGAAAGAGTATGAGAAGACAACAGAAACAACAACAACAAAAGGGAAATAGACGTAGAGGAAAAACAATTTGTTGTGCTACTACTCGTCACGGCAGAAAAAAAACCCCGATGTTTACCCCATAACAGAATGTACCGCATTATCGACGAGGGCCTTGCACAGTCAGTGAGGTGCTTTCCATTGCACAGTCGGCCTCCTGTCTTGCGCAAAAAAACACAGCCTTTGTGGGATATGCATGTGACAACGACTCAGCCAATGCAATTCTGTATTCTTGAGTGTGTGGCTCTTTCGTTCTAAGCGGTTCCTTCTCGAACGAAAGAAAACAGTGCTTCTCTCTCTTTTCCTTCGTACTTCTCCCCTCACATTTCATCCATTTCGCCTTCCCTCATAACAGTGGAGGGAAACGAAATCCCGCTATCCTTCCTTCATCCTCACGAAAGAAAAGCAACGGGGATTGCGCGTTGCTTTGAGCCGCAGCTGAGGTGCACGTGCCGTCACGCACTCTCGCTCTTTTTTTGTTTGTTCTGTCTCGTCACTGGATCTCTCTCCCGCGCACTCTGCTACTCTTACTGTCGCTGTGTATTTTTGAGCCCCTTTCCCTTCCTCGTGGCGTGACCCCCCTTCCCTTCTTCTTTGGGGTTCCTTCCTGGCTTTTTTTTCACTTCATTGACCGTCTGTTCAGTCGCTCCTTTTTGTTCTTGAGCTCGTTTCGCTGCCCCTTCTCCTCTCATTTCCTTTAAAGAGAATCATCTCTCTCTCTCTCTCTATATATATATATATAAATATACGTGTTCTGTTTGCATTGCTTTTCCTGTAGCCAACCACAAAGCGAGAAGGTGAATCCAACGATATCTTTTTCCACAAGCACCGCGAAGAGAAAGCAAGCAAAAAAAAAAGAGCTAGAAAGAAAGGAAATAACATACGATAATAATTTTCGTTCAGCACGGCATCATCACTGCACATCAGACGACTCGCTTCGATTGCTGCTTGCTATACTTTTTTTTTTTTCTCTTCCCTCTCTTTTCTTGTTTGTATATCCGCAGCGTGAGGGGAAAACAACAACAGGAAAACACAATGCCCTCCTCCTTCTCTGCTGAAGCCACCTTGTGGATGCAGAACGCCGTCCAACTCGACACCAATGGCCACTACGTCGAGGCAGAAGAGTGCTACACAAAGGCTATCTTCGTCTTTCGCCAGGCACTGCAGGATCAAAACATGACTGACTCAGAGCGGCAGGCCTTGATGAACTATATGAGTGATGTGGCGAAGCGGATTCAGCGCCTGCGCGCGGTAAACCGCGATGCCCAGGCTGCACGCGCCGCTGCCTTCCCCAACGCGAGATGCCCACCCGAATCGAACGTAGCATCCGTTGCCGGCTCACCTGGCCGCCAGGTCTCTAAGGATGTCAGTGCACAAACCACCCCGCGCGGCGCTGCTGGTCGACGACGCACACCTCAACCAGCACTATCATCCTCTGCTGGCATTGACGACGATTTGGCCGTGCTGGATGCCATTCACATCACCACGACGGATCCCTTCAAGGCGAGCTCGACGTCGTCTAGTCGGTCGAGTGGCCCATCAGCCTCCGCTTCCCCAGGGCCGGGTTTTGCTGCAGCTGCGTCTCCCCCACCGCCATCTCCGCCTGGCGACGCACCTGCCAACGGTGACGGCGGTGGGCGGAAGTTGGGTGGACCCTCCGTCTCCCCCCTTCCTCCACCACCACCTCCAGCGAGATTATTTGGGGCGGCAGCCCACTTTGCGCCCCGCACCTCGGAGATGGTCTACAAGGCCATCGACATCGCGATCTCGCTCAGCCGTCAAGGGGAGCTGAAGCGTGCCGTGGATGTCCTGCAGCACGCCTACACGCAGGGCAGTCGTGAACGCAACAATCCGGGCAATTTCAATGACATCGCGGAGACGCTGCGGTTGATGCGGCAGAAGTACTACGATCGCTACCCACCACGATTTTTGCAGGACAACCCGATTCTTCCACGCGAGATGGAGTTGCTGCGCAAGAGCGGAATTACGAGCACTATCCTTCTGCCGCTCTGGGATGACTTGCAGGAGGGCTACGGGGCCGAGAACATCTTTATGCCCTGCGAGGGCGTCTGGGAAGACGCTTTCACACCGAAGCTGTGCCCGAAGCAGGTGAGCGCCGGCGCGAAGCTGATGCACTTCGCTGACTACCAGCAGCAAGGCCTTACGTACACCATCGTGCGGGATGCCGACCCGCTGCACATCCAGCAGAGCGTTGTCGCTGACTGCTCATTGGTGTGCAGCTTGATGATTTGCGCCAGTTACCAAAAGCGCTTCCCTAATGCGAAGATCATCAGCAACGTCATCTACCCCCAGGACCGCGAGGGCAACCCGATCATAAACCCTAAAGGCAAATACTGTGTGAAGATGCTTATCAACGGCATCACCCGCATCGTCACAATTGACGACCGTCTCCCTGTCCGCCCGCATTCGATGCGTTTCCTGTGCACCAGCAGCACTGACCCGAGTGAGCTGTGGGTGTCGCTGATGGAGAAGGCCTTTGTAAAGATCTGCGGTGGCTCTTACGACTTTCCGGGCAGCGTGAGCTACACAGATCTGTACAAGCTGAGCGGGTGGCTGCCCGATTCCATACTCTTTGGCAAGCCGGAATTCGACGAGGAGTACCAGTGGACCCGACTCTACCAGAACTTTAAATCTGGCGCGCTGCTGTTCACGGTGAGCACGCCAGCCGAGATGCCACCGGCGGACCTGAAGCTGGGCCTCGCCACCGGCCACGCCTATGCGGTGTTAGACATGCAACAGGTTGAAAAGGAACGCGTCTTGCTGCTCCGCAACCCGTGGGGCAAGCAGGAGTGGCTCGGCAAGTTCGGCAAGCACGACACGAGCGAGGTGAGCATGGAGGTGCGGAAGGGGTTCGACTTAACACGAGAACAGGAGGAGATGGGCTGCTTTTGCATCGCGTACGACGACCTCGTCCGCTGTTTCGACCAGTGCAGTCTGAGCTGGAATCCGTATATGCTGTACCGCACGCCAGACGGCAAGTCGCGGCGACCCGTGCGCATTGCTTGCCACGGCACCTTCGACTACACAAAGAGCACCGCGCTGATGCCGCAGCTGCATATCGGCGTCGTGGACGCACCGAAGCGCACGCGCATGCATCTCATTCTGTCTCGCCACATCACCGATGTCGCTGAATTCGGTCGGCAGTACGACAAGAACGACGAGTCCACACCGTACCTCGCGCTAAAGGTGTACGACGTGACGGACTACCCCTCCGTCGCCCAGCACTTGGGTGGGAAGTGTTCCCTTGAGATGTGCTACTGCCGCCGTCTCGCCTCCAACGCAGACTTCGAGGGTGGGGTGGAGCCTCTCAACGACGTCATCTATCGCGCGTCGTCTGCGCGCACCTTCAGTTTCGATTGCCCAGCCGGCACGAGCAACCTAGTCGTCGTCGTGTCGCGCACCTCGTCGAAGGTGCAGCAGCCCTTCCACTTCACCGTTACGCTGCACACGGAGCTGGAACAGATGCGGCTGCCGCGGCTGCCGACAAACCACGGCAGCGCCACCGAGGACGCGAACTCGCTCTTGGTGAGCGCCAACGCCACGGCGGGCAACCCCAACGCTGGTGTCTACATGCACATGATTCCCGCCTCCACCCTTAAATGCACGACGAGGATCACTGGGGCGTGGGTGAAGGGCAAGAACTGCGGCGGCCGAACCGACGCCGCGACCTACGTCTTCAACCCACAGTACCGCCTGCATCTGGACCAGCCCTCGCACATCTCGCTGCGACTTGCCGTGGGCGGGACGGAGAGCTCGTGTGCGATTCAGCTCGTGCGGCCACGCACCAGCAGTGACAGCGGTGGCGTCGATGCGGCGAAGTCGCGCAAGCTGATCGACTTCAACGGCCGCATTGGCAACGGGGCGAAGGAGGGGGAGCTGGTGTTGGAGAGCGTCCGCTACGCCTTTGGTGGGGCAGTAGTGGACAGCGCGTTACCCTTCTGTGTTTGCTATGATCGCTACCGCACCCTCGGCAAGCTCAAGTGGAAGCAGGCGAAGAAGGTTGTCGTGAATGTGATGACGGAGGACCGCAACACGGAGTCTCTCGTTGTCTACGATGTCGAGGAGAGCGACAGCGTAAGTGTGCTGCTGCTAAATGTGATGAAGAAGGGCTACGCCGCCTCGCCGCGCGCGTCGCACTTCACCGTGAATGGGAAGCCTGTGGAGCTAGAGAGCACCATCGCCACCCTCTTTCAACTCGCCTCGAGCCTTGGGGGGACGTTGCTGACAGCCACACCACCACCTGCAGATGAGGGCACGAGCGTAGCGAAGTCCGTCACTGTTGCGTGCGAGCTGGGACCCAAGTCGACAGCGATCAAGAAGGCTAACAGCCCACAGGTGTCTCGGCTGAAGGAGCTCTTAAAAGACATCGTTTGTGATGTGCTGCGGTGTGCCTCTCAGTTCAGCAGCTTCGTGCCGCGGCTGACACACCTGGCACGGCAGGCCAAGAGCACGCTTGCCAGCCCGGCTGACACAGACGTGCGGGACTACCTCCTTGAGGCCGCCGCCTACCTCGGCGACTACGTGAAGAGGTGGTCGAGTGCGGTGCGACGCGCGCAGATCCCACAGACGCTGCTGCCTGTCCTACCGGCAGGGGACTACACCCTTATTCCTTCCCTATGGGACAAGGGCACACCTGGCTCCTACGACATTACCGTGGAGACGACGCAGCCACACAAGCTGACGGAGATCCCGCCGGAGGGGAGTGGGCTGCAGGAGGCGCTTGTGCGCGGGGAACTTCGCAGTAATGCACCGCGGTTGAGTCTGTCTCTGATGAAACCCGGTGCCGTCATTCGCAAGGAAGATCCTTTCTTTCACAACAGCAAGGTGCAGGTAGTGCTCCCCACGCGCAGCACACTTCTTAGCCGACTCTTTGTGCTGATGGACGTGGCGGATGCGGAGGCGAAAGGGCAGCCGACGAGGGCACCCGCAACGAACATCAGTCTGTACCGCGTCCGTGACAACTCGTCGATGGAGCTGGTGTGCTCCTCGGACGGCTACTCCTTTGGTGGCGTGGCCACGCCCCTGGTGGAGGTGGAGGGCAAGACGCCGTACCTGCTGGTCGTCAGCTCGGAAAGACCGGCAACCGATAAGTATCTGCTGCGCATCTACAGCAGCGCAAATTGCACGGCACAGCTCGCAAGCTGATCGAATCGCCGCGGTGTTGGCCGAAGGCCAGCTTGTTAGTTATAATAGTAGAGAAGCAAGGTCTCCTCTGTACTTGTTTGTGTGTTTGTGCGTGCTGCTGCATCTTGAAGATGTTCGGCTCACTGTTGAGCTTCTTCATTCATTCATTTACTCGTCTTTTTTTTTGTTTGGCATTCACCGCTGCCGCATTCGCCTTTGCTTTATATAGATGTGTTTATTGACTCACTTATTTCCCAGGTCCCTCTTTCTTTTTGTGCTTTTGTTGCTTTACACACACACATACGTCCCCTGCGCTGGGGAACCAGCTGAGCACAAAGTGGTGAAAAACCTCTTTAAAGGAAGGAGCAGGAGAAAGGAGAGGAGAGAGCTACGGAGTGTTTCTCAGACAGTCCCACACGTCATCTGCAATATATATATATATATATATATATATATATATATATATATATATATATATATATATATATATATATATATAGCGAAAACGAAACCCCAAAAAACTGGAGAAGACGGATTCTGCTCGAACACCAGCCGGTCTTTCTCAGGGCAAGCGCTGCGTCAACTTCCCTTTCTCTCTTGGTGCATAAAACACGAGCTTTTTTCTGTTTGGATTTTCTCTTTCTCTGCTGACACGCGTTCATCTCTGTTTCGAACACCATTCTCCCTCTTCGTTTGATTTTTCATCTTCCAAAGTGAAGTGACCCCCACTCCCATTCCTCTCCCCTCGGAGAGTCCGACCGGCTGTGTCCTCCTCGGCCACACAAGAAGTAGCGGCATCGGCCACCCCAAACCAAGGTGAAGCGAAAGAGAAAAAAATAGAGACAGATACACACATCAACATTAACAGTGACAATGCCACCGAAGCGGCCACTTCGCCGGCCACCCGGCCCTGCAGTGCAAGTGCGCACCGCTTTACATACCCAAGAACTCATCTTATTTAGCAGCCCCATTGCCGGCGCTCCAACAGCGCATCGCACGCCCTCGACTAACCGACGCACGTCCATCGCGGCAGGCGCCGCACCACCTCCTTCGTCGAGCAAAACGCACAGTGTGTCGCAGCGACGCCAAGCTGCGCCGTCGTCGACGACCTCGTCCGCCGCTGCTTCCACCTCCACGCCCACCGCAGCGTCGCGGCGGCACGTCCCGGAGTACGAGCCGTTCCCTGAGCACTACCACACGGTCCCGTGTGCACCGACGTCGTTTTCGTCCGAAATAGCACCGATCACCGCCGCTGTGGCTGGAGCTGCCTCGTCATCGTCGGTGCAGCCCAGAGGGCGTGTGCCGTCACCACCTCCGTCACGCGGTGGTGGTGGCAGTGGTACTGTTGTGAGTAGTAGCAAGCAGGGCGGGGGTGGCGGCATCGTCGCCTCCGGCTCCAGCAGCCGCGTTGTGCGTCTGCTGCGCGACGCCCGTGCTGCCGTGCAGGACCCAATTCGTCCTGAGACGCCTCTGGACGGGTTTCATAATATCAGCGGAGGAGTAGGAGGAGCGGGAGGAAGGGCGGTGGGCTCATCCAGCTTTTCACGGCAGCCTCCACAGTCCCTTGAGCCACGTCTGCGCAGACGACTGCCGGCAGGCGGGCGACTCGCTCCCATGCTGGCTTCTGCAACTGCGTGCTCCCCCTTGCCCACCGGCTCACCGCTGTCGCTGCAGTCCGCTGGACTTTCGTCGCCGATCGACATGACTCGTGTCCCCCACCAAAGCGGCACGGCGGCTGGGGCACGGGCTGCCTCACCTGCGGGTGCATCCGGTGTCGCTGCACGAGCACCCAGCGATGATGCCATGGACGCCGATGCGTTCGCCAGGCTCTTCACAGCTGCCCAGCAGCGTGGGGAAGAGGGTCTTTTAGACTGTGCGCTTCTCTTAGGCCGTCTGAAAGAGTGGCTCGCCGCCCAGCCTTTGAAATGCACCACTGCTGCGCCGCCACACACGCTGAACGCGGCGGCCACGGCGTGTTTGCAGACCACGCTGCTCCACTTTTGCGATCACTGGCCGACCGGTGCGGCGCTGCGCAACGCCATTGACAACTACGCCGCGCTAAACGACGATGCTCTTGACGCGACGCAGGTGAGTGATGGGAAGCGGCTGAGCCGGTCGCTCTCCTCCTCTGTCCCGCTCAATTACGCTGAGGTGGCATTGTTGGCGGCTGCTGTGATGCTGCGCAGCTACCCTGCCGCCTCTCTCGTCGCGGAGCCGGTTTCCTTTCATGCCCTTATCACCGCCCTGCACAGCATCGCCGAGTGTGGGGTGGCAGAGTGGCTGGTGCAGGAGTCGCAGGTGATGGAGGTGCTCATGGAGGTGCTACTAGTGCTGACGGCGGCGCAGCGTTGTCCTTCGGCGGGGCTTCCTGCTGACACGACCAACAGACATTCGCAATGGACGCTTTCGATTTTGGATATCTTTGCCTGCTGCTGCGAAGAGGCGGCGGTAACCACAGCTCTTGCTGCAATATCAGCGGAGGGACAAGTAGAGAGTCGACTATCTGCGTCACGGCGCACCGTCAGCGCGATGGACGGGGAGCAGGATATGATACGTGGTCGCGGCTTCGCGGAGGATGCGGATGTGGGAGTGCGGGTGATGGACACGGCATCGTCGAAGGGTCGTCAACAAGGGATGCGGGTGGCGTCGGCTTCAGCGACGTCCTCCGTGGCCACGCTGCATCGTATGGCGCAGCCATCGGTAAGTCGACCGGGCTCGCGCTCGCCGCTGAACGGCAGCACCGTGGTACCCCAGGGCTCCCCGCTGAGTCTGCTGCGCAGCGGCAGTGGTGATGAGGGAGGTCAGCGTCAGGTGGGTGCAAATCCGCTAGAGACCCTCACCACGCATCTTGTGTCGCTCGGACTGCCTGCAGTTTTGCAGGAGCTGAGCACAAACGAGCTCGCTCGGGCCTCAGCACCGGCAGCGGCATCTTCTTCGACAGGTAGTTCTCTCCTCCCTGTGGTCTGCTCCTTGTTTCGTCTACTGGCGCAGCTCCATGCCGAGTCGCTGCGCTGCGGCGGCGTCGTTGAGACACTCGTGGCTGTGCTTCAGGCGGACGCGGCGGACACTCCCGCGGTGGAGTCGGCGGCACGTGCCTTAATTAAACTCACCTTCGATGATGCGAGTCTGCAGCACATGCAGGCATCTGGGACGACGCTGTTGGACGCCGCAACGCACGCCTTACTCACGCAGATGCGCCTGCACCCCACCGATACCGCCTCCAAGACCTCGTCGATCGACCTTCTCGTCACACGGCTGTGCGGTGTTGTGGCCCGAGTGGCGGAAGGCAGTGCGGCACTGCAGGAGCATCTCGCCACACCAGCCGTGACACACGTGTTGGAGGTGCTCGCTCATCGCTACCTGTCTGTCACCGACATCCCCGCTGCGTGTGACGATATCACTAGAAACAGCAGCATTCTCAACAAGGGGACGTCGCCGTGCTGGTTGCCGCCCACTTCGGTCCTTCAATCCATCATTTGGGTTTTTGGCATGGCGGCGATGTCCCCCCAGTGCTCGCTGCACTTTGTGGAGACGGTGACGCCACAGCTTGTGGGCTTGCTGCAGCGCTTGCGGGAGTCGTCTTCTGCGATGCCGACAACGGCGGTGTACGTCTTGATGTGCCTGAGCAACCTCTCCTACTTTTTTAACCGCTTCGAACCGATGCTGGGCGATACGGCCGCCGCCGTGCTGGTGGAGGCGGGGAGCGGTGCCTCGGCGCATGCGGAGTGGCTGTCCACGATCTGCGATGCGCTGTGCTTTTCGCTTGCCGCGTACCTCTTCGAAGACGATGTGGAGGCGACTGTCGAGGCAACGCGCATTTTGGGCAACATCAGCTACACAAACACCGGCCGTGACTGGATGGAGACAAGCCGGTGTGACGAGGTGATTGTTCTCTTTCTCGGTCACGAGGACCTACGCATCGTCTATAACTGTTGTGGCATCCTGCTGAACCTCACAGCTGCATCGCCGTGCCGCGTAGTGGGGGATCCCGAGCTGCTGCAGATGATGCTGTCCTACACGGCGCGGTACACCAAAGATGACACCATTGCAGCAGCGGCGGCGTTAGAGAAGGAGCGGCTGTCCAAACAGCGGCTGCTGACGTCGGCAGCCAACGGTTCAGCAGGACAGCAACAAGCAGTAGAGGCTGACCAGGAGTGCGCCCTGGAAGCGAGTAGCAGCGCAAATCAAATAGCCGACGTGGTGGGAAAGCTGCTGATGAACGTGCAAGGCTTGCTATCCTTGGATGCACATGCGGGAAGCCCAGCCGATGCGTAAAAGGAGACAAGCGTTTTTTTTTTTTGTGGTTTCCTGTGTGTTGCTCCTCATTACGATGAGGCAGTCGATGTATGTAACTTGTTGCCTCACCTCCCCCCAGGTACAGACACACAGATGCACCCGTCTACACTCACATACGTGACTGCTACAGCCCCAGAGGTCACCAGCATGATGACAGAAGAACAAACATGAAAAGGGGAGTACCCATGCAAAGGGCAGTGTTGTTTTTTCCTGCATGGGAGCGGTGCAACACTGTGCACAGTTCGAAAAAGCAACAAAGAAAAAAACCTTGCAGACATCAGGGTCCACGGTGCACCGCCACCGCATTATTTGTTGAGTCGTTGCACAAGTCTGAAAGCGACGCCTTTTAGGGATGCCCGCCCTCACGGCTTCCTCTCCTCTTTTCCTCTGCAGTGGATGCACATTGAGGAAAGAGGGGGGGGGGAGGGTGGCCCACCTACACACACGAAAAAGTGGCTTCTCTTCATGTTGTTTTTACGTGTTTAACTAAGTGTCCATCTCTCTCGCTCTTTCTCTCACATCGTCACCCGCACAAGTAAACAAATAAAAAGCAACGCGAAAAAAAAGAGGAAACAGAGAGCTGCCTTTTTTCCCCATTCGATCTACATCAGCCGCCACCTCCCTCACGCGATGAGCCAGCCCACATCGACGGCGCTGCCAGCACCGCAGCCACTGAGTACCTCCTCCGCACTTCGCTCCTCCCTTGACGGGCTTCCTGAGTGGTGCTCCGACGCTTTTCGTGAACGCTACGGGAGTGGCGAAGTCCCACAGTTTGGCTGCTACGACCCCGTCTACCTGCGTCGGCCTTTACAGCCGGCGCTGGACTTGTCCGGGCTACCCTCGTCCCCCTTCTTCCCTCCCTTCTCTTCTCTTGTCCGTCAGTACGTGAAGGAAAGGGATGCAACATCAGAAGCCGGTGCGCGGCACGCTGTGGAGGACGAGGAGGGAGAAGGGCAGGAGGAGCTTGCGGGGTATGCGTTTGGTCGTGCGCGGCCTCCGCGCAGCTGGGAGCGCATCACCAGCGCAGAGGACTTATGGAATGGCCCGCCACTGACGACAAAGATACCACCCGCAGCAGATTACGAACGCATCCTGTTGGATCGGGCGTGACTTCGTGTGATAGATGAGGGGAGGGGCAATTAAGATAGTTGTAATGATTCTCTCCGTTGCTTGCGTTCCTTAGTTTTTTTTTTGCTTTGCGTGTGCGTGAAGGTGGTTTGGGTACTTTTGCGTCTTGCTGAGTCACAGTGTGTATGTGCGCCGAGTCAATGAATGTGAGGGGTGCCCTTCAAAAGACCAGCGAGAGAAGCAAAGGGTGAGAGGGCACCTAACAAATAAAGGAAAAAAAAGAACAAGTGAATCCATACGCAGACAACACTTCTCTGCTTAAAAAAAAGAAAACCAACATACATTTCACAATGCTTGCTGCTTTGATTGCGTCACTGCTACTTGGACGTGTGCTTGTGCACTAGTGTATTGCGTTGCGGCTAGGCTCTTATAGGGTTGAGCTCTTTTCTGATCTTGTCCCTGCTATTCGCGGTGCTCGTTCTTTTGACCTCATTTTCTCTTCTTTCCTTCCTCCCTCCCTTTCACACGCGCACGTCTCTCTTTGTGGAATCAACATCCACTCCCTAAAAAAGTCATTCATTTTGTCGCTGTTGCTGAGTGGTTTCTTTCTCGCGCACGAACTCAGGACGAAGGCGTTTGACGAAACACAGTAAGTTGCTGAGTCGTCGTCGTGTACGCTGTGCGTTACCGTGCACTTCTGCCCCCCTCCCGTCTCCTTTTTTTTTCTCTTTAGCGCACGCAGAGACAGACAGAGGGGAGTGGCGGAGTGAGAAAGGGAAAGGAGAAGAGATCACAGAGAGAGAGAGACAGAGGTACATCCTGCCGCTGATCAGTCTTTTAAGAGAAACGAAGGTTCTCGAGCACCTCTGTTGGCACGAATAACCAAATTGCTGTAGTGAGGCGTTTTTTTGTCGAGAACCGCAGGTCTAGGAAGAAGGAGGTGTTGATCACTTTTTTTTTCAGATACCTTTTTGTTTGTCTGTCTTCTTCTGTATTACCACCTGGTTGCTTTCGCTCATCATGACGGATTATGAGCAGCGCCACGGGAAGGTAGACATGCCAGCCCTACCGTCTGCCACACGTATACATGGCAGGTACGGCTGCCCATTGCAGGGTAATCGCAACGCCCTCGTCGCCACCGCACCGCCGCCCTCCTCGCATGCTGGGAAGCTCAGTGGCGTCGTTGGTGTTGCTGTGTCCCCCACCACACCCCCGCTGCGCTCGTATGCGGAGTGGTATGTGGCACACAGTGCTTCTACGGCTGCATCTCCGATTCATGCTGTGTCCACGGTAGAGCATTTCAAACAAGAAAGCCGTGCGGCAGGCCGCAAACAGGAGGAGCATCTTTGGTCCCTCATGCACGACATCTACGCTGACGCGGAGCAGTCCGATCAGTACCACCCCGATGCGATCGGCATCGAGGCGGTGCAGCCGCACCGACGGTGGTTTATCTCGCAGTACGCACACCTACAGGCGTTTCTGCAGCGGCAGCCGGTGCTGCGGCGGGCGAACATAGTATGCCGGTGGCTGGAAAGCACGTACCGCGACGACACGCGGCACGAGCCACGCCTGCGTGGCAAGGATGAGGTGGTGCTGCGTCAGCTTATCTTAACCCATCTACGCGGTGGTGAGCTGCACCAGGCGATTCAGGCTGCCGTCACCTACGAGAGCTGCGTGCACAGCTGCGTGTTAAGTGCGGCACAACTGCAGACGGTGCCTGAGCCGTGGTTCGCACAGACTGCGTTGGTGCCGCTCTTCGGCGAGTACGCGCATGGGGAGCTGGATCAGGCGTGGTGTGGCAACGAGTACCGCCTCGAGAACCTCTCGCAGCTTTACGAGGAATCCCTGAAGTACCGCCGGGCTGCAGCCACCGCCACAGCAGGTGTGGAGAACAGCGCAGCACGACCAGCAGCGAGCGCCAGCAACGACTTCGACGCCGTGATTGGTGCTGCCTTGTGCGGCAACCTGGACGTGTTGGAGACTGCGTTTAAAATAAATGGAGACTGGAAGGATATGGTGTGGTGCTACCTGCGATGTGCCCTGGTGGTGGCTTTCACAAAGCAGCTGATGGTGGCCGCTGGCGCCGGAGGGGAAGAGGGCGGGCGTGGCCAGGCGGCAGGCGTTGTCGACGGAAGCTACGCGGTGTTTATCGAGGAGATGACCGGCAGCGGTGATGAGTGGGCGGTGGTCTTCTCGCAGAAGCTGGTGCAGGGCTTGGCCGCTCGTCTGCAGTCCGGCTTTCTGGACCGAGCACCGCTGGAGGAGCAGCTGCAGATGCGCTTCATCCTGCAGTCACTCACGTGCATGGACAGCAAAGGGTGGAACGGAATTCTCCTTCCCGGACCGGCTGTCGCGTCTGCTGCCAATGTGCCAACGGAGTGGTTCGACATTGTACCAGAGGAGGGCAATAGTGAGGCGGCGCGACTCGTCACTCACGTCATGCTAGCGCAGGATGTTGCCTACGGCGAGACGCTCAGTCCACACTCGGTGCAGGTACGCGCTGGTGCTGCCCTCGCCACCTCGCTCGCCCAGTATGCCGTCTTCCTCGCCTTGCTGCCACGATATCCGTTCGATGAGGGTTTGAAAGCGACGACTGCAATGGCGCTTCGCCTGCGTGACCCGCGACACCGCGCTGGCGTCTACGCCGCCTTCATCAAAGCCGCACGCGAGTACGAGCTGGAGAGGTCCGACCTCTCACGCAGCCAGCTGGAGGAGCAGGAGGCCCGGCTGGTGCGTCAGTTCGTGACGGACGACGTTGATGCCGTGGTGCATGCAGAGGTGCAGCAGCTGCTGTACCAGCAGGTGCCTCCGACGATGATGCTGACGCACAACAAGTTGGCTGAGAAGATTATGTGGGAGGCGATGCATGCCGATTCCATGGCGGACTACGTTGGCGTGCTGCGGGGCGGACTGACGGCGTGCTGCAGCTTTTGGCTTGCGCAGCCCCAACCAGAGCTGGCGGCGATCGCGGACGTAAGCGGCGTTCTCACCCGCCGCGTACTGGCAGAAATGCAGAGGCGATCCGACAAGCCCGACGAGGGCAGCGGTGCTGCTGCATCGGCAGCATCGCCGTCGTGCAGCCCGATGACAGAGCTCGAGCGCAGCGAGGCGACATTCTGGTATGTGCTGAGTGAAGCGCGTGGGCTTGCGAAGCGGCACGCCGCAACGGCAGCGGAGTTGACCGGCGCATGCGCGAACGCCGCGTTTGCCGGTGCCGCTGCAGGGCCGTCCAGCCGCACCCTCGTTTATCAGCTGATACAGGACGAGACAACGTTGCTGAACCAGCTGGTGGAGCAGACACAGCGGGCGGTGCGGCACGGCGGCGCCGTCGTCCACCGCGACCGGCAGTGCCTGACGGCCATCATGTTTCTCGTGCAGCAGCTCACAGAAGCGGTGACGCTCTCTATGCTCTCGAACGGGTCGCTAAGCGAGGCAGAGGTGGCGGCGGAGAGTCCTGCATCACACGATGAGCTGCGCCGCATGCAGCAGGTATACGCGCTGTTGGAGGAGCTTCACGATGCGGGTTACCTGGAGCCGGAGTTGCTGCCCCAGGAGTGTGCGAATGCGCTGTACACACAGATTCGCACGATGCGGGTGTCGTACGGGCAGCAGCTGCACCGCCAGCAGGTGATGGCCGCGCTGCGCATGCGAAGTGCACGCCAGGTAGAGAACGCCGCTGCTGAGGCAGAGTTGTAAAAGGGCGTTTCTGTGATGGGCTTGTTGTTGGTTGTTGTGAGTGTCGTTGTCGATGTTGGTTGCGAGTCAGCACGTGGGAAAGTGCTTTTGAGATCAACATAAGAGAATGGAAGAGTTCCTTTTTCTCTTGTTGTTGTTTTGGCTGTGCAAGGACGCCACGCAATGTACACGCACCAACGCTTGCATCTGCGGCGGATTTCTCTTCTTATTTTATTTGTGGGGGTGTTGCAGACCTGTTCGGTCTGATTAACGCGGTTTTAAAACTGTACACACCATAGAGGCAATCGTAATGGGGATAACGACGAAGAGAAGCACAGATGACAAAACACGCAAAAAAAGCCCCAAAAATACGGCGAAAGGTAAAAGAAGGACGAAAATCGTGTGGCTGAGTCGTACTGCGGTGGTGGTGGTGGGAAGAGGAGTCGAGTTTTTGCGAAGTACAACCACCTCTTCCCAGACCTTTGATTTCGCTCTTTTTTTTTGCTCCCCGCACTGGGTCTCCCACGAGGTGGCGGGGGATTGCAAAAGCAGCGGCTCACCGTTAGATTCCATGCACTAAATCAGCAACAACCAAGTGGAAAGAGAAAAAGAGTTCTAGCAAGGAGTGGTGGTGCATTGAGAAATGTTCTGCGCAAAAGGGAGCGCCGAGCCCAATGAGAAAATCGTCTCACATCAGCGAAAGATGTTGCGACTTTACAACCATTACATGCAGCCAAAAAAGCAGGTGAGAACGCTTTCTTACGGAGGCACATTCGTGGTGTGATGACGTAACAGCCCCACCTCTCTTCCTTTTTTTTTCTCTTCTCCTTAAACCAACGAGGTGTCACGCTCACGTGTGGAGTTCAGTTCTTTAAAGAAAAAAAGAAACTTGTCGTTCTTTTCTCTTTCTTATCTCATCGTCATGCCTTCTGAACCGCTCTCGTCGACTGCAAACGGGCCTGAATGTGCTGCAGCTAGTGCGGAAGCCCCCTCCTCTTCTGCGCCGTCTGCCCCGTTGCCCTCCGCAGAGACTATCCACCACTTCCAGGAGACCTTCTCCTTCGTGCGTCATGAACGTGAAGATGTACGCAAGATGGCTATCCACGGCATTGCGGAACAGAGCAAGGACAACCACGATCTCTGGAGCTTCCTGGCCTCCCCGCAGTACGGGCCATCGTGCATTGATGCTCTGCTGCAGTACCTGCACGCGGGCGGCAAGAACGTCTTGGGTGACATCTTGACAATCCTGGTGAACTGCTCTGCAGACGGCAGCTGTGCGGAGATGCTGGTGCAGCGCAAGGTGGTTCGCAAGGCGATGCGCCTGCTGGATGGGATGGAGCGCAGCGACCAGCCGGAGACGTACGTGCGTAGTGTGCAGGAGCTCACTCTGATGTTGCTGAACAACCTGACGGCAAGTCACGTCACAGCCATCGACGACTTGCTGCAGAAGGAGGATGAGGATATGCGGGGTTTTTACCTCGGCAAGCTGCAGGTGTACTACGAGCGTTTTGCTGCCGAGGAGGCGGAGACGCGAAGGAAGGCGGAGGAGGCGGAGGAGGCAAAGAAGGAGCTGAGCTCCTCTTCGGCCGCTGGTGCCAGCGCGGAGAAGCAGAAGGAAAACGAGAAGATCGCTGCCGGTGCTGCGGCCACTGCAGCCCATCGCGATTTGAATCGATGGATCCTCCACGTCCTTCTGAACCTCACCCGCACCTTGGACGGGCAGGAGCTGCTGCTGGAGGACGAGGAGTGGCGTGTCACCCTGAACGGCTCCCTTGCCTCTCCCAACCCGCGCCACCGCTATCTGGCTGCTCAGTGCTACCGCAACTGCGCCTGCTCGCCGAAGCCGCTCTACGACCTCATCATGAAGAGCGACGCCCTCGTCACGGCGGTGCACCGTCTCACGCTGAAGGAGTCGATCCCTGACATTCAAATGGCGTTGGCAGAGTTCATCGCCAGTATGTTGGAGTCTGAGGCGGGCATGACGCGGCTGGAGGCGGTGAACGCGAAGAAGGCACTGGCCTCTGCGGTGGCGGTGTCGAAGCCAGCTGCTGCGCCGGGTGTGGCGAACAGCCGGGTGGAGGTGGTGGAGGATGGCGTCCCAGTGGAGGCGCCGTCGGAGCCGAGTGTGGTGCTCGGCCCTAAGGCATGCGATTTCATTGAGCGCAGCGTGCTGCCGTACCTGGACGACGTCATCGATGCGTACTTGGCCCCTGGCAGCGACGCGCTGGATTGAAGAGAACAATACAAGCAGAGAAGGGCAGAGGACGGGAGGATCCCGCTTCTTCTTTTTCTTGCACTTACCGCCCGCATCGTTCTTCTTTTGCTTCGACTGCGTTTCCTATGTGTTATTTGTCACTGTTGTGCTCCTTTAATTAATGTTTAACTGTCTGTTCATTCCTCGTGTAATGGCTCAGTGGAAGGGAGCAAAAAGGAAAAAAAAGAAAACACAACGATAACACAACACGGCAGCATTATCGCTGTTTTGAAACCCAAACCGGTGGAAAAGAGTGGAAACACCATCAGCCAACGCTGCAGAGCTGTCGCTCGGAAACTGTTTTAGAAATGTGAACGGTGCTTCATCGCCGGAGGGCCAAAGATTCTCTTTTTTTTTTTTTACTACTTCTTTGGTCGTCTTGCAAGAATAGGTTGAAGAACAAGGGAAAGAGAAGAGCACCGATAGTGCCATCGGTCTGTGAGAGAAGAGGGAGAGGCACAGTGAGTAGAATGATGCCGTGCTCTGCACAATTCCGTCTTCACTACCGTTACAACACATAGGGTTTTTTTTTTCTGTCCCCCTGTGGAATACCAACTCTAAATTTGTGCTCGTGTGCGTGGTTGGTAGTATCGCAGCTGCTGCGCCGTTGTCTTTTCCTTTGACCCGCTGTTCCACTCCTCTTCAATTTCCTTCTCCGGCTTTTTTTTTGCTGTGACGTATTTTACATGGCGCGCGCGCGTGTGTGTTGAATACGAACCACCACGACTGCCGTGACTCTTCTCCCTTTTCCTCTTCTGTGTGCTGCGTTCCACCTGTCTTCGTCACTGCGTGAATACTATCTAACAACAACAAAACGTGGATCACTGTGTCGCCACTCCCAATAGCTCAGTAGCTCTCAACATTTGCTAAAATTAAGACAAGTCACAGAGTTTTCTCACCAACGGGATAACCTTTTCCAAAGATCACCATGTTCCGCCGCCTCGTTATTCAGAATCCCGTCGCTAGCCGTGCCCTCCGCACGGGTGCTCGCTCGTACTTCTACGCGTGCCCCGGTGAAACCGGCATCAGCGGCGCTACCATGCAGAGTGCGCTGAAGCTGACCCTCGTCCTCATTGTTGCCCAGGCCATCGGCATTCGCGTCTTCATCTTCAACCGTTACACCACCAAGAACCAGTTTGTGGAGGACTCCACCGACCTGTGGGAGAACGACGGGACGGAGATGGAGGGCGACGAGGCGGTGGCCAACCTGCGCATCCAGCACGAGCGCATCATGCCGTTCATGAACGACATTAAGGACAAGCTAGAGTCTGCGTAAGGAAAGGTAAGACCGCTGCAGAAGTTAAAGAAAGGAAAAAAGAGGTGAGATGCAAGGGTGGGGGTGGTGAGGGAGGAAGAGAGGAGAGTGTCCATGAAATTGTGGGGGGGGGGCTGCTGCTTTGCATGCAGGCTAAGCTATTTCCTCTCTCCCCTCTCCCCACACGTACTCCCTCCCTTTTGATGTCTCTTCACGTCACAAATGTACTCTGGCAGCATGCGCTTTTTTTTCGTGTCTTACGTGTTTAGCCCTCTTCTCATCGTCTCTTTGCTTCCGTGCTTTTGGGTTTCGTGATGCGACATGCGCCACGCTGGTTGTCGCCGGGTAGTTGCAACGCAGCGCTTAGTGGGCGCGTCAACAAGTCGAAGGGAGAAAAGGAGAGAGGGAAGTAGTCTAGAATTTGTAGGTATGCTTTTCTGTTTTGCTTTGTTTGTTTCTTTTTTCTTTTGTAGGTAAAAAGAGTCGTCGCTGTTTTTTCCCGTTTTTTTTTGAGTTTGTTTTCACTCTTCATTCCTTCTTCATCTGTATGCGTAGCTCTGAAATGGATGGGCAGTTCTGTCTCCCTCTCTCTCAATTTCTCATGTGGCGAGACCTGCGTAGCAATACTCTGACCCCTTACTCCCGCAAAAACACATCTAAAAAAGAAAAAAAAACTCGCTACAAATCAAACTGAAAGCAAACAAAATAACAGACGATAAGGCGCTGAGTCGACGGACGGCTTAACGGCAGTGATTTCTACTGATAGCGCATAATGCAGCTGGGATCTGAGCACGATCGAAGACACTCGTAAGAGAGCGTTCAAGGTAACTGCACACCAAAGTGAGGGACGAAGGCGCCGCTGCGATCTCGACAGCGCTGCCCTTTCGCAACCTGCTCCCCTGTTGCCAACTCCTTTTTTCCCGCATGTGTGGTTGGCTTTCTCAACAAAGGGCAAGGACTGGAAAGATGTACTCGGCGTGGGGAGACACCGCTGTAAAACCCAACAGAAGCGCTTAAGCATCCCTCTCCTCCTGTCTCCCATATATATATATAGCCTCGTTCAGCGTACGACGACACACGGAGGGTTGCTCAAGGCGACGAGGAAGAGGTGCTTGCGTTTAACTTTGCCTCTCCTCCCTTCCCCCTGGCGCTCTTCTTACCTTTCCTCTGTTTTTTTTTTATGGATGAACGACCTTTCCCTGACCCTCATCTTTACACACACAAAGCACATAAGCTAAATAGCGACCTAGCCCCTGTACATTCATACACATACACGTATATGTACTTTTTCTAATTTCCTTTGCTCACTGGTCTTTTCCTTCATTCCAAGTCGAACTCGTGCGAGTCCTTCGTCCTTCACCCTTTCCTTTTTTTGTGCTGTTGGCGTGCTGATTGAATCCTCTTCCCGCTTCCTGTGATTTCTTACTGCTGTATCATCGGGGCTGGGCACACTTTCCAGTGCAGCGGTGCCAACATACGGCACTGGAGAGTAAAAGAAGAGGGCATTAAGAAAACCCAAAAGCTCCGACGGGGTCGTTGCAATTCATTGTGCTGCAGCTCTCCGTGCCGTTCCTCGGTCTCGTGTTTTTCCTTCTACTGCTAGCCACAGAAGTCGTGCAGAGACACATTTTCCAAGTGGTTCCTGTGACCATTGCTTTGCTCATCACCGCATCTGCTTTTTCTTTCCATCAAACGCAAACAGTAGAGAAAAAAAAAGACAAAAACAATAACGTCAAACAAGCAAACCAAATAACGACCGTTTCTGTGAGTGACACGAAACAAAGAAAACAACAACAACGCGTTTGAACAGGGAGCGTGAAGGGAGAGAAGGAAGACAGAACAGAAGTCTCGATGGTTCACCCCCCGTACTCCAGGCACTTCCCTCAAAAACGGGCACACAAAGCTAATCGAGCTGTCTGACGCTTTTTTATTTTGGCCTCCGTTTCATTCCTCCTGCTACAGCCGCTGTTCCTGCTCTTCCACTGCAGTAATTCCTGTGATTACATCGAAGCTCGCATTCTATCTCTTTTCTCTTCACCTTGCTCTTCGTTCATTGTTTTGTTATCGCCATTGTCCTTGTTCTTCTTAGTTTTTTGGGCGCGCGCGTGTGTGTGGTCTGCGTTACATTTTCACTCCCCTCCATCGCCAAGATTTCATTTTCTGAACTGGAGTGTTTTCAGTCGCTTCCTTTTCCCCCTTTCCTCCCTCTCATCCTTCCCACACGAAGAGGAGGCCGAAAAAGGCACGGGGGCAAAGAAACAAACAACAAAACAGCAAGCAAGCAGACACCACCACCTCCGTCTAGTTGACTTGGGTCTGATCAGTCCCCCCACACCTCTTCACACTTAGTGAAGAAGAGAGAAGGACAAGTTTGAAGGAACGCAGGAAGAAACTGATCATTGTTACTTTCTATAATTTTAACGTTGGGTTCTCCTTGCGTTGATTTGCTGTTTTTATTTTATCTTGTTTTAAAGCTGTTTTGGAATACAAGGGGGTAAACAGAAGCAACAATAAAAAAAAAGGAGAGGCGCCAAACACTCTTCATATAAACCCAACAGCGGCAAATACACTACGCACACGCAAGGGAGAGTGAAGGCGTTTAATTTGCATAGCAGCTACTGGTTGTCAAGAGAAAGTTAGAATCAAAGCAGATAACCCCCTATCGATTACTTTTTCCTTTCGTTTCTTGGAAAAAAAAAAGAGTCGAACGCGAGGCTCCTTTTTTTTTTCTCCTGTTTGTTTATGTGTGTACGGTGTGTGCGCGTGCGTGTGTAACGGTTCCACTACTCCTCTACATGGTGTCTGATTTTGTGTCCTTCAGCGATTCTTATAGCAGTGCCCTATCTTTTTTTTTCTTTTCTTCTTCTTTCTGTGTGCTATCGCTGTTGCTACTCGGCGTTGTCCTTTGTTTTTATTTCTTCTCTTTGTTTGGTCTGACTCGTGCGAATTTTCTTAGTTTTATTTCTTTCTTGCTGTCTTGTTTTGTTGTTTCTTTTGTTTTTCGTTGCCTCGATTTCCGGTGATTTGCTGCGTTCTTTTCCCCTCTTTTTATTGCCTTTGTTACGGTTTAAGTTCCCTTGAATCACCCCTTGACCACGTTACTGTCACTCTCTCTGCTTTTTTGGTTTTGTACTGCACCACAGGACTGTTTATCTTTCGGTACCACCTTCCGTCATTGCTCTTTTTTTTTTCGCTCTATTTTAAACTTGACTTTCTTTACAATACGTGCACTTATATAAAAAAAAAGCAGAAAACAAAGAGAATTCAGGCAAACGCACACGCAAACACACACACACACACGATCACACAATTATACGCGTTCACGTTAATTTCCAGCAACGTACTCTTTTTCCAGGAGTTAAGTGCCTTTTTTTTTGTTTGTTTGTTTGATGTCACCACTCTGACACTACAGAATACTGATTTACTATTGCTATCATTAGTGCTCTGTAAACGGCCACCATGCGGCTTCTTGTTGGTCGCTACATCCTCGTGAAGCAGATCGGCAAAGGTGGCTTCGGTGCTGTAGAGGAGTACAAGGACCGCATTACGAACGAAAACGTAGCTGTCAAGACCATCCCAGCGCGGTATGTTAACCAGGAAAGCCGCCGTCTCGTGCGAGAGATCGACATCATGTGCTTCCTGCACGACGCCCACCCACACGTCATTGGTTACTTCAACATCTTCGCAACGAAAGGCACCTCCAACCCTGACCACAACATGAACGGCAACGAGGATCCACTGGCTAGTGTGGCTCAAGACGAGGAGAACACGCCGGCGGAGCTAAACTTAATGGGGGACCTCTATGCAGGCCTCAGCAGCGGAGAACAGCTGCACTTACATCAAGAAGAGCTGCTAAAGTCGGTGGCAGAGATCACAAAAAACGATGAGTTTAACGTGCACATTGTCATGCCCCTCATGAAGGGAGACCTCTTCTACTTCATCCGTCTCCTCAGCTCCCAATCGAGCGTGCAGCGACTCGGTGTTACTCATCAGTATCTCGCTCAGGTGGCGGTAGTCTTCGCATTCCAAATCTGCTTCGGCTTGGACTACCTCCATCAATGCCACATCATTCACCGCGATATGAAACCCGACAACGTCCTCGTGCGACTCGACATTACGAACCCCTACATGTCCACCGCCCTCATTGCAGACATGGGACTCGCACGAGATGCGCAGCGCAGCGACACCATCTATATTTGCACCCGCTACTACCGCCCACCGGAAGTCATTACCAGCGTCTCCAGTGGAACCGAGAAGATTGATATCTGGTCTCTTGGATGTATCTTCTACGAGATGTGCACTGGGCAGACGCTCTTCACGATGCGTAGCGCTCTCAACGATCGCGGCGAGTGGGATGGCGCTAAGGCCAGTCTTCAGCTCGAGGTAATTTTAAACATCATCGGCACCCCCTCTCCGGAGGACATCGAGCGATATATGCCGAAGGGTAATGCGAAGCTGTACCTGCAGCGCAGCGCACCGCGACCTTCGCAGCTGCGACAGCTGATCGAGAAAAACTGGATTTTGCAGTACACCAGCGACGAGAAGGAAAAGTGGATCGACCTCATCAGTCGCTGCGTCGTCTTCTTTCCCGAGCAGCGTCCCACCGCCCAGGAGCTCTGCCAACACCAACTTTTTAAGGATTACAACGTTTTCTACGGCACCAACGTCCAGCAGTACGCGCCGACGCAGTACACGCCGTCGTTTCGACACTCCGCCGACACATCGCGGGTGGAAAACAAGCAGGCGATGCTGTCGCTGGTGAAGCAGGCGCTGCAGGAGACGTTGCTGCCGGAGAACGAAGAGGATGACACGAGCAACGAGGAGGAGGAGGAGGGGTCGACGTCAGAGTCCAGCAGTGACAGCGACAGCGACAGCAGCAGTGACAGCGACGATGACGACGACGACGAGGAGGAGGACGGCACGCCGCAGCCGCCGCTGGGGGACACCTTCGGCACTAGCCTGAGCACGCAGCGCCAAGACCGGAGCAACTCCGCCTTCAATCCAGCTCGCGGCAACCCACGCAGCGGGGGCAACAACAGTAATAGTAACAACAACAACAGAGATGAAAACGAGGAGAGCGAGTCTCGCAACGCCACTTCTTTGCTCGGAGTGTCTCGCAGTGCCTCGAAGTCGACGTCCGCGCCACCGAATGTCGTTTCTCAGGTGCACAATAACAAAGTAGCCTACAAGCAAAGCCCTGCTCCACCGAAGGAGCAGGCTGCGACGTTGCCGAACCCTTCCAGCCACAGCACACATGACTACGGCGCCAATGCCTACCTAGACGATGACGATGACATAGATGCCGAGGAGCAGGAGAAGCGGTTTCACTACCTCCACGCACAGCTGTCGCCCGCCGCGCCACCGCACCTGTCTGGCGAGTCCACCGCACGCTTCAGTCCTGGTAATGTGTTCCGAAACAGCCCTGTGACTACGGCCAGCGTTGCCAAGTCGTCCAACAGCCGGCTGCAACCATCAGCGCGACGGGCCGCCCAGTCAGCCAGCTCCGAGGACAGCGGCCCTGTCATCGACGACACGCCGCCGCTGGCACCAGCCCTGGCCTTTAAAGACCGTATTACACGTCGTCGACAGAGCGGCGGGGTTGAAGAAGAGGAGCCGAGCTTGGGTGGTCAGAAGCCGAGCGCCTTCAACTTGGAGGTACTACGTCACGGCGAGCGTGGTGATGTGGACCCGTATGGCAACGAAGAGCGCGGACGCCAACACCCGTTGCAGCCGCAGAGTGTTGTGCCGAACGCACTGCCGATGGTGACGGGACAGCGTGCCGTGCCGGATGACTCGCCGATGCAGGTGCCCTTCAACGTTTCCCTCGAACGAACGGAGACACCGCCGGTGACGCTGGCGAAGGGCGGCAACTACAACTACCTGTCGCAGTACCCCATAAGTCAATCGAGTGTACGTGCGCAACCACCACAACAGCAGCAGCATCCGGCAGCATCATTTTATTATGGAGGACTGGACGCCAGCACGAGTCTGCCGCGGCCGAACGGCGGTGGTGTGATGCGACGCATCATTGACGCCGGCGTTCACACTGTCAGTGTGCAGCCCTCCTCCCATACGCAGGGTGGCGTAGCGCAGGCAAAAAAAGCGGAGGAGGAGCCGTACGACTACTTCGGCGACGCAGACTACTTCACCAGTCCCAGCGAGAGCAACGTCGGCAAGGTGGTCGCCGCAGCGCAGACGCGGGAGCAGCCCTCGTCCTCCGACCTCTATCACACGCCGGAAAGCAGGCGTGCGGATGCGCTGCAGCCACTTGCGCCACCGGTGAAGTCGATTGTCGTGGTTCCACAGCCGCCACCACCGCTGCCACGTCCGACTGCCACGCCACCGCTGCCGCGCGTCAACTCCGTCTCTTTTCCTACCATTGCGGATGCGGAACTGCGGCGACGGTACATGTCGTACCGACACTCCCCGCGCAGCATCCAGGCAGCCACCTCCGCGGTGCTCGAGGAGCTGGGGAGCTGCACCCACGACGCCGACCGCTCCAGCGAGCTGCGTGACTTGCTGAACTACTTTGCGACGCTCAAGGCGGATAACTCGTATTACATTTGAGTATAAGAAAGAACGGTTGGGAGGGAGAGAGGCAGGCGGGCAGGCGACGCTGGACCGAAAAGAGCAACAAAAAGACAGCAACAGGGGCGGTGTGTCTCCACCGGTGTCCAGCGGTGCTGTAGGAGGCAATCTGAAGCGTTTTGGAGAAGACGGAGCAAAGGAATTACGTCTTACCTTCTTCCCTCTCGGTCTGCTTTTTTTCCCCTTTTGCCACTCTCCTGCGCTGTCGTTGAATACGAAAGGCTACAACCTAAGCCATCTTTTGGCAGGAGTATTTGACTGAGGGGTGGCTTCCGTCGTCAAGCTCCCATGTCTTTTCTCTTGGCACTCTTCGGAAGTGCTTGAAGTGGCGCTTTGATTTCTCTAGTTTGTTTTCACAGTGATGGAAATGTTGACTTGTTTTCATCTTCTCCTTTTTGGCTCCTCTTTAGTTTTTTTTCTGTGTGTTTGTCGCGTCTCTACCACTTTATTTGCTGCTTGCGCTTCCTGACGCACGTGTTACTCTTCTTATTTCTCTGATTCGTATCATGATGATAACGGTGCTCTTGTGGCAAGTTTTAATAAATTCTCTCTTTTTTCCCCTCTTATTTCTCCTTGTTTCATTTTCTCGCTCTCTGCCGTCTCTCGCGCCTTTTGTACGGATTGATGCAACCAAGAGTGACAAAAGTGAGACCACTGTTACAAGTATGTGCATATTCATATTTACGTGTGTGTATGCGTGTGTGTGTGTACCACAGGTTTGTTTTTTTTCTTGACTTCTCTCTCTTTCTTTCATGGCTCGATCGCGAAAATGGAAGTCTTGAAACGTTTGGTTGTGGCTTCATCCAGTGCTCAATCGACGAGAACGCATTTTCTAGTTTGTACTACCCTTTCGCTCACTCCTTCCCTCTTTATGTATTGGTGTCTCTCTCTCTCTCTCTGTGTGTGTCTGCATGCTTTTCTTATTTTCCCTTTTCTTTCTCCTTTCTCTTCAGTGGAATAATCTGTGAGGTGGTGCTCGAGCTGTTTTGGAGCGGATGCACGTGGAGGCGCGTATTACTATTACTGTCCTTTTTTTTTATGTCTCTCTCTCATGACGTTGCTTCCCCATCCCACTGACATCGGTAGACGGGAGGGAAGGGAGTAGGAGAGGAGAAGGATCGTCAAAGAGTTGTGATGGTGGATAGAAGGAGGCGGAACGACTGCAGCGACGAGGGTCTCCATTACACAGAAAAAGGCCTTTGATCATTCTGCGTGTCGAACAAGTAGCCTGGCGAATGCGCGCGTTCCTTCTCCTCCCTCTCCCCTCTCCTTTCTCTCGCCTTTTCTTTTATTGTTTGGCTGTCCGCAACAGCGAGGAGGTGCTCTGTTGAACTTTGCTCCATGAGTCGCTGTGTATTTGCACAGATACGACTGCATTTTTTTTTCTCCTCCTCTCCGCTTGTCTCGTAATGCATACACTTTTCGACGTGTGCTTTATCTGCGATACTGCATATTTGACCTGGCTGTCGTTGTGAAGATGTGAGGGACGTCTCTGCGCTTTTTCTAAACAAGGAAAAGCCTTTCCTTCAAAAGACCATGACAAATCACCGAAAAACAAAAGGCAGTGCAGGGGGAGCATCGTGTTCTTCAGCGGCAAGAGGGCCCGTGACTGTTACTCACAAGAATGCACGCGGACAGAAATGGCTGCATGAAAACATAGGTATCGCTTTCGAGACACACAAAAAAACAAAAGGACTTTTTTCCTTTCTTCAAAAAGGAAGAAAGCCCTACGCGCTCTATTAAGTCTACGGAACAATAAGCAATCAAATTAAAGCACATGCGGAAACCAGAACAACACGTCGCTCATCTTCCTCTCTTCCTCCCCTCCTACCTCCTAAAACAACAACAAAAGCAACAACAAAAAAAACGCATCACCAGCAATATTCAAAAACAAAACAAAGAGCCTCCTCTCTTCATGTATACATCGACTGCGGTTGTGAGTTGATGCGAAGTCAGACAGCCATCCAGCAATCGGCTGTACCGTAAAGGCACAAAAGAGAGTAAAAAAAAAGAACACAAATCAACACGCTTATAAGCACAACTAAGTAACACCGAAGAAAGAGAGCGAGAATGAGTTTTTCATGCAGCGGACTGCAGCGAAGCGATCGCCTCCTCCCTCTTGAGTCGTGCGATGTGTTGGCAGCAACGGACCGCTTTCGACTTCACGTGCTGGATGGCGAACACGACGCGAAACTGCACGAGCGCGTGTCGTTCTACTGGGATCAGCAGCGGAGTTATCAGTCCTACCAGCGGCGACTGCTCCGGGAAGTTCGCTCCACACGCGGCCCTGTGCGCTTCGTCGGCTTTCCACAGGTCCGACAGGTACGGACCCCGAAGAAAACCGAGAAGGCGGCTGCGGGGGGCGCCATGACAAACTCGACAGCGGAGCAGCGGCGGAGCTGCGGCGCCTCCGACACCGCAGCGCTTTCAGCTCCAGTGCCCTCCGACCAGCACGAACAGGACTGCGGTGACGACATTGCAGGAGAAGATTCAAAGTGGGTCCCACCCCGCTCACTTGCTGCGTGGAGTTGGGTGCGCCTCGTCGCGCCATACGAACGACTACTGTGTCCTTCGCTGCTGTTCAGCGCACTGCTGTCTCCCGCTGTAGGAAGCAGCACGTCGTTGGTGTACGGCACGCAGCCTCCGTCCTCATCGTTGCCACTGGCAAGCGGCTGCGTTTCTGCTCACTGGAGTGTGCAGACCTGCCGCACGCTATGGAGACTGCACGAAGTTGCCGCCGCTGCCTCTCTTCCGGCGCAGGAGGTGTACGTGCTGTGCTCCGGGACGCTTCTCTACCTCGATGTGGTCCTCTCATCTGGCAAGGTTTGGGCTGAGCTGGAGAAGCTGTGGGGACGGGATTTGACAACGATGACGAGTGCTAGTGGTGGTGGCGATGCGGGCGTCAACAGCGACAGCAAAAAGGACACAAACGCGGATCACGACGCGCGTCAGGCGGAAGTGAACACGCTGGCGACGCTGCAGGCCAACCTTTCTCAGCCCCCGCAAACCTACGCTTCACTGCTTCAGCATCTTCGTATCCTCGTAGAGGCTCTGTTGTATGCTGCTCCGATTGGCGGCGGCGGCAGTGCGCAATCCGTCCATACTCCCACTGAGTCTCCTCCGCAGCCACTCTTGCCGTGGCTGCAGTCTGCTGCAGAGGCCGAGGAATGGACGGCATTGGCGAACACAAGCGCAAACAGCAGCGCAGCGCCGCCGTCGCCGTCTTCGCCCTCCTCCTCTTCCGTTGCCGGTCGCGCCTCACAACGCTCCTCTGCCGTGGCGCAGGTGCTGAAGCTGGCCGTGCAGGAGTGGCTGTCGCGCAGAGGTGCCACCGTCGCCGCTACAGCTCCCACCGGCAGTCGCGCAGTTGCGCTGCCCATGCGAGATTTGTGTGTTTCACGCGGATTGCAGCCAGCCTCGCAGCTGAGGAGCAGTCACTGCCCAGCAACAGGCACGCCCACAACGCGATCACGTCAGGTCAATGCTATTGCAGGAGGTGAAGGTGCTGCTGCTTCTGCTACAGTCACTCGAGGTGCGAGGGCACCACCAGGACGTGGCGGCAGGACGGATCCTGCTGTTCAATCGAGCTTCATGGTTGCGTCGACCAATGTGGGCAACGAGTTGTGCACCACGATGGAGTCATCATCGACGTATCCCGCGCTTTCTTTTCCCTCCGCTGGCATTTCGGCCGCTTTCGAACCATTCGAACCGCATGACACCCCGCGAGCGCATCACCCGTTCCTGCTGCCGCCCTTGCCACAGGATCCGGCGCTTCTGGTGTTCACCACGGTGTGGCGGCGTACACTGCGACGATGTGTGTTGGAGAGGGACGTTCTCCGTCAGCAACTGCGGCAGGTGATTCTTGGCCAGGCTGGTCAGCGCTGCGAGGAGCTGTTGAGGGCGGTTCGTCAGCAGCAGGCGCAATGGGAAGCAGAAGGAAACCAACCCAATACGACACCGCAGGGGCTGTCGGAGAAGGCTGCTGGTGAAGAGAGCAGCGCAGGGCAAGATGATCGGCACGCCGCAAACCTCCCCACCCAAGCCACATCCACAAACACCTCACCTGACTCCACAGCGACGTCGTCAACCTCGTCGCCATCAGCAGCACCGCAGTGGACGGGGCCAACACCACTGCTTCTGCTGACCAGCGATCCGGCTGCGACGGCGTTCCGCGTGCTCGGGCCGCGCTCTGGTGAGTGGCTGACCAGCCGTGTCGGCATGTGGAGCGGCTTTCGCGGCGAGCTCTTCCGCTGTGTCGGCCCCCCACACCCACCTCTGCCGCTGTCATTCTTTGCCACCGCGTCGCTGTCATCGTCGTCAACGGTGGGGCGTCACGGGCCGTCGTCTGCTCGCCTGCGCCAACACCTCTCCTCTACTCTGAAGCCCCACGGAGAGGCGACTTCTACCTTAAGCGAGATGCTGCTGGAACCCTTTGTGGATGGTGCTTTGGAGCTAGACAGCGGCACACACGCTTCATCACCGTCGCCGTCCTCCTTTGGATCTGCGATGGGCGTCGTTGTACCCGTGACAACGGAGGAGTTGGCGGATCGCCTCTGCCGTCTCGGTGCGTCGCTACCACGTTACGCTACCGAAGTCTCCGGCGACCGTCTTCGCACCGTTGACGCTGACTTTGCTCGCGAGGTGCTGCAGCAGCAGTGTCTGCCCCTCTTCCTTGCATGCAAACGACGTGGGATTCAGCAATGGAGCCTGCGAGGGTGGCTGAAGGGGGTCGTGCTCACGATGCTCGACAACAGCGGCACCGAGTCGCGGGTTGCCACCCCTGCAAAGCTGCTAGAGATGGGCCGGCAACAGCTGGCGGCGGCGATGGGTGGCACGGACACCACCGACACAGCAACTGCCCTGCGGATGGTGATGGAAGGCGGCCTTAGCGAAACTGTTGCGTTTCTTGAACACGTGCAGAAGCGCAAGGATCGCATGCTGCGGTGGATGCCGGTGAAGAAAGCTGCTGCAGCCGCCGAGTCACCGGTGGCCGTGTCGCTTGTCACACTCTCTGCGGTGGAGGCGCTGCTGCTGCGCAGAGCCGAAGAAAGCGCCATCTTCAGTATTTTCCAGTGCCACCCCCAGGCGGTCGCGCTGGGTGGGTGTGGGGTGCGACGTCTTGCCCTTCATGCCAGTGCGCATAAAGGTCGCCCGTCCCTGTTGCTTGTGCGTACCTGCGGTGTGGTGGTGGAGTGGGATGTGCAGGACTGCTACGAGCCTCCTCGCTACCGTCGCCTCCGCGTGCCCAAGAGGCTGACGACGGAGAGGAAGAGGAGAGGTCAATCTGTGTCGGGTGTTGCTGCCACCGATGACGCACTGCCGCCCGAGATCGGCAACGCAGTGGAGCGGCTCACCCTGCGGCATGTGCGGGGTATGCTGCAATACTACTGCCGTGCACTGCTGTCGTCATCGTCTGCTTCCGCAAAGACCGCGGCTGCTCAGCCACCCCACGCAACACATTCTCCTTCTCCACCGTCCCCCGCAGAAGCCTCCCTATGCTCCTGTGCTCCATCGCAAGCAGCGGGCGTCGGTGAAACGACTCCTTCGGCGACTCACGTAGCCGGCACGAAACGTCTTCGCGAGGACGAAGAGGGCCATGAAGCTCATTTAGCGGAAGGGGATTCCAACGCTGTCCCTGCTGCTCCTGTTGCTGCTGCTGTTAATACTGCGGCTGAGGTGACGGAGGCTAGCCAGAAAGAGGGGGCCGAGACAACCATGTTCACTGTTAAACAGGAGCCCCCAGCGGAGAAGGGCGGTGCCGAGGGGCCAGACACCCACGTCAGCGGTGCTGCGTCTCCTCCTGACTCGCCATCGTCCTCACAGCTGTCGCACACCGCAGAGGTGCCTCGACTGGCGAGCACGAGCCTTTTTCCTGTTGATCGGGCGGTAGCGCTCTTTGTGCTGCGACACCATCCGCAGTACTACACGTCTGTTGTCGGCTGCGGGATAAAGGAGGTGCTTGTGGCGGTCGCTTCTACTTGTGCGGCAGACAACAGCAGTGCTCGTAGTGCTGCCGGTGTTGATGTAGCGACTACTGTGGATGCTGAGACCGGCATGAGTGCTACGCATACGGGCCCTGCAGAGGGGCATCACGGTGTTGCATTGAAGTCGTCTTCGTTTGAGCGTGTGCGCGGCAATGAGGCAGCATTGCTGCGCGCCACACCAACCTCCTTGGCTGCAGCGGAGTCCCACACATCGACATCGCCGTCCAACGCCTCTTTGAAGCCTGTCCTCGTTGTGGAACGTGTGTGTGGGCAGCGAGTGGAGGTGGACATCGAGGTGTGCTACGACCAGGGAGTAGACGGGTGTCCTCTGCGTCCACGTGTGATCCTTGAGTGACAAGACCACTCCCACACCTGGGGAGAGCATGAAAAGAGAGGTGCAGCTTCCGCTGCATTGTTTTATCACACACACACTGTCTTTTTTTCTCGGCTTGATTTCGAGAAAGCACTCCAAGCACACACACATATATATATATATACAATTCAATGTAAGCAAGTCTCGTCTTTCTCTCGCTGCGTTTAATGGAAAGGATGTGGGAGGGAGGGGTGGTTGACGAAGAAAAAAGAAGTACATCAGGAGAAGACTTGAAAACGGTTGTGTCGCGACCCATAAAAGGAGACTCAGAACTTGTGAAGTACTAACGTTTGTGATGGACACCGCTAAAAGCCCCGATGAAGTACGTTCTGTGTCTCGATATCCTCTCTCTTTGGATCTTACCGGTTTCATTTCTTTCCTGTTCTGTGTTCAGTTACAGAACTCGATTACTTAAGCCCTCCCCCTCCTTCCCAAAGATCACGAACCCCGTAATTCCCCCCCCCCGCCCGCTATCGTATGTAAGCTCCAAGTGGGTTGGCAGGGTTTTTTTTTTCAAAGGGGGGGGGGTCGCGGCTACACGTATCGGTCAGCCCATTGGGTTTATGCGTTGCACTGAACTTCAATGCAGTGGTCAAATCAACCAACGAGTCGTGAAGCTTAGCGTTTAGCACACGACTACGAGCGAAAGCGCTGTGGAAAGCGGAGGGAGCAGAGGCGGTGCCAACATACAGGTGAACCTCGTCGCCGGGTGAGAGGAGTGGGCTAGAACTCCTCCGACGCACATCGTGAATAGCACTGAGTGGACGGCGGCGCTAATGTATGTGGCAGGCTTTACACTCCTCGACATGCTGCCAGCGACAGCGGTCCGCTTCTTTTTGTCACTGATACAGGCAGCTCCCCCTCCAGTCCTTCCCCCTGCCACGGAGTGTTGCGTACGTGTTGAGTTCCTACGAGCTAATGGACGGGCAGCTTTCCCTGCACTAAGCCACATTTAAATTATGTTACAGTTGCTCATGCTTATTCAAAAAGTACCTGTCCGTCCTGGACCGGCAGCTTTGGTTGGTCGACCGCGCCGCAGTTTGCTCCTTATCGGACTGTTTGTGTTTGCATTGTGCGTCACCGAAGATGCACTCCGTATCGCTTTTCCACACGGGCGAATAACTCGTCCCAGGAGAGCGCGCGGGGCGAGAGCATTCACCTTTCCCTGTGCCTCGTTCGCGAATGTGGCAAAGGCTCTTTTCGTTTTCCCTCGGAGACATGCATCCTTTGTCCTTGCGATGTGCGAGGATGGCGACACCACCTGGCCCGCCAACAACCCCAAGATCGCCGCATTCGGGTGTAGGATCTCGAACCTAGAAGGACGAGAATGGCTTCCCCAGTGAAAGAAGTCCACGTCGCGCGGCACGAGATTCGTGTAGCTTTCGTTCATCGCGTGAAAAGAAGTCATTTGCGACGCCAAGTCGTACGAAAGAAAACTGTGTGCTGGGATGGAGAAGTCGTCAAAGATGACCAAAACCGTCATCGGGTCAGCCTGCGTTAAGAAATCGCCCGCAGCGTAGTACACCCCAGGACCGATGCTCATGATGGGAGAGAAGGTAGGGAATAAGGGCGTATATATTGCTGTACTGAAAGTGTGTGTACGTAATAAGAAAGTGCAAGTAGAATAACCTATCCAAATCTGTCCATCGTGAGATGGTGCAGATACCAGAAACACAATGCGTTTTTTGCAAAAAAAAAAATGACGATTTTCCTTTTGGCTCTTGAAGTAAAGGCGTGATTTCTCACAACAGCTCGTGTCGTTTGGCGTTTTTTTTTCTCCTTTCCTCTACGCTGCCTTGCTTCCCTCATCTTCCTCTCTGCTTTCTTCAATGACGCACTTCATTCCGCTACTCCTTACCAATGCAGCTTTAAAAACGCAAAAAGCGCATCTGTCTACTCACTTAAATCTGCAGAGTTCACTGCTTTTGTTTTCGCTTGTGTTGCTCTTTCCACTCTCATCGAAGTTCTCGACTCTATACTCTAGTTTTCGTACTGACCTCTCCTTTATTATTTGAGGTGCTTTTCGCCTTCGAGAGCTCCTCTTTTCTTTTTCCTTTTGCTTTCTCTGCCTGTCAGATTCACTAATATCTGCTGGCTTCCTATTACGAGTGTTTTCACTTTCATTATTTCAACACACACTATATCTTTTTTTTTCTGTATTTCCTGATCTTTATCTCTCACGTGCTGTTTTGCTTCTTCAACTCTTTCCTCCTGTAAATAAAGTAAATTAAACAAGTAAAACAAAAAAAGTTCTCGCTTTGAACTACCGTGGTGAGGCTGAACCAAAAAAAAAAAAGCACACACTTTATAAACGCTGAGCAACAACCACAGCACAAGCAACCGCAGCATTGCAGAAGATATAGAATCAGTGTGAAGTGAATACCAGTTATTTATTTATTTATTGTGTTGATTTATTTTGCTGTGTTCGGTGGTGACTTTACGTAAAAAAAAAAACCATCACCACAACGCCGTCGACAGCTTCGTACGGCACCTTTGCCCATCACCCTCGCCCTCCAACGCCCAGCGCACGAACAAGATCCACCGGGTCTAACGCGCACTACTGTGCCTGCCCCCTACTCGCCGGAAATTCCTTTCCCAGTTCTTCCATCTACGCCACCGCCTGCCTACGCCACGTATCCGCCACCCCGGCAGTCAGCGTCATGTCGCTCACCGTCAGCGCCGACTCGATCAGCGGCTCCGCTGCGGCCACCCCTCGGAAGGAGCCGGGGATGGTCAAGGCTGCCGCTGGCCCCACCCGCCCTTCGTTTTCGCTCTACGTGGACGGGATGACGTGTAACGGGTGTGCCAAGCGCATCCAGGACCGGCTTGCTGAAATACACGGAGTCGCAGCAGTTCAGGTGGACTTTGCCACAAAGCGAATCGATGTGCACGTCGCAGGTGAGCACATGGAAGAGAGAGAGAATGAGGAGGAGGAGGAGGGTGATGCGGCGCTGCGAGCATGTGTTGTGACCTGCGTGCGGTCGATGGGCTACAAGGTCTCGTCAGAGGCACCAACCACGCAAAAAAACAACATGGCAGAGGAGGAACAGCATTCACTCCTCCCGTCGCTGCGCTGCAGCCACAACGACGTGAGCGACTCCCGGCTTCCCTCGCTCGCCTCAGTCTCCTGTTGTATGACGAAAGAGCAAGATGGGCCTGCGCGGCAGAACAGCGCCATCACGAAGCTCACGCGCTTCCGTCGGGTGCCGTGCGGCTGCGGTGGCCGTGGGTGCCTCTGCGCCTGGGCTCCCGAGGCGGAGATGCTGACGGAGGAGATGCGGCTGCTGGATGGTGGCAGGGAGGGAGAGGAGGCAAGCGATCTGTCGTCGCCGCTGAGCGCGGTGGAGTCGGCACCGCTGGCCCGTCGCCACACACACCCGCCTGCTGCGTCGCGACACGCCGCCGCTGTCCCGCCCTCTGACGTCCACAAAGCAGAAGCGGCGACGGCAGTGACAGCCGCTAAGACGTGCCTGCTGATTGAGGGAATGTCGTGCTCCTCCTGTGCAGCTCGCATTGAGAAGGCGCTGCTGGCGATGGACGGCGTCGTCAGCGCCAGCGTGAACTTTTCGACGGTGAGCGGCCAGGTGGTGCACAACACCTCCTTTGCCTCTCTCGAGAAGGTTTTGAAGTGTGTGGCGGATGCGGGGTACATCGTCACCACGCAGAGCACCACCGCCAAGTACGCCACGGAGGCGGAGGAGAATCGAGGGGAGTGCACGTGCACCACCAACCTGCGCGCCGTGCCCGTCCTCGTCGGCGACGTCGCATCCTGCTATGAGCACAAGTTGCTGGTGAAAGGAATGTCATGTGCATCGTGTGCGGCGCGAATTGAGAGCACGGTGCGGCAGCTGCCGTGGGTGCTGAGCTGCAATGTGTCGTTTGCAACGGGAACGGCAGTGATCACGACACGTACCGCGGATGCCTACTTAGAGGTGTGCAAGTTGATTCAGTCGCTCGGGTACGGGGCGACGGAGATGTCGCACCTCGAGCTCGATGCGTCGCTGAACCGCACCCGCGAAGCTCTCGAGCGCACGCGCGAGATCGCCGAGCACGAGCGTAACCTGATCGGCAGCGCACTGCTAAGTCTTCCGCTACTGGCAGTGATGATCATGATGATGGTGTCGCACGTGATGGAGGAGCACCCGCTGGCGGCGAAGGCCATTAACGGCGCGCAGCTGTGTGCGACAACCCCCATCGTCTTCTACTTTGGCCGCGCCTTCTTCGTCAACGCGTGGCGCAGCTTTCAGCACGGCGCCTACACGATGGACACCCTCGTTGCCCTCGGCACGGGCTGCACCTACGGTTACTCCGCCGTGGTGTACGGCGTCACCCTCTTTGTGTACCCGCACGCACACATGATGACGTACTTTGACACAGCCGGCATGCTGACCACCTTCATGCTGCTCGGGCGCTTTCTGGAAGCCCGGGCAAAGCGTAGCACGAGCGGGGCTCTCATCGAGCTGATGAGTCTGGTCCCAACGACGGCGCTGTGCATGCAACCAGACGGCAGCGAGGTGCGTGTCAGCACGGCCGAGCTGCAGAAGGGTGCAATGGTGCGCGTTCTCGCCGGTGACCGGGTGCCGGTGGATGGTGTCATCCTTGAAGGCAGCTCGGATTTAGATGAACAGATGGTGACCGGCGAGTCTCTCCCGAAGCACAAGAAGCCTGGCGAGAACGTCGTCGGTGGCACCCTCAACATCAGCGCCACTCTGCTCATCCAGGCGGACAAGGTCGGTGAGGAGACGATGATTGCTCAGGTGCTGCGCATTGTGCAGGAAGCCCAAAACACGAAGCCGGCGGTGCAGCGCGTCGCAGACCGCGTGGCGATGTACTTTGTACCCTTTGTTCTCATCCTCTCCGTCTCAACGCTGGCTGTGTGGCTGCTGCTCGGGGCGACGCACGCCTATCCGGACACGTGGCGCGAGCTCGGCTCGAGCTGGCAGGCATTTGCCTTCAACTTTTTCATCTCCACCGTCGTCGCGGCCTGCCCGTGTGCGCTTGGCCTCGCCACACCCACGGCCATCATGGTTGGCACCGGTGTGGGGGCGAAGAACGGCGTTTTAGTGAAGAGCGGCACTACTCTGGAGGCGGTGCGTAAGGTGAACTGTGTCGTGCTGGACAAGACCGGCACCATTACGAAGGGCCACCTGGAGGTTGTCCGCACGGACACAATGCTGACCGACGGCGATGACGTTTTGGTGGCCGGTGTCGACGCCGAGCTGGCCTGTCGCCTGGTGGGCTTGGCTGAGGCGCAGTCGAATCACCCCATCGCGAAGGCTGTCAGCGAGAAGCTCCTCGCGGAGACCGACTTCAGCTTGTCGGCGCAGCGCGAGACACGGTACGAGGTGAGTGCCGTGTTGACCCACGGCGGCAAAGGGCTGGAGGCTACGGTGCGTGTCTCCGCCGTCCCTGCCGCTGCCGGCAGTGATAACAAAGCTACTGCGCAGTCGTCGAGTCATGTCCACCGTCTCCTTGTAGGCAATATCACACTGCTGCGCGACAGCGGGGTGGTGCCGAGCGCGCTCGTGCTGCGCCGCATGGAGGAGGCGAGCAGCCAAGGCCTGACGACGGTGCTGGCGGCCATTGACGGCGTCGCGTGCGTCGTGGTGAGCCTTGCCGACGAACCGAAGCGGGAGGCCTTTGGGGTGGTGCAGCATCTGCATAAGACCGGCACTCGGGTGCTAATGGTGACGGGCGACAACGCCGGCGTCGCAGGACGTATCGCTGCGGAGGTGGGCATCCCGCCCGCTGACGTCCGCGCAGAGGCGCTGCCCTCCACGAAGGCTTCGATCGTTCAAGAGCTGCAGGAGAGCGGTCTGTGCGTGATGTTCGTTGGTGACGGCATCAACGACAGCCCCGCTCTCGCGCAGGCGAACGTCGGTGTGGCACTCGGTGCTGGCACGGAGGTGGCCATCGAAGCTGCCGATGCCGTCCTCGTGCGTAACAGCTTGGTGGACTTGCTAAACCTGCAGTCGCTTTCTGATGTGACGATGCGCCGCGTCTACGGTAACTTTGTCTGGGCCTTTGGCTACAACCTGCTGATGCTACCCATGGCCTCTGGGCTGCTCTTCCCGCTGTTGCACCGTCAGCTCCCGCCCGTGTTGGCAGGGGCGGCCATGATGCTGTCCAGCCTCAGCGTGCTGACCTCCAGTCTGTCCATTCGCTGCTTCCGCCCACACCGCGAACGTGACTTCTATCACGACTAGTAGACTACGTCGTCGAAATCTGAGAACAGAAGAAAGAGAAACAGAACGGCCCAAAAGGCAACCATCAGCCAGCCACTAAAGTTCCTCCCTTAAAAAAGCAAGCACACAAAAAGACAACAGACAATCAACAGTAGCACGCATCGTATACCGACTGTGCTGAGCTATAACTATTATGCTCTCCTTTTTTTGTTTATCATCTATAAACCAGATTCCATCTAAGAGCTGACACAGAATAGCGTATTTGACCTATTGTCCTGGCTATTCTCGACGCGCGCTCGTTCCCACTTTCCTTCTCTTGTTCCTTTATTTAAAGAGGGCCGCTGATGTGCAATGCACCTCGGTGGGGTGGAAATGAGGGATTCTATGAGGACATAAAATAATTGCACTTCTCTCTTCCATATCTTTTAAATTGTCTCTCTTAATGTAATAAAAAATGAGTGTACATATATGGTCAATCGTGATAAAAGCTGAAAAAGCCACGCGATTTAACCGAAGCTCTTTGCGGCGACACAAAAACGTCAAACAAGTAGCGACAGCAAACTGCGATGAAGGCGCACGCGTTGCGCACAAAGAGCGCAACTGATGCTGGAGGGTTGGACTTCCCTCTGCGTGTCCAATGGCACGTAGGGGATTGTTTTTTCACCTTTACTACTCCCACAGGTTCTTTTTTTTTTCTTTCGGTCACTGCTGCTTCTCTCCAGTGGCTTGCAACGCAGTGTACTGAGTAGTGGTGAGCTTTATAGTTCTTTCCATTCTCCCTTTGGTCTCATGCTGCTTTCTCCTTTCCTCTTCATTCCAGCACCAACTAATACAAAACGTTTAGGCGCCGCCAGCCACGTCACAAAACCGGCAGAAAAAAAAAGCCAAGATCCCGTCAAGGTCACACTGGACGTAAGTGTGCTCCATCAGCGGCTTGACTTATCTTCTTTTTTTTTGCCCCTCTACTGCTCCTACTTCCTTCACGACAGGGACGAATACACAAAGTGCAACGACAACAGCGGCTGCGTAACGTCCCCTCTTTCCCAAATACCTACATCCGCAAACGTGGGAACAGGTACCGAGGCGGCGGCAGCAGATATTGCGATAAGAAAACAAATAAACGAAGAGCACGTTAGGGGCGCCATGCGGCAGCGCGTTCCTCTCAGAAGGCTGTACTATCCCAATCAGGTTTTCATCAGCAACGACCATCGCCGTATTCAATACCAGTGGCTGCCACGACGACTTCTTCTTGTCCGCCACGGGGAGTCAGAGGCCAACGTAAACCGTGAGGTGTACAGCACCACGCCTGACTGGAAAATACCCTTGACCCCGCTGGGGCGGGAGCAGGCCTTTGACTGCGGAAAGCGCTTGCGCAACATCATCAAAGATGAGAAGCTCTACATTTACTACTCTCCCTACGCACGAACGCGGCAGACGCTGGACGAGATTCGGCGCAGCTTCGACGAGTCGCAGATCCAAGGCGAGCGCGAGGATGAGCGGCTGCGGGAGCAGGAGATGGGCAACTACCAACCTATGGCAGACATGGACCGCACGTGGGCGTCACGTAACAAATTTGGTCGCCTCTATTACCGCTTCCCCTTTGGCGAGAGCGGCGCCGACGTCGGTGATCGCGTTTCCGGCTTCTTTGATTCACTGCTGCGGGAGCGCATTGGGCTCACCGTACCGAACATGAATGAGCGTCTCATGCAAGGCGCGCGGGAGGAACTTGGCTCCCTCGGTCTGGGGCGGTGGAGTGGCGAGGGCGACTGCCTCTCCATGCAGCCAACCGGTGCCCACTCCGGCGATGCGGTGGCGTCGTTTACGGCCCCTCCACCTTTTCCTTCTTCCTCCTTCGTCTCACCAATGAATGGTGAAGCAGAGGTGCGGCCCGGGGCTGCAGGCTCGTCTGTTTCTGTTGAAGTTCGTGCTGATGCGAGTCTTCCTACTTCGTCCGCCGTGCCACGCAACGGGCCACAGCGGCGCGACGTGCCGCATCACCCGTCTCACCATACGGCCCGCTCGCTTTCGCACCTTGGCGAGGCCAGCGTGCGTGGCGTGCTTCCGCCCAACGATCACGGCGCCAGCGCTGGGGAGGATCAGAACGTGCTTATTGTTGCGCATGGGCTGCTTATCCGCCTCTTCATCGGGCGGTGGTTCCGTGTACCGATGGAGGTTTTCGACACGATGTGCAATCCGCCCAACTGCTCAATCATTGTGCTTGAGCGGGACGACGAGATCGGCCGTCTCGTGATGACTGACATCAGCAAAGGTCTCTTCGGCAGCAGCCCACTCTTGCAGATGATGAAGTTTGATGGGCAGGAGGACACGCATTGGTATCGTCAGAAGTTCCTCGGCATCGTGGACCCAAAGAAAGGGGCAGAAGAGGCGGTCGCTGAGGACGACGATGAAAACCACTACTCGAAGTCTGCAGCCCACAACCGCTCCGTTGGCGCACCAGGGCCGCGTGCACACCGCACAGAGTCCTCCACCGCTGCTGCTGCATCTGTGGCCTACCCAGCACGCCGGCCACCACCACCATTAACTGCGGCTGCGAAAACAACGAGCGCAACGCAAGGTACCGAAAAGGAAAGGGAAGACGCACCGGAGAAGTCGTAGTGGAGGCAGGCATGTGTCGTTGGGTGTTTTTTTTCCTTCTTTGTGGCGACGCTGCGTAACCTTTATCACGCTTACGTTGTGTTCCGCACTGCTGGTCCAAACGTGCGGACATCAAATTGTGTGAACAGCGGCAGCAACAAACCGCGATAAAGACAAAGGCTAATTGCTACGGAGAGGAGGAGCAAATCCCGCAGCCTGCAGGTATGTTCAGAGCAAAGTGCCTGTCTCTTGCTCCACTCTGACCCAGGGCGGCGAAGTTGTTTAAGCCAGAGAGAAAGGAGGAGTGGTGAGATGAGAGAACCTGATTGCTCTGGATGCCCTCCAGTTTCTCGTGTTAGATTTCTTTTCTTTACGGTTTCTATACATACGCCTTCTGTATCGTCTTTCAAAAGATACGCTGCTTAAAGTTGTTTCTTCAAAAAGAAAAACCCTCACAAAGAGATGAGTGACAACACCTATATGCTCTCTGAAATAGGAAACGTTATTGTATGAGCACCACATCACCTACCGACACAGGAGAAGACTTTTGTGGCTTCGGACCACGTGCATCTTAAGGTCTGGACAATAATGAAAAAAAAAAGAAGGAACAAAAACAGGCAAACAGAAACTGAAAATGTCGTTCAAGCGACGTGCTGCGATTCAGTCCATTGCACAATGAAGGCATGCAGAGAGACCGTCACTCTCCTCGTATCCTCCCCCTTCTTTTGAACGTTTTTTTTTTTTAATTTTCACCGCGTGGTCCTCCCCTCATATCCCACCTCTCTCTCTTTGTGTGTGTACATATATGTCTGTGTATGTGTGCGTATGTGTGCTTATGCGTGTGTGCGGCACATGATCTGCTAATGACCTTTACCTCCACTTTCTTTTAATTTGTGTTTCTCATCAGCAGGTTTTTTTTTTTGACGCTCTAGCAGCGTGCGAACAACACTAACAGCAACAAAGCAAAACAAGAGGAATGTGCTAGAGCACGGTTCTGTACACGCTAGCGCAGCCTTCTTTTTTCTGTCTATGAGGTTGCTTCCGCTTGGTAGTGGTACTGTTTCCTTCACTGCTCGGCACAATGGACGCCCTTCCTTTCTGTGCTTCCCAGCTCAACGCTGCTCTCTTACGTGATAGCGATGAGACTCCCCACTCCTGTTGTTTTCGCCGCTGCTCGTGCGGCGAGCTGGCGCGGCTGCAGCACGACAGCATGGCCCAAGTCCTGAGCTTCTACCCGGTGTCTTTCATCCCAACTCTCCCTGGGCGGTTTGCGCACACGATCCGCCACCATACGCTTGCCGCCGTTAGCCCACACACGCGCCTCTACGCAGAGGCACTTGTGCTTCGCTCTTGCACGGACACGGGCTTCGAAGGTGCACAGGTCTCCGAGCATCAGCTGATGTACTGGATTCTGCTGCACGGCAGGGCACCCAGTCTGCCGCGGCTGGAGCTGACGTTGTGGTGGGCGGAGCGCTGTGGGCTGCCGATTGTGCTGACTGCGCCGAACGCGTGCCGACGATTGCTGACCATGCTGTCAGCTCGATGGCGGCAGCAGGTGTGGTGGCTGCGGCTGGTCATGCGGCCCACGCAGATCAGCGACAGCGTGGAGGTCGCGGAGGGGGAAAACGAGGGTTGCGAAGCTAGTGACGGCAGCGCGGGTACCCGATGGACGGGATTGGGACGTCGGCTGTCGATGCCGGCTCAGCTGAGCACCAACAGCGTATCGCCTGTGAGGCTTTCCTCCTCGACCTTTCTGAACGCGCTGCCCTCCTTTGCGCAGCTGAAAAAGCTGTTCATCGCCGGCGAGTACGCCGCGAACCCATCACGTGCGGCGGCGGCGGTGGCGGCTGCCCTGCGCGTTGTGAAGAGCATGTCTGTTACCGAGGTGGAGCTGCGGCTGTGTAAGGAGTTGACGTCGGTGTCAGAGCTGGCTGGTGCACCATGCCTGGAGAGGCTTATCGTTTGCAGGTGTGGCATTACCGACCTTCGCGACTTGGTGAGCTGCCCGCGTCTCTCCGTCGTCGACGTCTCGCACAACGAGCACTTGACAGACCTGTCTGGTCTTGCGGGTGCTCCTGTGCTGCGGGAGCTCGTAGCTTCCGACTGCGCGGTGTCGTGCATCGACGACCTTAACCGCTGCCCTCTCTTAAAAAGAGTGACTCTGTCGGAGAATCTCAGCCTCACATGTCTTCACGGTCTTGCCGGCGCACCCTCACTGCAGACGCTGGAGCTTGCTCGGACGGCGGTGGCCGACCTTGGTGCTCTCCACAGTTGTTCAAGGCTGATGTCAGTGGACGTGAGAGGTTGTCGCCGCGTGCGCGGCGTTGCTTCGTTGATGCAGCGTCTCGATGTGCTTTCTGACGTAGTGACATGACTATCGTAGAAAGTGCTGGCGTGCGGAGACGGTTTGCTTCACATTGTCCTGCTTTTTGTGTGCTGTTGTGCTCTTTCTCAACAAAGGTTTACTGCGTTTCCTATCCTGGGCTGACTATTATTCTTGCGTTTTTTTTTTCTGCTTCTCGTTGTTCTTGTGTTTCCATTGACAGTGTCGACGGTTTGCCGCATGCGTATATGGTGCCCTCATCGCGATTTTCCAACGGTTGTGGGAGGCAAACGACCACCACTGATGTATGCTCAGCCTTTTTTTTTGTGTGTGTGCTCCTTGTCAGAGGAGCGGTGAGTGATGAGGGGAATTCAAGGGAGTGGTTTTACATCCTTGATTTCTTTTCCTCCGTCTTTTCTTGTTTTCTGCACAGCAAGAGAAGAGCAACGGTGGCATGACGAGAAATTCGTAGCATACCCACACACACACTCAAAAAAAAAAAAAAGACACTAATTTATACGTGAGTAGAAAAAAGACATATATATATGCTTTTTGTAGTGGCGCGCTCCATGAAACACGCAGTGCGTAGAGCTTTTCCTTTCCTTTTTTGATCCCTCTCTCTGCGGGGCAGAAGTCTTCTTGCTGAAGGTCGCAGCGAAGAACTTGCAAGCTATTGCATCTCTCACAAAATGCCATGAGAGTCGACGTAGAATCCTTCGCTCGTGTTTCTGCTTGCAGCTACCGTCGCTTCGGTCCGTTGTGGCGCAGAGAACACTGCTGTTTACTTCTCTCTCTCCTTCATTCTCTACTGTCCCACTCGTGCTATTCTACAGTCATACAGAAGCTATTTCTGTTGCCGAGTGCGCAACCCATCCTTTCATCTACTCGTGCTTGCTTTTTTATAGCGCAAGAAACGACTCTCTCTCCCTATAGGCTCTTCTGAAACTCTCCCTAAGGTGGTTGAATGACGCCTGCCCACTGCACAAATACTCCTCCTTTGGCTCATTTGCCTGCGTTCCTTTGTATTTTCCTGCTTTTTGTTCTTCTTCCCATTTGTGGTCCCTATCGAGTTTTTTAAGTAGTTTTTCTGTGCCAGGGAAGTGAAGTGCGTCTCACTAGGAACATACGGCTGCGTGTTGAACAGAGGAAAGAGGATAAAGAAAGGAGAGAGCCATCACCACCAAAAAGAGAGGGTGCGACTAAATCAACCTCCACCTCCTCGGCGCTTTTTATTTGTTTATTACACGAGCTGACCGACGCCGTCGGCCATCCGTGCCTTTTACCGCTCACTGAACGCCTTTTTTTTCTCTCCCAATTCCGCTTTCTCTTATTTCTTACTGACATCTGCTGGAACAACAGAGCCAGTAGCAAAAAAAAAAAAGAAGAGAGAGAGAGCAAGAAAGCAGTGAGCGGACTATGTGAGAAGATGCACACAGCAGGTGCTTCATCGAGATCGCGCGCTTTAAGCTGCGCTTTTGTGACCACCGCCACCACCGCCTCTCGCATGTGTGCATGTGTGCGGCGCTCCTTTTACTACCGCGAGTGTGCCGTCCACATGCCTCCTCTGCACTTTGCTGTTTTCCGTCCCAAGCGTCTTACCCTATCGGCGCTCACGATGCCCTGCCGCCTCCACAGCTCTGGGCCATCGCAGGGGACACCGACGTCGACACGGGAGGGGCCCACAAAACGCCACCCTATCGATGACCACCGCAAGCCTGCCTCGCACACGCCGGCGTGGGTGTCGACGCACAAGCAGAACGGTGAGAAGCGAATGTCGGTGTCGATTCGCAGTGGGGCACAACGGCAACGTGCGCGTCGGCCGCCAAACGTACCACCGCATGCACCACCACCACCGCCACAGTCGCAGTCGTCGTCGTCGTCGCCTTATTCTGTGATGCATCTGTCGTCGGTTGCGCAACAGGGGGAGGGGAAGATGTACAGCAATCACGGGAGTTGTGCTACCAGCTCTCCACACAACGGAAGCTCTGGGCCCAACGCCACACTGCCTGGGGCACCACCCGGTTCGTTTTCTTTTGTGTCCGGCGATGTCGGCTCCCCACTGTCGTCAGGAGGGGCGGGAGACGCGGCGGAGTCTCAACTGTATCGCAGCCCGACACCGTCGTCCTCGCCGTCAGCACCCGAAGCAACGACAGAGATCGGCATCCACGGCAGCGCTTCTCCGCGCACCGCGCCACAGGGCGACGCGGCTTTCGTGAGCGGTGCAGCAGCAGCTGAAGCGGAGGGGGTACGTGCAACAATGCCGTTGCACTCGCGGGAGAGCGGTGCTGCATCGAGCTCCTCCATTTACAGCGCCTCGACTTCCTCCTCCTCCCATCCGCTACTCTATTCTGTATCTCGTTTCACTGAGCCTGTGAAGCGTATCATCCTCATCCGCAACGGCCGCAGTGAGGCCAACGAGGACGTCGCCGCGTACGTGCACACGCCCGACTGGCGCATCCCACTCGTGGAGGAGGGCAAACATGAGTCCATCGCGGCTGGCCGGGCTCTGGGCGAGCTGACCGGCGACGACCCGGTCTACTTCTACTACTCCCCGTACATCCGCTCGCGACAGTCGCTGCGCTACGTCTTGCAGGGCTACGACGAGGCGCGTCTAAGCGGGCGGCACCACACACGCGAGTGGTGGGAGGAGGAGGAGGATGTTGATGGCGTTGAAGAGGGTGGGAGCGCGGCAAGAGGTGATGTTGGCGTTGCACCCTATCCGGAGAGCGAGGCGGCTGTCTACGGGGGGCTGCCGCTGGGGGCGACGGGGATTGCGACGACGCTCGCCGAGGAGCCCAGCTGTCGTGGCGGCGAGGTGGCAGGCAACAACCTCACCGACCTCACTACCGACATCAACTCAGCGTCCTTCCTGCAGAAGGACTCATCACTGGTGCTGAACAGCGGGACAAGTGACAACATCATCGGCGTGCGCGAGGATGTGCGGCTACGCGACGGCGACATCGGCCGCTACACCACGGTGGAGGAGCTGATGCATCACTTGCTAGAGCGGGAGCGCTACGGCAAGTTTTTCTACCGCTTCCCCTTTGGTGAGAGCGGCGCAGACGTGTGCGACCGCGTCACGTCGTTCCTCGACGCCTTCCAGCGTGAGCGGGTGGAGTTTCCGATGAACACGAACGTGGTGATCATCACGCATGGCTTAACGATGCGCATGTTCATCAAGCGATGGTTCCACCTCACCGTCGAGACCTTCCATCGCATGAAGTCGCCCCCACCGGGCTCCTTGTGTACGCTGACCCGTCTGCACCACCGCAGCTGCTTCCGCTTGGATGAGAGCTGCGTGGAGTTGATGCATCTGCCGCTGTCGTTGAACGAGTACAACGGGTATAAGTATCGCAACAAGCAGTTGCTGGGTTCCATGAGCTCTGGTGCGCCGTACATGTAGCGAACAAGAAAGCAAGGAAAACAAGGTAGGTGAAGCGGCGAACGCAGCGACAATAATAACTTTCCTTGTTGTGTGTCCTCAGGCTACCTCCCGCCTTTTTCTCTTCGAGTTGCACGGCGTTTAGGAATGCCGAGGCGAGGCAAGAGAGAGTGAGAAGAGAAAGTGAGTGTGTGTGTGTGTGTAATGGGGTGAGCTGAAGCGAGGCGGTGGTGTGAAGACGCGGAGCGTGTCCACGTCAAGCAACGAGGGCCACAACAGGGAAGTAAGTGGTCTGCTTCTGTTAGAGCTCGTCAAGAACCCCTTAACGTTTTTTTTTACCTGCTTTCCGCATCCATAACACTCACTCTGCAGCAGCAGCAGCTTCTCTCTGCCTCTCTCTGCGCGCTGTGGTGGTTTTGCTGTACACTGTACAACACGATGTAAAGGAGGCGTTACGTGCGTTGTACTTTCCCTGCGTTGGTTCTCCTGTACTGCACTCTTGGCGGTTCGAATACCCCCACATGAAATTAAACATGACGAAAGAACCTGCGAAGGGGAACGTGGAGGAAACTACAACAACACCATCAGCAGCAACAGCTCTCAAAATAATAAAAAAAGAAGTCAGCAACGTAAGTACATATATGTATCACAAGCGTTACACCTGTTGTGGATAGGAGTGTTCTCCGATGTTCTCTTCGTGGTTGTGTATGCGTATCGTGTCAAAAGAGACAAGTGTAAGCTACTGATTGCGCACAGGACCACCTTATGGCGGTACGTCTGATAGGCCAGACTGATCTTTCTTGAGCAGATGCGCTGATGTTGCGGATTATGAAGCTGACACTGCGAGGACTGCACTTGAGTTCTCACAGAGAAAAGATCAATCACGCTCTTTTTCTTTTCTTTTGTTTGCGGCCGTCAGGCTGCATTGGACGCTATTGTTTCTGCTGCAATCACGGTGCGGCAACGCCGCTCACTCCTTCTCCCTCCAACTACCCTTCCTTCCTCCCTCGTTTTTACTCCACATCTTGGAACCGCCTGTGGTGATACCTGCTTTACAGGAGACTTCGACTACCCCGTCCCCTCTTCACTCTTCACATTTTGCTCTTTTTTTTTTGTCTGAGGACACCCCTCATTCGTTTTTCTTTCTTTTCCCTTCTTTCCCTCGCTCTTATTCCTGTCCTTGAGAGAAGCGTGACGAAGGACAGCGACATCCAACCGCTTCTGTTTGCGTGCTTCACAGCTTCATCCGTTGTGCAGGGTAAAGAGGAGGAGGCCACAATGAAGTGCATCGTGTGTAATGAGGAGAGGGCGAACTATCGGTGCCGCACCTGCCGCTCCGCATACTGCTCGTCTGCCTGCTACAAACAACATCGCATGTCAAGGGAGGAGGCAGCAGCAGCAGCAGCAGCAGCCAAAGCGAAAACAGGCAGCAGTGCTGCACAGGCGGCTGACGAAGGAGTGCCACCACCAACGCTCGATTTTCTCTGTGAAGTGATCACAGCGGCGCAGCAGCAGGACGGAGATCGGGAGAGCAAGCGGCAACGTGCGGAGGCCGAGGCGGACGTCTTTTCCGATCTCTCACGTGAAAAGGCTGCTGCTGTTGCTGCTGCCAGCAGTCAGAGAGGACGACCCGACGAGACGTCCCTTCTCGCCTCCACACCAGCGACCCAGACAGTTCCCTCTGAATCAGGCATCGCGGGTGCCGCTCCTCCGCTCGACGCAGCAGTCGAACCACACGCACAGCGCGGCGCTAATGCATCGCGAGCAAAGGAGCCCGCAGCCAATCCACGGGGGAGTCCGCAACCACAGCAGTCTGGCTCGACCACATCGACCGTCACAGAGGCGACCAGTGGGGAAGTGGGAAAGAGGGGCGAGGAGGTGGCCGCCGATGCAGACGCAGTGTACATTCTGCAAGAAAAGCACCTCAGTGCGCTTGCGAATGACCCAACCGTGCGCAGTGCGCTGCGGAGCCCGTCGCTGCAGAAGCTCATCCGCACCATCGATTCGAGTCGTTCTCGCTTAGATGCTCTCGATGCTGCGCAGTATAATAACGCGGACTTTAAGCGATTCTGCAACGAGGTCATGCGCGTTATCGCGAGGGCAGAGGGGAGGTAGAAGAGCGAGAAGGAGAGAGGAAGAGGAAAAGACGCAGACGAAGTGCTTTCTTGGTGCGTGGATGGGCAGCAACGTAGAGTGTGGCTTGATGCAAAGAAACAGTTTTTTTTGCTGCTCTTTTTTATTGCGTGCGGCACGTGTGTAACCCCGTCCAATGCGCAGATGGCGATAACAAGCAGCAACAACAGCGCCAAAGAAAAATGAGAACGGTGACTTTAAAGTCAAATACGGATAAAAATCAGCTTGATTATTGTCACAGACGCATCTGCATACACAAACATACACACACATTCGAGGCGTTTTTCCCACGGATCAACCTTCCCCCTTAAAAATAGAAGGAAGTACAGGCAGTTCTGCGCAATGAGCCGTTCACAGCAAAAGCTATTAGTGTTGCTTCTTTTATACCTGTTTTTCTTTCTCCCCCGTCCGCGTTCTGCGCCTAGCTCCATCTGTCTTCCCTTCTCCACTCCTCTTTCCTGCATTCCTTTGCTACGGAACCCTCCTATTTTTATTGTTACAATTGTCGTCGTAATTGTTGCTACCATCGCCTTTTTTGGGGGCTTTCTTAAATACTGATGCGCTGTGTTTCTTCTCGTTTTTATTCCATCTGGGGGTAGAGTCTTTGCAGGGTTTTCGAACAGCGGCAAAGAAACACACACAAATACACAGACACAAATACAAACACACACACACGCAGAGCTTTTCTCAACGGTCAATAAAACTGTCGCTTCTTTCCTCCCAAATCTGTGGTCCTTCTTTCAGCAAATCTCTTTTTTTCTTTCAAAGGTATCTACCATATATGCAGGCTTGCTGTCGGCGACGCGTTGCACATTTCTTTCTCATCTTTTGCTCAGCCGATTCTGTTGCTCTTATCCCCCTTTCTTGATCCCCCCCTTACATTATCGCAGGGCACAAACCAACAAAGACAGACGGACAAAGAGCAAGAACACGTTTTTGCTAGTGAAGTGCGGAGCACACACAAGTTTGTGTTTGTCTTCCGCTGCATTTCCGTCGAAGCAATTGTCGCGTACTATTCAATTCTTCTTTTCTGGGTAATAGGTTGTCAGAGAATAATCAAAGAGAGCATAACGGCACGAAGAAAAACGAAAGGCGAGGCTCTCTCTCCTAGCGACGTGCTCCACAATTATCAAAAAAAAAAAAACAGGGAAGAAAGGAAGTAAGCGCACACCCTTTTCATACATAGCCCTGCAAAGCAATAACATCCACCCTTCACCTAACCACAAACAACCAGTTAGTGCTCGCACACACACACAAAAAGCAAAAACGAAAGTGCATTAATATTATAGCTAGTAGTGTATTATAAGGGCGCTTGAATTAAGCAACGTCGAGGCTGCGTGAAAGGGATGCAGATATACGCTTCTGTGTGATACAATTTCTTCAACAAACACAAGCACACATACACACACACACACACAAAGAACCTTCTTTTGTTCTTTTAAAGAACACAAACGTTGTTTTTTTTTACTTATGTTTGCCCCGTGCGCAAAATAGAGAATTGTCTCAAGCCCTTTTTCTCTGTGTTTTGATTTTCCATCACTCCGTTTCCACCTTTTTTTTTCTGTTTTGCCAGCCCCGCTATCTGAAAACCAATAAACTCCTCTGCCGCTTTTTTTTTCTTTTTTGCTTCTCTGTTCCGCGCGTGTTTGATCGTAGGGCTTGCTTGGTTGGGGCATCTGCCGTAATCTACTTTTGTGTTTTGTTTCTTTGTTTCCTCCAGCTCTTCGCACTGTTTTACTTCCCTTTCTGTGACTCTTTTTTCTGTTCCAGGCCGAAGCACTACGCAGTGCAAGCCTCACAGAGAAGAGCGTTTTGTCTCTTTCACTCTCTTTTTCTAAACCCCCTCCCCCAAGAAAAAAAAAAACAATAACACTCACAGACACACATATTAACTTTCGACATGCTGTTTCGTGGTCCACACGAGACCAACGATGTCGGGGCCATCGGATCCCGCACAAATAGCGAACACAGCGGCGGTGAGGATGAGACGTGTTCGACGAGCGAGCGCAGCTACACCAGTGCCGAGTCCGCAACCGCGCAGAGCTTCGAGCTGCGCATGGCTCAGCTAGAGGGCAACGATGGCGTGGGCGGCACCAACTCCGGCAGCGAACGCAGCGGGAACAATAACATAAACGAGCGAAAGCTCCTCTCCCCTGGCTACCAACTGTTCCCTACCAACGGCGAGTTGAGTGGCGCCAAGAACCGCGGCAATGGCCCGCACAGCCTGACGCTCGTCGGCGGCGTCAGCGAGGGCGAACGCCGATCCGGCGAGGCGCTGTCTGGCACCCGCGCCAACGACTACCCCGACGAAGACGAGCGCGATGACGACTACCTGACGGCGCTGCTGAGCGACATTGAGCGGCACGCCGCTCGCCTTGACACACAGTTCTTCCAATACCCGTCCGCAGAGTCTCTAAAGCAGCAAATGGCATCCACGCAGGAGGCCCACGCGAAGAACTCCCCTACTGCTGCTGCTGCTGCTGCTGCCGCTGCTGCTGTTGGTGGTGGTGGTAGCGAGGCGAAGGCTGAAGACACGGCGGCAGGCGACGAGGCAGCAAAGGCGGATGCTAGCGAGGACGGCACGCACCGTGCAGAAACTGCCGCAACGCCCACTGCACCAGGAGCAGCGGCGACGCACAACAGCGGTGGCGGCTCTGGCTCTTCCCATAGCACCGGCACAAAGCTCTTCCTCGGTGGGCTACGCTACGAGGTTATCCAAAGCGGTCGCCACACGGTGAGCTGGATCTTCCAGGTCGCGTGCGGGGTGCACATAAACCCCTCCAGCATTCTCATCCATCGCAAAACGAAGAATGGGCGGTCGAATGTGGCCCCTACGGGGTGCGCCTCCGTCTTCGTGGCCGACGACAAGGACGTGGCAACGCTGCTTGAGATGAACCAGCGCATTTACTGCGCAGAGGAGGGCGTGTACGTGTCACCGTCGCCCGACGTAATGAAGGAGCTCATTGCGTCAAAGGACATCGTCGACGTCACCGGCGGTCGTGTCCGTGGCCCGACCCATCCTGTGGTAATTGAGCGTGCCTACAGCGTGAGCCACCATCACGGCCACCACAGCGGCAGCGGCGCCACTGCGGCGAATGGGACTGCGGCTCCCGGGCGTGGCAGCCAAGGTGGCACCAACGCAGCAGGAGGCAACACCAGTAGTAGCGCTGGAAACAACAACAACGCCGCCGCGGCTGCCACCACCACCAGCACTACTACTACAAACACCAGCGGAGGAGGAGGTGGTGGCAGTGGTCATCGTCGAGCACGCACGCCGTCTGTGGCGAGTGCGGAGAGCAACTTGTCGAATCAGCTGATGGGTGGGCTACCTCCGCCGTATGGAGGGGTGCTGCCACCACAGTACAGCAATTCCAATGCCTCCTCTGTGGTCGGCGCCTACCAGCCACCGTCGTATACCTCGTCCTCGGTGTCGAGCAGCAGCCTCGGCACATCGATGATAGGGGTGCCAATCATGGGTGCCAGCCCCACCGGCTTTGTACCGGGTGCGGTAATGATGTCGGGACAGTCTACACCGTCGATTCCACAGAACCTCGACGACGGCCGCAGCTCGAGCGCAATCGGACCGCCGAAGCTCGACCCGCAACGCGTTACTTTCCACCCCTACCTGCGTGGCAGTAAAGCTGGTGAGCAGAGCCCCACGCCAAAGTCGGCGGACGGTGATGTGGGGGCATCCACCGCCCACACCATTCTCTTCCTCGCTGCCCTACCGTCCGACGCCACGGAGGAGTACGTCTCGTGGCTCTTCTCCCTCATGTCCATCACGCTGCCGGCGTCACGGATCCACATAATCAGCGGCAGTGCCACCCCCGCCTCCACAGCAGACTGCTGCGCCACCGTGAGCGTTGCGGAGGGGGACGTCTCCATCGCGCTCAACTTCCATCACCGCGTGCTCTGCACCTCACGCGGGGTGTGGGTCGGGTACTCGGCGCAGGACATAGCAGCGTTGCGGGCCAGCGATTCATCCCTGCGCGATGCCGCCGTGCTGCACGTCGACCGTCGCATGTTCTCCCAGCCACTGGCGGGTGGTGGGAGTGGCAATGCAGGCAACAATTCGGGCGTCGGTGCGGGTGCGGATGGGCCCAGCGCAATGAGCGCCGTTCTGCCCTCCGCCTACCTAGGATCGCTGCCGATGGGCGGTGGTGCCGGACGTAGCGGTGGAGGCCCCTCGATGCCGCCCCCACCGGCGTCGTACCCGCACGTGTTTGGTGCGATGCCGCTGCCCGGCGGGATGCCGACTGGCCCTGGCGGTGTGCTGCCCATGGCAGGGCCATGGGGCTTCACGACGGCATCGCCGCCAGGTCGACCCGGGGTGTCTGGGGAGAGCTTGTACTCGAGTATGCCGCCCCCGCCTGCTGGAATGATGGGCGGTACAGCGCCTGGCCTGCCGCCCGGTGCGATGCCGATTCAGCCCATGATGGCTGCCGGATCCGGCTACTCCATGCCGCCCCCACCGCCGCCGTTCTCCTTTACGCAGAGCGTGACGATCGGTGATCGCACCTATCAGCTGCCACCTGGTGCGACAGTGCAGTACCTGCCGGTCATCACTGCAAGCCAAGGGATGACCGGAGCGGCAGGGGAGATGAGCGTGGGAAAGAACGCTACGCCATCCGCCGCTGCTGTTGCTGCGAAGAACGCGTCGTCACGGGCGTCGACGGTGGGCAACGAAAGCACTGAAAGCGCGGCAGCACCCCACGGAAGTCCCCCTCCTCACGCAGGTCAGCATAGCTGATGAACAACGGGGATGCGCAGGGGAGAGGCCCCTCCACCCGAAAAGGAGCGTTGGAATGGACGGGAAACAAACAAAAAAAAGGGCGCAGAGGGTAGCTGGGACAGAAAGCCCTCTCGTTTTTTTTTACCTGTTGGTATAGGGGTTTTCTGCAGACCTTTTGTCTGCTCTGCGTGGAGCGGCTTGCTGATATTCCGCGAGGTGGTGGTGTCGGAGGATATTCGTGTCGTGTGAGAGCGTCTTCAAGTCGTCTTTGGTTTTCCTTTGCTTTTTTCTAATACCTCTCTTCGATGTTGAAATCAAAGAGAGAAATCAGAAATAAAGAAACATAATCCAGCCACCACACGCAGACACAAACGGGTTAAAACGAATAGCGACACATTGAGCACTCTCTTTTTTTAAATATGAATTCCTGTCTTTTACTTCAGTTTTCTCTTTCGGTGTTTTCATCGATGTCGCTCTTTGCACGAGCTCTGGGGTGAGAACATTGCCCTTATGTCGGCCAGGTGGTGCCAGGGGAGAGAGACAGATGGAAAACAAAGTGTTGGCACCTTCACGAGTGGCGAAGGCATCAAGCGGTCCTGCTTATTGTGTTTTCTTTTCGCTTGTGGTTCTCTATCTGCAGATGGTGTGTGTATTTGCTGTCATGCCTTCGGGTTGAGTATGACAATTCGCGTGCGCGAATGTGGGGTTTGCGGTAGATGTACATTTTCTCTTCTGTTCTTTTTTCGTAATGCTTGTTCTTTTGTGTTGCTGTCTCGAAAGCTCTAAGCTGCAGCGCTGCGCTACGGTATACGAGCGAGTAGTGTGGTGGTTTGAAAACGTTCAGGTTTCTTTTTGACGTCAGGTTTGTGTGCACGTGTGTGCAAGTCCAAGGACATGTTTTCCCTTTTTGTCCTTCAAATAGTAAAAGAAAGAGGTTGTTTTATCAGCTGTGTAAATGTGTGTGTTTGTTTCTGTAAAAGCACGTTGAGGGTTTTTGCTCTTTGGCTTTGTCTGCGTCGACTGTTGCTGTTTCTCGTTTGCAAACCGAGGAATCCACTCTTCTTTCCTTTTTTTTTTATGTCTCATCGAGCGACTTGTACAGCTTGACTACGTTCTGATTTTCTGTTTCTTTTTTTTTTGTTCTGTGGCTCTTGTTGCTTCATCACCACTTGCTGGGGAATGGACCTTGTCACGAAAAAGTACCTTCTCCATAAAAAAAAAAAAACGGAAAGCAGAGAGAAAAAAAGAGCTTTCATTCTGCCTGCACTTTGTTGCTTTGCTTTTATAAAAGTTGATCTGCCGGGTTCCTTTCGTTCTTGGGAGGTGACGGCCAGTGTTGAAGAAAGGACTTGACGGATGCTTCAAAAGAGAAAAAAGAGAGGGCAGAGGCGCGCGCACACACGCACGCACCTGTACATGTACACACATACCTACATGATACACAGAGACTCAGAGACACACATGCGCAAGGATAATGAAATGCACTCAAGAAGATACCATAGCTGCTTGTCCTGTGCAATCCCGTCGGCTTCTTTACCGACCTTCATGTTAACTTTCAGAGCACGGCGTTCCACAGGATTCAACAAAAAGGAGAATTGAAGGGTGACATGAAAAGCCAACAGAAGCAGATAGCGTCTGCACTGTGGAAGCTCTGTATGTTCTCTCGGTTATCATTTTGGAGAATGCCACACACAAGGATTCGCGATGGGGCGCGCCTGATCTTTTAGTTTGCTGTATGCCTATGCGCATGCGATAGTGTGTATGGATGTGCGCATTTGTGCGTTTATACAACAGCAACAACAAAAAGCAAACCAGCAGCGACAGGCTGAAGAGCCTTTTTATTTCATCTTTTCTTTATGCGTTGCTTCATTTTTCTCTCCTCCTCTCCCCTTCATCTAATTGTAACGGTTGCGTTGAGTGCAGAACCGGCCGCCGTGTTCGTCTTTTTTTTAGATTTAGCTTTTTTTGTTTTCTAGACAGGCACGTAGATATCCAAATAGCCACGAAGCCGCCCTCTTCCGCCTCCACAATATTCCCACGGACACACATCCACGTACACGCACACAGGGACTTGTCAGAACACAGAGAAGAGAGAGAGCCGAGCGTGACCAGCTAAAGTGGCCACACGCAGAGGCTCTTTTTTTTTTTCTTGCTTTCTCTCTCTCTGTTTCTCTCCCTTTTTTTTGTTTCTCCTTTCTGCTGTTTTTTTTGCTTTGCGTCCTCTCCCTCTTTGCATCCCCTAACAGTGCGCATACCGTTGTAAGTACGCCTCGGCCGCACATCCAGAGACCCTTCTTCATAAACACATCAGCACACACCAACACACGCGGAGTTGCTTTCAAAAGGCCACTTGATTATTTACTGCTTTATTTTGGTCGCATTCCCGCACCAACACTCAACAAAGGAGGAAAAAAACAAAAAAACAGAAGAGAAAGTGGATACGAAGACGAGCGACGGGGAGATCTACTAATCACATTGTTACGAGTTCTGCTCACTTAGACGCGATGAGCATCGAAGTACATGTGCGCATCCGCCCCTCTGTAGGCAACATCGTCTGGTCCAGCGCAGAGACGGTGCTGTACAGTACGGCCAACCCCAACACGCGGTATGTCTACAACAAGGTGCACCCCAGCAACAGCACCAATGAACTTATTTTTCGAGAGATGGAGGCCATCATATATGCCGGCTTCGATGGCAAAAATGTAACGGTGATGGCCTACGGCCAGACAGGCAGCGGCAAGACACACAGCATGATCGGTGTGGCTGATGACCCGGGTATCGTGCCGCGCGCGGCGAAGCTGCTCCTGGAGCTTCAACGCAACTCCCCCGGCACCACCATCAAAGCCTTTTATACGGAGATCTACAATGAAACTGTGCGAGATTTGCTGGACACACATCAGACAGAGCTGGCGCTGCACGACGCCCCAGACGGCGGGGTGTACTTCGAGAAGAGGATGATCGACGTGCAGTCGTACGAAGACTTCCTCAAGCTGCAGAACGCGGCGGAGCGGAACCGCAAGTACGGCGTGACGAACCTCAACGAGCACAGCAGCCGCTCACACATCATTCTGACGTTCGAGATACACCGCGCCAATCGACCTGGCAAGACAGTGATCAACCTGGTCGACCTCGCCGGCTCGGAGTCGGCGTCACGTGCCAACACCGAAGGCCTTACGTTGCGCGAAGGCGGCTACATCAATCGCAGTCTGCTGACGCTTGGCAACGTCGTCGACGCCATTGTAGAAAAGCGTCCCTACGTTCCGTATCGCGATGCAAAGCTCACCCGCATTCTGCGTTCGTGCCTGGGGGGAGTCGGAATCACCTTTATTCTGTGTTGCGTCAACCCGTCTCGTGAGAACTTCGACCAGACGGTGGCAACGCTCCGCTTCACGCAACGCGCAATGAAGATCAAGAACGATCCCGTGGTGCTACTAAATGTGCCGCCGCTGTTCACACATCAGTATAGCGACGGAGCGCGTCAGTTAATCGAAGGGCTGAAGGAGTCCGCCGAGGCGGAATACCAGCGAGGGCTGCAGGACTCCTACTACTACTGTAACACCACGATCGGCTCGGTGGTGAGCAACTTTCAGACACAAGTCTCTGACTGCTTGCATTCACTCGCAAATGGGCAGCGGCTTCTGGTGGCGCATGATCACGCCATGGCGATTGATCATATCGGCAGACTGTACAACCAGCTGAACGACCTGACACGGCAACGCTTGAAAAACCAGGAGCTGGCGGAAAACGAACGCAAGCGGCAGGGCGATATTGCCACCGAGCTGGAGAGCCGCAAGGTGAAGATCGCAGAGTTTGAGGAGGAACTGCGCGCCAAGCTCGCCTCGGTCGACACGGACATGGCGAACTGGGAGTATCAGCTGTACGACGCACGGCAAAAGCAGCGCAGTGACCTCGACGTGCTTCTCCAGTCCGAGCTCGCGCGTCGGGCGCGAATTCAGTATGAGTGGGCCGTGTGCTTCGAGCGCATCGCTTCCCGGTTCGTCCCTGTCCTACGTAGCGGGCTGACCTCGCTAAAGGAGAAGCTGCTTCAAGCCGCAGTGGCAGACAGCGAGACGGTCGGCTCCGCTGGCCTGCCCGTCGCGTTGCTTTCACAGGCGAACGACGATAGCCAGCACGCGCTGCAGCTGAAGGAGCTGCGAGTGGTGCTCATCAAGACTCGCAACGAGGTGGCTGACCTTGAGACGGCACACGAAATGGTGCGCGACGACGTCGAGGAGGCGAAGCGTCAACAAAAACAGCAGCTGCAACAACAAAAAAGCCAGGGCAAGAACGACTCCGCCTCGGTGTCCCCGCAGCCACGTCAAAACGTGGTGGACATGACGGAGGGGGAGCTTCTATTGTACTACCGCGACGTCCCAGACGGCGAGGTGGAAGAGCGCATTCATCGACTTGAGCGGGAGGAGAGGGCACTCATGGCGCAGGCCCGGCGAGGCGTGCGTCGGGAGAGTCTGCGGCGCGTGCGAGAGAGTCTGCGGGTGTCGCGTGGCAGCCACGGTGGCAGCCGCTCTCCACAGGGCGGCGGTGTGACGATCACCCGTCGACCAGACCTCGATGCGGCGGAGCCAAACTCTACCGCTGGTTCGCAGCCTGCGCAGCGCGTGCGTGGTGAGACAGATAGTCGTGCGATGGAGACGCAAGGGCAAGTGGAGGCGCGAGGGCGGCGCAGCTCGGCGAGCTACGCGGACGGTGTGAAAAACGCCTTGTCGATCCTCGACGGCCTGAAAGCGCAGCTGCAGCGCAAGGCCGGTGGGGCGGGCCACGCCTCCCCCACCGTCGCCTCCGCCAGCCGCAGTCAGCAGACGCGGCTGCAGCGGCAGGATTGCGCCTCTGGGCAGCGGCAGCGCAGCATCAGCAACAACAGTGACGCGCGACGGCGGCGTGGAGAGGAGACAGCTGTTTTCCACGATCCTCAAGAGTGGGAAGACGGGGAAAAGGCGGAGGTGGGGGACGACGATGTCGCCGGGTCGTCTGACCGCCGCCGTGCACACCGTGGTGACGCAGCACATCGGCACCGCACCAGCCCTCCACGGACGGCAGCACATGAACCCGGAATGAGGACTGGTAAAGGCGGTCAAAAGCGGCCGGCCACGTCGCACGCAGACGACGCCGAAGACACCGAAAACATGACTCTCGCAGAGCTTTATCAGGCGTCCATAGGGAAGGAGAACTGGAGCCGCCCGAAGCAGACGGCGGCGGTGGTGCGACCAGCGAACAAGTACACGGTAGTGGAGGGGGACAACATCGCCTTTGACGTGGACAGCAACGACGATGGCGGCGACGATGATGTCGACAACCGCCATCTCACCAGCTCGCCTCCCGTGGGGATAGCGGCGCGGCGTAAGATGGAACGGCAGCACTCTCGTCCCGCAGTGGAGCGTGCGCTCTACTCGTTAAACTCGAATTCGCACTCTCCGTCGGCTTCCGCAGAGCGGCGAAGTCGGTCTCGGCGAGCATAGTATGCAAAGGAGAAAGGCAGAGAAGGAGCAGCGATAGAGAGAGCGAAACCCTTCAAAGAAGGCGTCAGCTGCTGTTGCTGCTACCAAACAAGCACACACGCAATAATAAAAAAAAAAAACGTTTTTTTTCCGCTTTCTTGCGCGCTGGTTCGTTTGCTTTTCGTTTCTACCCACCCCTTCCCCACGTCTGTCCTCTGCTACGGCTTTGCCGCTCTCTTACTCAGCTCCCAATGTGTGTGCGTTGTAGATATATATGTAGGGAGAGAGACATCATTTGAGCCGGTCTGTTTTTTAAAGAAGGGGAGGGAGAGGACGCGCTCCCCGGCTGTCGTCTTCCCCTTTTTGGTTTCCAACTTTTCCTTGTACATTAGATGCCGTCATAGATAAACGGAAGAACTTGTATTTCGTTCTAGATGATGTCCCTTCCCTTTCCTCGCTCTCTTTTTTTCCCTTTTGTTTCTGTATTTTGGACTTGGTCGCTTATGGGGAGTACATCTTACCCTCCTTTTCTGTCTCACTTTTTTGTTCTCGGAGAGGGTCTCCTCTTTCTCTCTCTCCCTTTGTGTCGCGTCGACGCGTACGAAACAAAGTGAAGCAGAGGAAAACACGAACGAGGGAGGGGGTCGAAGGGGCTGAGTACGCAAATCAAAAACAAAAAATGCAACAGCAGCAACCTTCGTAGCGCAAGCACACCAACTGCGATGCATCCCACCCTCTTGTGAAAAAAGAGAAGTGTTTCACAGAACATGCAGTCTGGCGAGTCTGACGGACTCTTTTCTTAATGTCGTTTCTGTTCGTTTGATGTACTATACTTGTGCTGCAGGTGTGGCCAATGCACCACAATTTGCTCTAAGCTCGCCCGCTTGAGTGGGCCGTGTGGGCAACAGGACTGTGTCATTTCTTTTCCAGGCACCACTGCTTCGCTGCACACTGAAGTCGCTCTGTGAGAGTTAACGCTGCTTGTTGCAGGAGGCATGGTGTGAGGATTATAAGAAAAGAGCAGAAAAGTGAATACAAGCACAGTGATCCGCTTTTTACAAATGTGTCGTCATAAATCTAGCGAGCTTTCTCTTCTCCTCTCTGCTTTCTCCTCCCCTTCACTCGTTGACGGCGTCGTTCGCTTTTGAAACCGAAACAACTCCAAACTCGTCACTGTACCACATCGTTCTCTCTGTCGTTTGTTTTGGGTATCGTTCTCAAAATGTGCATCACGGTGATTTAATTTCTGTTTTTGAATCAAAATAAGTTGTAGCAGTAACACACAACGCTCCCGCTGTCTAATATATATATATATATATATATATATTATACAAAAGTCCTCTTTGCATAAACGTGACTCATTCTCTACCGCTTGAGCTCTTCTTTTTCTTATACTCTCCTCTTTTTTTCCCTATTCTCAACTCACCATCGTATCCACCTCCGTTTTTGCTCCTTTTTGTGGTTCTCTCTGTCTCTCCTGGACTGCGGAACGCTGTGGAAGTGGTAGCGGAGTGAGCGGTCCCCCGTGATCTGCCCAAGCCTTGGAAACTGTCCTTCAACGTGTCGTGCCACCCTTCATTCGACCCTGAAGGGAAACCACCAAATAAACGCAATACAAGGGCAAAGAGACGTGCTGTTCGGAGCGTGCACGTTCCTCGCGAGTGTCGAAGCAAAATCGGCCTTTTTCTTCTTTATACACAAACAAAAAAAGGAAAAGAAAGAAAGGGAGTCATCTTCTCAGCTTGTACCGTTTAGCGTGGTGTGAAGCGCAACCCATCGGTATAGCGACACAGAGAGACACACACACACACACACGCACAGCACGTTGACAGACGTAGCTCTTCTCTTGCGTCTTAGGCCTCGTAATTAATAGTGCTCATACTGTGGTCTGCTTGTTTCTCTTCGTCGCTTACATATCTACATAAACAAAAGGAAAAAAAGGCAATACACACTTACACACAAAGGAAAAAGCCAGACACGGAGGGGGTGAGGTTACACGTCTTTTTTTCCCTTTCTGCGCATTCAACGCGGCTTGCAGGGCACATCACAGTGGAAATATCAACACGTGTTTCCCTCCGACTTGTGTCGTGTCTTTCTGTCTTTCTTCTACGCGTTTCTCACGCCGTTGACGGCACGCTCGAACCAGCGAAAGCAAAAAGCCCACTAGAAAGCTACCAAAAACAAAAAATCAAAGAACAATGACGGCCACGAAGCACACTTACGACGTCGCCACCACGGTGGAGGCGCTCAACGCCAGCTTCCTCTTTGGTCCGGATTGCCATATCGATCGTGTGCTGCACGACGGTGTCCGCGAGCTGAGTCGCGCCGTCACTGTGGAGAACTCCCGTGTGGCGGCTGTGAATGGGCAGGTGGTGGCGGGCAGTGGTGACCTGAAGGAGTTGCTTTTGGCGGCGGTGGCACGACACAGCTGCGAGGTGGCGGGCGGCAAGAACGAGCCGGGCATGCCCGACTTTTCAGAGACGCCCATTGTTGTCACCTTCGAGCGCACTGACGAGAGTGCGCCAAAGGTTGCGATCGAGGACAGCGTGTTGTGCAATGGCGCAGTCAGCAAGGTTGCTGCCCCAAGTCGGGCCGCCGTGGAGAAGCTACTGAGCGAGATTAAGCCCCCCTCAGCGAACGACCCGCCGCCGCCGCACGTCGATATCGACGCCGAGCTGCGCGGCTCCTTCCGGCGCAGCATAATCGGTCACCCAGCCGGCCTGCCCCCTGCGAACTCCCCCACCTCGTCCTTATCAGGGCAGGCCAACACGTCGATCTCTCCCAGTACCACGGCTGCACGCAAAGAACCCGCACCTCGCAAGACGCTGGCGAGCAACAACAACAGTAGCAGCGCAGCGCAGCTCTCGACGCACTGCCTCTCGTCGCCGCCGCCGCCCGGTGGCGCTGTACACCAAGACCACCACGCGCGTATTTCGTCGTCCGAGCTCGACGAGGACGAGACGCGCTCCGAGGCGTCGTCGAGCGACTTTGACACGGTGCGCATCTACAACCTGCGTGAGTCACCACCCCCGGAGACGCCCACGACGCTCGCCTCCGGCACGAGCCACCCTGGTGAGTCCCCCACTCCCGGCTTGCTAGAGTTTGAGAAGATGAAGCTGTCCATGCGCGGCGACGACCTGCGCAGCCTCTTCCCTGGCGGCGCCTCGTACACGCAAGCCACCAGTGATGTGGCGGAGATGACGGTGAAGGGCCGCATCAAGCGTGCGCTGGACCGCGTGCAGCCAGGGCAGTGTGTGATTTGCGTGACACAGGATGTGAACCCTATTGCTGAGATTGAGCTGCTGGCCCTGGCGCAACAGAAGCGTGTGGTCGCCATAGATCTGAGTGTGAAGCTGCGCCTGCGACCAAAGCCAGAGGTGCTGGCGGCTCAGTTCGCAGAGGCAATGCGGACGGGCGCGTGGTTCGTGATGGTGAACGCGCACAAGTCGATCAGCACTTGTCTTGTGTTTGAGGAGCTGCTAGAGGACGCACTCGAGCACAAGCTGGAGGGCTTTGACCCCAACGCGCGTATTATCATCTCCCTAGAGCCTCACCCGCACTTCCCGAAGGACCTGGCGCACAACGCCGTGGTGATTAAGCTGGTTTCTACCTTCTACGGCTCATCCATCATGTCAGACTCGATGGCCGCCTCCGTTTCCCGCACGCGGCTCGTCACGGCGGACGCGATGACGCAGTCGCAGATCAATGGCTGCAGCATTCGCAACTCCATCACAACACCAGCCCCGACGACGTCGGTGCAGAAGCCGGCAAAGAAGCACGTGAGGATCAGCGCCGCGGTCGAGATCGTCGATATTGCGCCACGTGAGGTGGTCAAGCCACCGAAGCGTGACTGCCCGATCGATGTAAGCGGCAGTGTGGCCCTCTTCAAGACGTTCAGCGGCGTGGGCAACGACAAGTTTCTTTGCGTGCAGTGCGCCGGCGAGCCCGGCCGCTTTGCCGTGGGCTCGTCGTGCGGCAACGTCTACTTCTTAGACTCGCTCGGCAACTCGCTGCTGCAGGCCCACGCGCACAACGCCTCTATCTGGGATGTCAGTTTCAACGATAAATTTCACTTTGCGACGGGCTGCGAGGACGGCACGTCAGCCGCATGGAAGCTTGGTGCCACGCCGACTGGTGACACCGCAAACGACGCGGTGCTCGTACCCACCGCCGCCACCTCGCTCGGCTCCGACGTGTACTGCGTGTGCTACCTAAAGAATGTAAACCCCTCGCCGCTGCTCATTGGCGGCCTCCACAACAGCCTCGTTATTCGCGAGGCGGAGAGCGACGCGGTGCACCTCGTGCCGATCCCGTCCAACGCGCAAGTGGTGGACTGCCTGCCATCGTCCGCAACTGCTCTCGTCGGTGGCGGTGACGGCTCCGTTTGTGTCATCGACGTGGCCACGACGAAGCCGCTCGGCACGCTGGTCGACCACACGCGCAAGCTGCCTGCCCTCGCGGTGCGTGATGATAATCAGTTTTTTACCGGCTCGTTCGACAGCAGCATCCTGTCATGGGATCTTCGGGTGCCGGGTGGCGTGACGTCGTCCGTGCAGACGGGCGGCGTGGGGGCTGCCGCTGGTGCTGCGTCGTCGGTGGTGACGGAGCTGTCCGCGCACACGATGCACACACTGAAGCTGAAGAACTACGTGACGGGCTTAGACGTCGACGATGTCCACCTGGCGGCCAGCGTGGGCGAAAACTTGTACCTGTGGGATGTGCGGAAGCTGCAGACGGTTCTTGGAGGATTTCCTCAGGGCTGGAAGGGCCTTTCGCGTGGCATCAAGGTTCAGAGCATGGCACACTTAGTGGTAACCGCGTCCCCAGACGGCTTTGTGCGCTTCTGGAATTTTGTGTAGGGGACAGGAGTCGAAAACGCGGCGTGGCGCAGTAGTGGGAGAGATGCCGCGAAACCAAAAGGAACTGCGACACCTCAGCGTTTTGTTTTGCTTCCCCGGTTTAGCAACTGCAAAAGCGGGAGAAAAAGCTCTGCGTTGCGTTGCCCGCTATCAGCCCCGAAACAACGCAAACACACACACACACACACGCACACACACACACAACTCAATCAAGAAAAAAGAAATTCAATGAAAAAAGCCCTTTTCACCTTTTCTTCAGCTGTGCGCGTGTGTATGTATGTATGTGTGTGTGTGTGTCGCATCTTTTTTTTTCTCTGATATTTCTGTTACTCTAAACCGCGTTGTTTTTGCGCTCTTATTTCGTATATCTATATCTATCTGTGTTTATGTAGTCGATTATATGTATCTGGTTGGTTTCTCTGTGTCATACCGTACGTGCTTCTCTGCCGTCTTCATGCTGTTCCCTTTTTTCCCGTTCTCTTGACCGGGGCGAGCCCCTTGTTTTTTTTTTAGGTATTGAATATGGGAAAGGCAAGGGAAAGCAGAGGGGAGAGGACATGCTTATCTATATGCTTTACTTGTGTGTGTTGTGCGCGTTGCCAGCCTCTTCTTTTGTGTGGCCCTACGAGTCTATACCTTTGCTGTCACCGTTCAATCAAGAAAGGGTGCCACCACCACGTCACCGTCGCCATCGCGACACGAACAACAGCAACAAAGTAACAGAGAGAAAAGAGAAACGTAAATAACCTAGTATATATATATATATATATATATATATATATATATATATATATATACAAATATACGGAGAAATCTCTAGTGCACTTTTCAGATAGACTAAACAGCACTTGAACAGCCCAACGTTACAGATCCAACATTCGCTAACCGCTAAACCTGCAGCCCTTTGGAGCCTTTAAAGGAGAGGGGAGCAATGAAAAAAAAAAAAAGAAAAGAAAAGAGATCAGCTACTCCGATTACGTGCAATTCGAGTTAGCATGCACTTAGACTTTGAGTAGTGCGCTTCTTTTCGGCTTCGTTCATGAGCAGCGTGCATGTGTCTATACAAGACACTATTACTCGTCGACCGAAACTCGAGCGACAGGGAAAAGGGAGTAGTCAATAACGACCATAATAGTAAATCAAAAAGTACGTCGCGTAAAAGAAGCTATAGAAGGTTTACGAATAGTTAGATGTATATACAAGAAAGCGACGGCGTGTGTGTTCGTTTTCTCAGTTTGAAAACAAACAGAAAAAGCAAAACGAAGAATGGCGGGCAAAAACAGCAACGTCTCACAGTAATTGACACGCACCGTGCTTTCTGTTCCTGTGCTGGTATGGTGGTGGTGGTTGGTATATATATATAAGAAAGAGGTTTAGGGGCTCGAAGAGAAAAAAGAGGAAAGAAGGCGACAGCCATCAAAACAAATAAACGAGAAACAAAAAAGCAGCTCTCCTGTTGTAACAGATCTGTTTTTGAACGAATCTGGAACGAAGACAGTTGTGAAGAACAGAAAAAGAAAAGAGAGAAAAAGCCGGACAGCTCCACACACAAAACAAAACAAAACGAAGAGCAAAGTGAAGGTGAAAGACCAAAACAAGACAATTTGTGTGTGCGTACGAGAAGCTGAGATGCCACAGCGGAGAAGCGCATTGGAAGAGTTACTTCCTCCCAGAATCCTCTTTATTCTGCCTACAAATCTGCGAAACTCAATGCTCGAGAAGAAGCGAATGAACAGCCCGGGCACGTACAGGGAGCGATGTGACGAAAAACAGAAGAGAGTGCGACTTACGTTTAAAAGGTGGCGTAAGGCCTATTACCAGCTTACATCTCATTCTGCTTGAGGCGAGATTCAGGGCAACCACCCTCCGACACATGCGACGAACGTGGGGAGTGACTCCACTCCGAGGACGTGGTGAGAAAGCTGGACTCTGAGCTCGTATCGCTGTCGCTGCGCGGAACCTTGATCTCCTCTATCTCATCTCCGTTCTCATCCAGCGTGGCAGACACGCGAGACGAGGGCAGCAGCAGGAAGGCCAGCGGGAGAATTAACAGCGGTGTGCCGATGTGACCCGCGATGATCAGCCACGGTGCGTTGTGGTAGTCGCACTTGCCCTTCGTCTTCACCGGCCAGATCGTCTCCAGCAGCAGGTACCCGATGGCGGAGGACGTGGACTGTCCGAGGTGTGCAATACCACCGAGCAGTGCAAGCACCATCGCTTCCGAGCCGCGTGGCGCCACACGCGACATCAGCAGGAAGGTTGGCATACGAACGAGCATGTCTACCAGCTCAAAGATGATCGCGTCGCCGAAGATGTACATGGCGTGATCGGGGATGCCGATGTAGATGTTCCAACGTTCAATGATGATGAGGTCGAAGATGGAGATGAGCGGAATGACGATAGCCGATGATCCCATGATAGCGCGGTAGCTGCAGTTCTGGAGATAGTGGGCGAAAATGGTGATGCCGAGAATGCTGCAGAAGTTGCCGATGATGCCGTTCATGATGTTGTAGAAGGTGAAGGAGAAGTGCGGGCCGTTGGGCAGGCAGGCGGGCTTCGCCACGTAGAACGTGTTCAGCACGCCAGGCAGGCTGAGGTAAAAGATGTTGAAGAAGTAGATGAAGGTGCCTGACTTTGCAACAACGAGTGGCAGCATGAAAAAGCTGAAGCCGCACACGGCGATCGTCATCGCAATACAGGCCCACATCATGTCCCAACGCGTTCCGAGAATCGTCACGACGGTGGTCGCAACGACGGCAGCCGTCATGAGGCAGCAGTAGATGATGAGCAGCCAGTTCCGTGTGACCACCTCCCTGTTGATCTCAATGGCCCCCCACAGCACGCTGTCCACCTCGGGCGGCACGAAGCCTTCGAGGCCCTCATCGTCGCCATCGGTGTCCACTACTCTTGGCACGAGTGACGCCTCCTTGCCTGCCTCAAACACAGGCTCCTCTGGGGAGGAGGTCTCCTTCGCGTGCTCCAGCTGCCTCGCGGTGCGGGCTTCACGCCTCGCAGCGATGTAGTCCGCCTTCGCGTCCTGCAGGCGGGCAACACGATTTGGCTTCTCACCAAAGACGTTGAAAATGAAGATAAAGCTGAGACTGAAGAGAATTCCGGCCACAATGTAGACGCCGACCTGCGTGATGTTGTGGTCCGACAGTGGGCCCTGCACCGCGGCGGCGATCATCGCACCCAATTTGGCCGCACCCCAACCCCAACTGACCAACGCCGGACCCCGCTCCGGACTGGCGCGGATGCGACGGCTGTAGATGGCCTGGGCAAAGGTGTCCACGTTGGCCAGGAACAACGCCGTCAGGAACATGAAGGCGGCAGCTGGCTTCGCACTCGACTCTTTCGCTGGCAGCAGCGCGTACAGCAGAGCGAAGACGCCGCAGCCAATGGCACAGAACACGGAGTACCACCGCTTCGTGTAACCGAAGATGGCGAAGGTGTCTGCGATGGCCGTGAAGAAGGAGTTCACAGACCAGCCTAGCCCGTAAAGGGACGACAAGCGCTGGTACATGGCACCGGACAGACCGTAGCGACCCGTCAGCATGGGCTGAACGGAAAGCCGCATGAAGCCATGGGAGAGCCCCTTCACGCACAGACGCTCCACGAACACGGCGATGACGAGGTGCGGGCTGTAGGCCTTCAGCACGAGTCCTAGGACGGGGATGTCTTCTAGGATAGGGCACGCCTTGAAGAGTTTCCACGTCCCGGGGTGAATGTTCTCCGGCCTCGAATCGGCGGACGTGTCATCCTCAGCGCTGTTTTCGCTGGTCTCTGTCTTCTTGGCAAACTCGCCGCTGTCCGAGACCCTCTCGACCTTTGGATTCGCCATGGGCAGCAGAGAGGGTTGGTGAGGTGTTCAATACAACGAATGAGATGATATGGCGCTTGTCAAGTGAGATTTCTTGAGAGTGGAGGCTTCGCCTTTCAATCCTCTGCGCTCGTTGGTGCTTCTGGTTAAAGCGATAGGTGTCTTTCCAGTGTTGTTAAATTGCGTTCGGCGTCTCTCTTTTTTGTTGCTGCTTAAGCGATAAAAAGAAGCGGATGTACGCTCTTCTTCTTTGTTGTGGTGGCTGGTGCCTTCCTCGATTTTATCTTTGTAGTGGACAGCGAGGGCAAATGAAGAAACAACGTGACGAACCGCAGGGGAGAGAGAGAGAGAGGTGGGGGGAGGGATAAAAGACGAGTTTCGGTGCACACGCGTGTGTGTACGTGTCACCGGCTCCCCGCCTGTTCTTTTAATGTGTGCGTGCAGAACAAAGCACAGCTGGCGGTGGGCAACGTGCCCTTCCTGCGTTTCAGCAGAGACTCCCGTGTTGCGCTCACCATCACCGAAAAGGAGAGCGGGGGGGGGGAACTAACGGTGTCAGTGACGCATCAAGTGCGAGCGTTTGGATAGCTAGCTCCACTCCTAAGACGGTTAGAACAGACTTTAAAGGGATTGCACTGCCGTGAAAACCTGTACGATATATATAGACAAAAGCAGTTTTCTGTTGTTGTTGAGCACGAGCAGCGGCAAACAGTGCAGTTGCATGACTCCCTTCCCTCTTCAGCAGAACGACAACAGCAAAACAGTGTTGTGTGTGGGTGCTCCCCTTCCAGCCAAAGAGAAAGAGAGACAAAGAGCATCGTAAGAACTCAGCACAAAATTACTGCATCCGCTCGTGCGCTACCAGCACGGAGCTCAGCCAATGGTGTGTTGCTTTCGCATTTTGTTTTCTTTTCACATCCATCATAAATGAAGAGGCTAAAGGAGTGAGTGCAGAGAGCAGCTGGTAGGGTGGCGCGCCTTCGCCACAGCCGCAGAGAAAAAAAAGAAAAAAAAAGTGTCAACAAACAACAATAATGACCAAGGGTCATTGTTATTATGGGTGCTAAAGTGCGTGTGTGGCTGTGTGTGCTGATGCAGAGCAGAGCCACCGAATCAGATGAGAAGCCACACAGAGATGTAGAATAATAGTAAAGAGTAGAAGAGTTAAGTCCATCTCTTTCTTCTCACGAGTTGAGATAAACAGAGTTGAAAGCGAAAGGAAGGAGGGTCGTGGAGTGAGGTAAAAACAAGTTTATTTTAACGCTTAAAAAGAGAGTCTGAAGCAGGAGATGAATGACGAGTGTTGCCTGTTTTACGCGTTGCAAAGCTCGCAACCATTTTTCTCTCACTCTCTCTCATAGCGTACTCTACTCCTTTTTTGAAAATTATCTGCAGGCAGGAGTTGCTTTCCACTTCGTCGTGCTTGTCGCCTTTGCATTACCGTCAAGATCAGCGGCAGACGTGGAGGACGCCACCTCCGCCACCTCCGCCGCTCTCGCCTTCCTGCCTGCCTGTGTGGTCGATGCGGTCACAGATGCGCGAGGCGGGCAGCAAGGTGTACGCGAGGAGGGGGGATGAAGGCGGGGGACATGATGTGACTCGCGATGACCAGCCACCGTGCGTTGTGGTAGTCACACGTGCCTTTGGTCACCATAGGCCAGATGGTATCCATAAGCAAGTAGCCGATTGCAGAGGAGGTGGAAGAGCCGAAGTGGTAAATGTTCGCGAGCAGCGCGAACATCATCGACTCCGACCCGCGTGGAGAAATGCGGCGCATCAGCATCATCGTTGTCATATTCAGCATTATGTTACACTCCTCGTAGAAGATCGCATCGCCAAAGATGTACACGGCGTGGTCAGTGATGCCGGTCGTGAGGTTCCAGCGTTTCAGAATGATCAAATCGAACGTTGAGGCGAGGGTAAGGAGAGTCGCTGTTAGACTCATCACAAACCGATAACTGCGCTTCGGGCAGAGGTGCGTGAAAACGGCAGTGGCAGCGATGCTGGCGATGTGGCCGAGCACGCCGTTGATGCATTATAGAACGCGTAGCTGAAGTGAGGACCGTCAGGGAGGCTGGCGGGCTTGGCGACGTAGAAGGTGTTGAGCACACCAGGTAAGTTGAGGTACAGAATGCTGTTGAAGTACATGAACACCACCGCCTTCGCAACCGCAAGAGGCAGGGTGAAGAAGGAGCTCGCACTTACCACCATCACGACAATCGCACAGTATATAGTATCCCACCGCGTGCCGAGGATATTCACCACGGCGTTGGCAACGACCCTGAGGGTGAGGATGAGGCAGAAGAGGGCCATCTGCCAGTGCTGCTCGATAACGTCGCGGCTCAGCTCAATCGCGCCGCACAGGTACGATTCCACACGTAAAGGGGCGTAGCAATGAGGTTGCGGAGGCGCCTTTCCCTCTTCCTCCTCCTCTCGCCCTTGCAGCTGCTGCTGGTGCTGCTCTGCGCGCTCCTTTCGATATTGCATGACGTCCTCGCCTTCATCGCACTCTGCCTCCTCGTCTCTGCCAGCGCAGCCGTTCACAGCGACACGGTTCTTTTCTGTTCTGTCCAGCTCCAACTTGGCGCCCGCCGATGTAGAATCGCCGCCGTGTTCCATGAACTCGACGCGGTTGCGCCGCTTGGCCTTCACGTTAAAGATAAAAAAGAAGGCTCATCACGAAGATAATGCCAGACCTCGTATACACACCAGCGTGGGTGAGTCCGTTGTCGGACAGCAGCCTTTGAACCACGCTGGAGATCATGATGCCCACCAGAGCTGTGCCCCACGTCCAGCTTACCAGCCCCGGAGCGGCAGAGGGGTGTCGACGGATCTGTTCGCTGTACAGGGCCACCGCACAGACATCGATATTGCTCATGAAGAGCGCCGTCATGAACATGGTGGCGGTCGCCGGCTTAGTGCTGGACTCACGACCAGGCAACAGCACCTGCAGTAAGGCGAAGACGCCATCACCGATAGCGGACAATACAGAGTACCACCGTTTGGTGTCGCCGAACAGCGCAAAGGTGTCGGCTATCACCGTGATGATGGCGCTGATGGCCCAAGCAAGTGCCTACAAGGTTGACAGACGCTTATACATGGCCTTGGTCAGCCCGTAGCGACCACTCAGCATAGGCTGGATCGAGAGTCGCTTAAGACCGTGGGCGAGACCCTTCGCAAACAGGCGTTGCATGCAGATGGCGAACACAAACTTGTGGTGTGACTTTTTAAAGGTAATGTTGAAGACAGGGACGTAGCCAAGGAAGGGTGCCTTGCGAAGAATGCGCGCCGAAGCAGGATGCACGTTCTCGACCAGCTCCACTATCTCGGCCTCCGTCTCCGACGCTGTCCGGCACCGTTCCGCCATAGCTGAAGTAAAAGCAGAAAAAAGCGCAAAGTCAAACAAAAAGCAACAACTAAAAACAAACTGCTTCACAAAAGAGCAGACGTAAACACATGGATGATAATAAGAAAAGCTCTCTCTCTACTTCTCTCAAGCCTTGTCTCAATCGAAGTCTTTTGAGTAGATGAGACGTGGTTGTTGCAGGGCAGGCGGTGTAACTAAAGAACAACAACAGCAAAAAAAAAAAAACGCGAAGGCAAAGAGAGGAGAGTTCATCTTTTTAACGTGTCTGTTTGGTGCAGTTGACATGTTTTGTACATGAGACAGTATTCTCAATTTCTGTTAGCACTTTCGTGCTTTTCACGTGTCGGTGTGTTTGCACATTTCTATATTGCAGCATACGCAATTCACAGAACAAGGCACTTTTTTTAAAACTGAAACGTGTGTGTGTGTGTTGTTGACTCTCTCACCTTTCGCTCAGACACGACGTGCCAAACGCACGCACATCTAAAAAGATACGATTACATAGAATCAGTACGTTTAGTTAAACGGTCGAGTTACGTTGAACAGGAAGAAATAACAAAAGAAACAAGCATGCAAGTCAAGGAAGCAGAAGGGATATATGTGCTACAGGAGGAATTCAGCGCACACAAGAAGAGGCGCCGAAGCGGTCAGACACCAGAACTGACAACGGTGTACCCGTAGCAGTTGTAGCGCGAACCCAACGTCTCCACGCGCAGGTGGCGCAGCGCCGCCGCGTCCAGCGCGATCACGCCCGTGAAGTCGAGCTGAAAAAACTTGTCGTCGTTTTGGGCAGAGAGGAAGTACGGATTCACTACATCTTCGCTATTGATGGAGATGAGGAACATCACTGCACCAAGGCGCAACACCTTGAGCATCTCTCCAATGTAGGCCTGCATGTTTGGGTTAAACTCTCCCGCAAAAGCGCTGAGCAACGCATCCGCCGTGCCCTTGTCAAAAACAATGTCTACCGTGCTGTGGTAGACGTTTTTCAGCTGCAGAGGATCCTCCACGACAAACCACGGCGGCGCCGCACTTGACGAGGACGGCATCGACGTCACGTGCAGGTCGCAGCAGTTGCCGACGGCGTACCGCCGCGACGGAAACTGCCGCACCAGACGTGTGATGATGTTATCACAAATGTCAACGTTCAGTACCTCTGCTGGTGGCGAGGCGGAGACGCCCAGCTGGTCAGTGAGGAGACCCTCGACATGGTCGCTGAAGTCGCTATTGCCACACCCGACATGCAGCAGCCGGACTGGCCTGCCTGCCGGGATACTGGACGGCACCTGCTGGAGAAATGAGAGGAGTTTTTTTTCGTAGAGCGGGTACTCCATAAACCACTCGTAGTGGTCCATCAAGCTGCCACGCTCGGCGAGCTCGCGTGACTTTTTGTGTTTCTGCTCCTTTTCATAGAGTCGCCCCTCGTCCTCGTCGTAGAACTGCACCCAAAAGTCGGCGCGGCCCGGGTTTTTCTCCTTCGTGTCTTGTTGCATGGAAAGCTCTCTCTGTTTCCTCAGGGGTGGGCGTAGTCGCTCTTCAGCTGTGAATGTATCTTTTTTTTTAAACCACAGAGTTCGCTAAGCGAGAACAAACACACAAACAGAAAAAAAGTACGGAAGAGCAAAGAGTGAAGCGGACAAGTGCGAAAAAAAAAAAAAGCGAGGTCTGTGTTGAGGGGGTCTACGCCAAAAGGCGATTCATTAACACCGCATTTGGAGTGTTTGTTGCGAAACACATTTTTTTTTGTCTCCTCTTGCAGACGTAGTATTGTATGATTGCTATCATACTCGCAAAAAAAAAAAACGCTGATTTCTTTTTTTTTGCTATTGTGTATTACCGCCAATGATAACGTTCTTCTTTTGTTGTTGCGTAGCTCATTCGGTAGAGTGTGGACGAGGAGCGCGTGTACATGTTTGTGTATCTCTGAGTACCGTTGAAAGCTACCACGAATCAACGCAAAGAGAAGGTAAAAGAGAAACGAAGAACACAGCAGACGGAGGATTGCCGTTGAGCGGAAAATGGTGTATGTGCCCTGAAATCTGTAACTCGAAAAAAAAAAGAGGAATAACGATAAAAAAAACAGCTATGTAAAAAAAGCGCTCAACTTATCGAGGACACGAACTGGATAATAGCGTTCATTAGACGTGTGCACGCTCAACACAGTCGCCAAGAGCAGTGTCCCATAACAACGACATCCATCACACACACACAAGAAAAAAAAACGGAACAACAGCAACAATTCAGCCGTTGGGGCCGCACCCGCCGACGTGCTGCACCCATAAACAAACACCCACACACCCAAAAAGAAGAACAACACAACACTCTTTTCTCTTCTGAAAGCAGCCAAACAAGAAAGAGGGACTTTAGTATACACTCGTTGGTGCTGTAGGTTATAAAAAACAGCAAAGGCGATTCCGTTCCATTTTCTTTCTCTTCATCATCTTCGCCATCTTTTCCAATGCCATAGTTTTGATTCTCGATAGTTTACATCGTGCGGGATGCACACCGCGCAAACTCGTCCACGTCCTCCATAAAGGAGCCGCTGGTCGGGCGGGACGCTGCGACGCCGGAGCCCGCGTTGTTCATCGAGTTCTCATTCCCCGAGGGCGTCATGACGCTGATGCTCACCGCCTCGCAGTCGAAGTAGTCGAAGTACAGCTGCCGGAGCCGGCTGATCTCCTCGCGATCCAGCGCGTCACTCGTACTGTAGCTGCGCGAGTCGGAGGCCCGATCTTCCGCCGAAACCCGACTAGGTGGGATACCAGAGCTAAAACTCAGAGCTAAGTCGGTGTTGTCCGTGGCAGGACGAAAGAGGGTCGTCGCGGACGGCAACATACCACGCGCGGCCGCGAGCTGGCGGGAGCAAAAGGCGCGTGCGAAGCTCTGCACCGTCCCGACCAGCGCGTTTGTGACGGAAGAGCAGCGCGCCACGGCCAAGGCGTTGGTGACGCCTTTACCGTGTGTCTGCCGCGGGTCACTGGCCGCACCACCACTCCCGCCGTCGGTACCGGTGTCGGCAAACGATATCATAAAAACCTTCACCACCGCACGAAACGCCCGCACCTTCGCAAAGCGCGCCGCTTCCCACTCCTCTTTGATTTGGCGCTCTCGCGCGACGCACTCGGACAGGTACGCGAGGGCAGAGGAGGCGGCGCCGGCCTCTGTGTTCAACACCGAGTTGCCCTCCACCCACAGTGCCCGGGCGTGCGACGTTGGCACCGTCTCTGAAATGCGAAAGTGCCGACCTGCTGCGTGGGCCTTCGCCTTCAGCCGCATCTGGGGCGATGCCATCAGCGCAAAATCCAGACTGCGTCGCCGCACCGCACGCTGTGCCGCGTGGCCCACCTGCAGTTGATTGTCCTTCACAGGTGTATCTGTAAGGGGTGGTATCGCGCCGATGCCCTCTCCACCGCTGCCGCTGCGGCCTGCATTGCTGTTGCTGGCGTCGTCAGCGGCTGCCGCGGCCCCACCAGTATTCCGATGGTATTTGCCACGTGATAGATGCAACGCGTGCAGTCTCGGCGCCGGCCGAAAGCCGCGTCGCTCGTCCGACTTCACCGTTGTCTCAGAAAAGCGTTCATCGCTGATCGCACTGCCAAAATTGAACTTCATCTCCTTCGGTCGCAGCGGACACTTAGCGGAGCTCTCCGGCAAGTGGTTCGAATTGCGCTCCATGAGTGCCTGACGGAGAAAGGGAGGAGTCCCTTGGCTAAAGGAAAGGAGCACAACAGAAACAGCAGCAAAAATAGAGCCCTTCTTTGTCGGAGTGGAGAGACACTAAAAGAGAGAAGATAAAAAACAAAAGAAAGAAGAAAAGCGGTTTTAGCGCGACACACGCTGCGAAGCCAAGCGCAAACCCACCGAAGAAACCACTACCACCACCGGAGGGGGACAAAAGAAAACAAAAGAAGGATAAACACAAGGGGGGGGGGGCTTGATGAAAGCAGAGGAGAGGAGCACGCCGCTGTTCTGCTCTGCTCCTTTTTTCAGTGGAGAGCCAACAGTGAAACAGACAAACAACAAAAAAAGCGAAGAGGGAGTCTGAAAGAAAAGGAGAGAGGCAAACAGCATTGCGTACGCAGCACACTCAAAGCTCCCACGACTCCTGCACGACACACACAGAGAAAGAGAGAGAGCACGGCGTGTACTGCTTTTTGTTTTCTTTCCCAACCCTTCACGCTACAGCAAACCCGAATAGCGCTTGTCCACCGTCCTCCTCATAATACGACTCCGCCGCAGCACTTTATTCTTCTTTTTTTTTCTGCCTTCTCTCTTTGTGTTTTGATGGCAGAAGAAAAACAAATCGTTCTAGCAAAACAGAAACCAGAGGAAGGTGAGAAGCAAACACGTAAGAGGCCTCTTCAAATCTACGGGGAAGGCAACGGCACAACACAAGATGAAAGCGGCAGATGCGAACGTGGGAGAAAAAAAGAGCCCACACATAACGCCGGCAGACGCACATGCTACCGTCCATAAAACACACACACACTTTCACAGACACAGAAAGAAGAGTTACATCCGTTTGATTAGAACGCTTGCCGGATCTGCTGCTCCCATTCCTGCGGTGAGAACGGCATGTACTTTAACGCCTGCGACGACCATTGCCGGCCATTCAGTAGGTCCTCCATCAGAGAGAACTCGACGTGTATCGCGCTGACGGAGATATCGATGAGTTGTGCTCTTGAAGCGCTGTCCATGACCGCCTCCGCTTTGCAGTCGTGTATTTTCTGCGTCAAGTTGATATTCACGCGCTTGTACCAGCTCTTCACCGCCTCACGCTGCGACTTACGCAGAGGCGTGTCGGACTGCGGGTCGATGGACTGCAGGTCGGAGCTGTCTGTCAGGGAGGGGAAGCACGCCTCCCAGCTAGCACCAAAGGCTTCCACATAGCGCGTCCGCTCCGACTCGAGCATGTCAAACATCTGTGTCAGTGGCGGGTCCGGCGGCGGCTGGGCTGCAGCGGCTTTGCGGCTGCTGCCAGTTCTGCCCCCGCCTGCCTCCGTGGCAAGGTCAGTTGGCACGGCCGTCAGCCGAGTACTGAAGCACGGCTCACGTTTGTAGTTGTCCGTGAGGAAGCACAAGTTGTTGATGAGAAAGATCTCGGGCGAGAGACGGACATCGCTGTTAAGGAGCTGCAGGGAGCCAGGCTTAGTGTGGTGTGTGCGCTTCCCTAGCACCTCGTTCTGCAGTTCGCACGCCGCCTGCGCCACCACTTGCAGGTCGTCGACGGTGGCCATGACGCCTCTTGTCAAGTAGTCCTCCACCTCTTGGCTGGACTCGTAATCCGCGTTGGTGCCGATGACGCTGCCGTACAGCACAATTCGCAAAGCACCGTAGTATGACGTCAGCAGCACTTTGTGGAAGTACAGCACGTTCGTGGTGGACTCGTGCACGGTGCAGTCGACCGAGGGAAACCACTCCGTACGGTGCATCGACTGCGCATACCCCTTCAGCGCGTCCTTCTCCAGCGCACCTTTGGAGTTGACGTAGGCGTCCAGCAGCTCGCGCACCTGGTAGATGAAGTTGTCCACGCGGTCGTCGACGTGGTCGATGAAGTCGCTGTTCTCGCCTGGGATGTTTCTCGAGAGTGTCTTCCAGTTCCAGAACTCCTCGAGAAGGTCGAGGCCGATGAAGATGTAGTCGCGAAAGTAACGCGCGGTGGAGAAGAGACCGACGCCCTGGCCTCGCGAGTCGACAAACAGCTTTGTTGGATTCGTGAAGATGGACATATCGAACTCAATCAGCTTAAGGGCACGACCGTACACCACGTCGAACACCGTCGTCGCCAACCCGTTGGGGATGTCAGCAACGGCGTAGTCGTCTTCCAGCGGGGTCAGCACGTAGCGCTGCAGACACGCGCACGCGTCCGTGACGAGCTCACGCGCCGACTGGCTAATCTTGAGGAGGCGATGGTCGCCATGCTGGTAGTGCTTCATCACCGGAAGGACGGATGAGCGGGACACCACCTGGCCCTTGCCCATCTCCTCGTCGCGGTAGGTGCCATCGAACTGCGACTGCACTGCCGCCACCAGTTTATCCTGAAACAGCCTCCGCACGTCGTTCTCCAGCACATCGGTGCGATTGAAGTTCTCGCCGAGGCGCTGCACGATTTGGTCCACACCCTTCAGAGCTGCCTCGTTGCGGACGATGCGGTTGGTGACTGCTGATGTAGCAAAAGAGCTGCTCGGCTGCTGCTGCTGTTGTTGCTGCCCTGAGGTAACCTTGCTACGTTGCAGTGCGTTGATGAACGCGGTCTTCACTAGGTCCTCACTAATGCGCACAATCTGTTGCAGCTGCATCTCCGTCTTGGCTTCTATGTTGGTGCCGTAAGAGTTGGGTGGGTGACTCGCTAGATAATCATCCGTGTACACGAGGTAGTCGATGCACCGCGTGACGGCCTCGGAGCTCGTCTCCTTGCCACTCAGCACGGCAGGCAGAATTGGTGGAGGGTGGTAGCAGCGCGCTGCCTTCGACATCTCCTCAATGGTGAGGGCGATGTTCTCCTGCGCGACATCCCACGGCTTCACATCACGGATGATTCCATTCGCACGAACGGAGATGGCGTTAGACGTGTCGGCAAAGGTGTCAATGGCACGTGCGCTAGCGCGGTTGAGTGCGTTAAGATCGTTCAACTGATCTTCTAGGTGCGTCAACGCGGACATGTGTGCATGCGTGTGGGTGTTGCAAGGCGAATAAAAGTAAGAAAACAAAACAGCAAAGTGGCGTGGCAAGACAACCAGTAATAAAAGAGAAGAGAAAAGGAAGGCAATTTGGTGGGACACCACAGCGGGAAAGACGAAAGATGCACAAAAGAAAAAAAGAAATAGCTCGAAGACCGCGAACGACGGCGACCACCGACCAGCGAGGCAAGAGCTATAAAGGCCTTTGAGTACGTTGGAAGGATCGACTATTAGATATCAAAGCCCTTCGCAACTGGATGCACCCCCCCCCAAAAAAAAAAAATGAGACGAAGAGGAGTAAAGTACGCTCTTGTATGCGGTGAAACCGCGCACTCAACAACACACGCCGTGAAGGAGCGCGCTTCAGATGAGCAAAAAAGATAGGAAAACAGGAGAAGCAAGCAATGCAGGCGAGCAACAGGTGAATAAAGGACAGTTAAAGGAGCAATACAGTGGGCAGATGCATGGTTGACATTTGCGCTGCCGAATCATGTTTCCAATACTAAAGAAGAGGGTAGTACAACACATGACTAAACACCACAGAAGTAAATAAACAAATAAACTACAAAAGAGACGTGTCGCTCTAGCAAGAGATACCCAGGATTAGGCGAAGAGACATTCTCTGTAGATGCATGGAAGGCCTGTTCTTTTTTTTCCCGGTTCTCTGCGGTTTCCCGACTGCAGCGCACACGCATTGGCATTGAAAGGTCAGACTTTGCAGGTTTTTTTTTAGTTTGCACATAGCCTTCTAGTTTTTTGTTGTTGTTCGATGGAACGCACTGCTGTGCGGATATGTGATGATGTCCAACTGACTCCCCCTTTCCCCCTTCACCTTACCCCACCCCTCTTTCACTCCCACTCCCGCTCCATTAGTGAATACAACACTCAAGCGCAGCAGAAAGTGCATTCATGGTTCTGTCTTGTGTCGTTTTCAGCTCTTTCATTTGCCTTTCGTGCAGCAGCCGTGCATTTTACGACGTTTGCAGCTGTGCGAGGCATCTTCGGAAATCTTCAGGCAGAGGTGCCACCACGACAAGCGGTTCGGCGCTGACCGGGTGAATAAACGATACGCTGCGTGCATGCAAAGCAACGCGGTCCATCATGGACTGGCAGCACGCCGCACCGCCGTGTTCGACGTCTGCGAGAATGGGGATTCCTCTGCTTGCGAGGTGACGACGAATCTGATGCTTCTTGCCTTGCTGGATGCGACACTCCACCCACGCCATGCGGTGTGTCGGGTAGAAGCGGATGACACGATACCGCGTGCGCACCTTCGGATCGGCAGCGTCGATCACCTCGTCGTGCAGCTTCACGCTACGCAGCGAAGGTTCGAGAACGACGCAGAGTGCGTAGTAGACTTTGCTCTGGTGCGAGAATGCGGCGCTGGTGCCCATTTGATGCCTAAGCGAGTCGGCCGCCACGTCTGTCTTGGCGATGAGCAGACACCCACTTGTCTCTGCGTCCAGACGGTGCACCTGGCCCTGCCGGAAAACACAGCTTCTGCCTTCCACACCGCGAAGGCTGCTGCTGAGCAAGACGGAGATGAGGTCTAGCGTCGGAGCACCGACCTGCGTGCAGCTCAGTCCGTGGCGGGAGGTGGCTAGACCAGCAGGCTTGTCCACCACAATCACATCTGCATCCTCGTAAAGCACCGGCACCGACGGAAGCGGCACCCGACCGCTCTGCGCCGTCGCAACGCACTCGTGTGTGGCCGGCAGCCGCACCTCGACCTTCACCTCCTGTAAAGGGGCAGTGAAAGCCCTCACATGTGTGGCCGCGTGATGCGACAGCAGCGTGCGCCAGTATGAACACTGAGGGGCCAGGTCGTGTAGCGCACGCAGCAGCGGCACGTCACTCGGTAACGGTGGTAGAGTGAAGGAGATGGTGGTCGGACGCTCTACGTTGCCGTCACTGTGACACTCACCGCACTCTTCCACAAAGGCGGGAAAGGAACTATCCAGTGCGGAGAGATCGCCACGTGCGAGGGCGGCGGCGTACGTGTGTAGCAGCCGGTTGTCAATCAAGTTTCGCTTCGGATCCTTGAGAGCCAATTGATATGCCACGTTGTACAGCACCTCATCCGCCTCCCTGCTGCAGCGTGTACCGCTTTCCCTGGGCGTGCACGTGTTTCTCATCTGCGGCTGCAGCGCAAACTTCAACCATGGCCGCTCCAGATCAGAGAGTGCCCACACGCTCAACGCGTCCATCGACACCCGTCGTGGCTGCAGCCGACGCCGCTGAATCTGCTGCAGCAGTGCCGTGGACCTCTGCAAAGGCAGCATGGTGGGCGTGAGAAAGTTCTCTGCCCACGCTTGGATTGCCGCCGGCTCCGCAGGGAACACGACACCAGGGTCGACGTTGAAGTGCATCGCTTCCTTTAGAAGTCGCGCCGTGGTGTCCGAGGCGGCAGCCGTCGGTGCTGTTGTCGTGCTGCTATCACTATGGGTAAGTTCCTTACGCAGGCGAAGCGCCAGGTGTGTCGCGGACGTCTCGCACGCCAGTGACATCTCGTCCTTCTCCGCAAACGACTCTAAAAACGCGTGCACAGCTGTAGAGGCGTTCAGCTGCACCAACGCCGCCAAGGCCGCGCTCGCACCGGCAGTGAGGCTGGGCAGCGTGGGGTTGATGGCGAGGGCGACGGCTGCCGTGGCATCCGTCATCGCGAGAGCCTCGACCATGCCGCGGTACTCCGCCACCGCATCCTCGTCGTGCAACGCGCCGGTGGCAGACGTGGCAGCCAGCCACCTCTTCAGCGCCTCCTCCACCGCATGGGGATCTGGAGAGAGGAGACGGCCACGCAACTTGGCAACAAACCGACGTTGACGGTGCAGCACTTCAGCCGCTGCGTCGCTGCTGTCATCCTTCACGTAGAGCACACAACGCTCGCTGCTACTGCTACTGCTGCTGCAGGTGGTAGTGACACCACTGTCGTGGCTGCCACTTTCAGTTATGCTGGTCTTCGTCACGCTGATGTCCGCTGCGGCTACCAAACGCGCTACTTCCTCTAACGCTGCTAGTGCCTCTTCGCGATTCACCCTCTCCGCAAGTTTCAGCAGGGTGCCGCAGTGCAGCAGCGGCACCTCCTGCGTGTGTCCGTCCACGTCAAGCAGCCCCACGCGCCGCACACACGCTGCTGCGCTCGTCGCGGAAGCTGTCTGCTTTTCGACGGCGTGAAGTGCACCTCGACCGGCGCGTCGCACCAAACCTCGCACGTGGTGCATGAAAGCGTTCTTGTTTTTCACCTCGAGGGAGGATAGAGGAGGTGACGTAGTGTACGAAGGAGCTCTTGTTTGTTTTGTTGACACTTGCTTATTGCCAGGTTGACGTGAGCACAGAGGAAGGAAACTCGTTGCAATGATCTCAACAGCGTATTCGTGTATGTGTGTGTGCGTGGAGGGGGGGGGGGAGGAGGAGCGGGGGACACTCGTGCAGAGAGAATGAGAACAGAAAGGGGAAGGAGAAGGGAAGGGGGGGGGGATGTGAAACGAAATAAGCAGCGGAGGGACGCAGGCGCAATCAAAAACCGGAGAAGGCGTGACGACACACGAGTATCCTCAGGAGAACACACCCAAACGTAGCGAGAGAAAGAACCAAGGCAAGGCGCAGGCGATCCTATTGAGGGGTCCGAGAAACGCGACTCGTCTGCGACAGACGCGCTGTCGGAAAACTAGTTCAGCATATTCTACAGCCGCTACATATATAAGCAGACAAACACTAGCTAGGCACCTCAGAATAAGGCGAGGGGTGAGGTGTCACCATTGTCGACAGACCTGTGTACGTGGAGAAGAGTCGGAGAAGCTAGTCTTACCCCCTTCACGTGGAGCCGTCGCGGTATCTGCTTTTGTTTGTACGGTTGATTTACACATAAAAGGAAATAAAATGACTTCTCCGCCGTAGCGATGCAAACAAAAGCCTTGACTACTCACTCACACACACACACACACACGCCGCAGAGGATTCCTTTTGTGCGAGATGCGTACGTGACAAACTATGACGAAAGGTGTGCGGCTTGTAGCACTTACGCCTTGGGGGTCTTGAAGTGGTTCGCGATGCGGCGGTTGACCACCTTCAGGTAGCGGCAGCGGCCTGTGCCGGTGCGGCGGCGCTTGATGGCCTTCACGGACCAGTTGTAGCGGCGGCGGCTGGCGCGCGGGTAGGCGCAGGCGGCGCAGCGCTCCCACTGGACGTGGTAGGCGTTACGGCCACAGCGGCGGCACAGAATGTGCGTGCGCCCGTGGCGCTGACCCATCGACGTGGTACCCTTCGTCATCTTTTTATCGTACGAAATAACAAGGCCTGTGGAGGAGAAGGGCGAGGCAGGGGGGGGGGTCGATGCGGGTAGTTGGCAGATACAAATTGTGGGTGCGCACATCAGTAGGGACCGTAGCAAGACAGAAAAAAAAGCGATAAGAGCAGGGAAGGAAGAAAAGACGAAGAGAAGAAAAGTTGAGAGGTACACATAGGCGCTGAGAGGAGGGTTCGACCGAGGTTACGCTGCACGTTTTGCAATAAAGATGCTGCAAGAAGAGTCATACAGAAAGGTAAAACAAAGTAGAAGTGCGTTTGCGAGTGTGGAGTAGAGCTTCCGTCTCTCTGCAAGCGTTGCATGTGCACCACCGTAGTCGCTTTTTGTTAATACCGCTTTTTTTTTTCACACAGATCACTGCTTTCATGTGTGTTCCTTTCACCTCTCACAATAACAGTGTCTGCAACAGTACCATTTAGCTCTTCCTTGTTGCCGGGGAGTTGTTGAAGATGGCTGAGGTGGCGTGATTCGTTTTCTTTTCTCTGTGTGTCGCAAACGCTTCCTTCTCTTCCACCCTCACGGCTTAGTGCAGATCCAGTCCGAGCAATCGTCGTCCCCGTCCTTGCCCAACTCCACATCAGCGCTCGTTGATGTGGTTTGATTTGTAGCCTGATGAAGAATGTCAATACTGGCGATGTACGGGATGTGCCAGTGTCGCGGTGCCGTCAACTGCACCCACACCGAGTACTTTCGCGGAAGATGAACGCGTAGCGTAGCGGTGCGTGAAGCACGGTTGTACATCGCCTTGTACGTGATGCGGTGTCGCTGTCGCCACCGCACAAAGAAGCGCGGCTGCAGCATGCAGAAGTGGTGGTCACGCATCTGATCATTTGAGATGATGCACGAGTCGCGCCGAGTCAGTACGGCGTACAGCCAGCAGTAATCGTCGTTGAGGAATCCTGGGCTAGGCAGCAGCGCCCCCATCGCATTCCACTTATCCGCAAAGGGCACGTTATCTGGTGTAGGGTTGCTCAGGTGTCGGTTGTGCAGCACAATAATGGCCTTCTTTCCATGCCGCTCCGCCGCGGCACGCATATCTTCAATCAACGAGAACTTCGGTGAGACGTCGACGGGGAAGGGCACGTTGAAGCGATCGGCGGACGGCACGGTAGCCGGGTCCACCCCGCGAGAGCGTAGTAAGGCATCCTTTGCCTCCATGTACCAGCTGTTCAGCCCGTAATAACCGACGTTGGCGCCGTCGATGACGGTGTCGTAGTCCATTGCCGCCACAGCAGCCTTGAACGCATCGAACTCCTTCCACCGCTGCTGCTTGACCTCGTCTGACAGCTGTGCATCCGGCTCGTACCGGCTTGTCCCCTCCACGCGTGGTCGTACCAACTTCTCCACGACATCATGCACCAGAACTGCCCGATCCTCCAGCGAAAGGTCAAAGCTCTGCAGCTGCGACCCGCAGTGTGCGCAGACCCCGTCGTCGCTCACACTCGTGACCACGCCGCCCATTAACTTCTGGATCAGCTTGGCGCTCGCGGCGCCGACGACAGGGTGCTGCTGCTCCATCTCCTCCAGAACACACTGCGCATACGACAGCGCCTCCTCCGCTGACAAGGTCGCTGCAGCAGCCGCGGCGTTAACGGTGCACAGCACGTCGTGGTAGTCGGTGTCCCACAACTCCAGGTTCTTCGCACATGCCATTTCAAAGAACTCAAAACACAGCTGGGCGTTCGCTGTTGCTCGGCAGTGTGCAAAGAGCGGTTGAAATACTCGTCGTTTGAAGGCGTCGGGAGGGATGGCGTCGATGACACGTCGAATCAGTTGCATGTCGACGTCAATGGCCTGCACTGCTAACCGCAGCGACACCGCCGCTACTCGCTCATCAAAGGCACCGCAAAAGGCTGCGGGGAGGTCATTCTTGTGTTGCAAGACGGCAGTGACCACACGGACACCGGCGTCGACCAAGTCGGGCGAGGAGCCCCACGCATAAAGCACTTTTGAGACGGTGGTGTTTCGCGGCAACTCGTGGTGCGCAGTAGCCATCTCCTCGAGAAAGTCCAGAACAACTCCTGCCACGGATGAGTCCTTCTTCGCCTCCATGCCCAGCTTGTCGAACGCGTGGTTTAAGAAATCGCGCTGCCCGAGGCGATGCTTGGGGCGACGTTGTTGGTTGTTCTCTTTTATTAGCTCCTGCACCGCAGGAATGCTACTCACACTCAGCGGCAAGTCCGCCGGCATATCCGGCCGCGGCCGCTTCGCAGCGGGTTGCTCATCCTTTGCAGAGTCGCACATAGCGAGAAGCAGCGGCAAGATCCAGAATGTTGTTGTTTTTTTCCCGTAAGTCAACCGTGGACGGTGCACCTCCTCCACGTGTCCTCCTTGTCGCGCTTGTGAGTGTGTTTGAAGGATGGTAAAGGAGAGGGGGAGGGGAGAGAAAAGAAGAAAAGAAATTTAGAGTGCAGTCTTCAACGTGTTCGTCATCGAGAAAACAGCTGCGTTTAAAAATCCCATGAAAAACACGTCACCCTTTTTTTTGCCTTCAGAGAGACTCGTCAAGGGTCACCGCGTCAGCATCAGCTAGCGCGGAGTTGAGTGGTGTTGTAACGTACTGGAGCAGCAAGGGTGCAGCAGCTAGTAAAAGCGTTCGCTTCTCAGCTTGTGCATTCCTCTCATTCTCTCTGCTTTCCTTTCCTTCGCTAAAAGAAGAAAGAGGGAATTTGATTTGCAATTAAAATGCGTCCGTGTGTATGTGTATGTGTGTGTGTAACCATAGTGCTCAAGATGGGCGGTGTCTGGCGGAGCGCTAAAGGTGTCGTGGCGACACAGCGAGACATGCAAAAGCACACGAAGAAAGAAAACTAATAAGTGGAATGTACATACAGCTGTGTTTTCCCGCTGCTTCGCTGTTGCAACTTAAAAACGCTGCGCACCGCTGGCCATTCTGTGATGAAGGCTAAAAAGTGAGTTGTTGTAGAGGGTAACGACCAAAAGAGAAAGCTGTAAGGGGCGGTGGGAGAATCACCACTGTTGGCGGAGCCACCCGAGCCATCACACAGTATTGTCCCCTCATCTACTGATAGGGGTGGAAATACCAGCTATCAAAAATGAGAGAATACGCAGCGGAAAAAAAAAGGGAGTACCACATTGAGGAGGGACATCGGCTGGGCACGTTACTGCAAAGGTCATGACACAGAAAAGGAAGAAAAAAAAACAGTAACAGCATTTGCGCCAGCTCGTAGGCTCAACAGTGAAGAGACTCTGAAAAGAAAGACCGGAAGGGAGAAAGGAAATCGCGCATGCACAGCTGGAAAGCGGAAAAGCAAGCAGCGAAGAGCACTAGACGACAGAAATGGGGACCATTAGAGGAGAGCAGAGATGCCGCTCACGCCAGTGAAACACGCACGTACTCAGCCTTAAACACGTTGCCCAGCTGTTGGCTGAGGCGGGCACGTTCGTAATTCAACTTCTCCGCCTCCTGCCGGAGCTGCGTCACTTTGGCCTTTACAGCACGTACATTACGCTGTGGCGCTCGCACCGACTCACCAGCGGCCTGGGCTGCTGCCAGCTCAGCCTCTGCCATGTGCTGCAGTACTTCCTGCTCCGCCGTCCTGGCCTGGACGTCGTCGATGTGCGTGAGAAGCGTCTTGTACTCACGCAAGCGTTGAAACACCTCAGCCGAGATGCGCGAGGCGAACGTGGTTGGGGCGTCACGCGTCGCGTAGAAAATACCCGACAAGGTGACGTCCTTCAACTGTGCCCCGTATACCGCTACAAGCTCTGCCTCCACCTTCTCCACCCAAGTGTTGTAGTCGTCGACCTCCCGCAGTGCCTCCGGTTTGAGACCCATCACGACGTCGTACGCTGAGAACGAGCGATGAGGACGTTCAAAGAGGCTCATTGTGTTCGCTACACACACTACTTGTGGATTCTCTTCTGGAGTTGTAAACGCAACAAAGAGACGGCGAGGGGAGGGCAACAATAACAACTTAAAAACAACGAAGGACAGAGAGCAAAATAAAAAAGAGCTTCTTGCAGCTGAAAGGAGAGATAAAGCGAAATAGCGTATGACAAACAAGCACGACGCTCCTCGGTGCGAGCTCAGTAAGGCAGCGGTGAATGATGCTGTTGTTTTTTTGAGAGTGGGAGAACTCTGAGGCGCGACGACCGTTGTTTGCCAACACACACACACACACACAGCACAATGGAGAGAAAGAGTGAGAGAAGCGAGGTTGTTGAGTAAATAGCTGGACCAACGTTGTATTGTCTTTTTGTCTTCGCTGGTGCGGTTATTGATGTTATACTTGGGAAGACTCCTTCGTGCATCACTGAAGAGTACTAAATACAAGAGTAAGGTGTCTCGTCGACTCCAAGTCTCCTGCGGGTTCGACGAATACTCATGTTCGTTAGGGCACTTAACGTCAGGGGTAGAGTGTTGCTCGCTGTTCCTTTACACATACCCTTCCTTCTGTTGGTCTGTGTTGACAAGCAATCGCTTTGCATCGTCGCTCGTCCCGCATTGCTGCAGCGTGCAGCAAGAGCCACTCAGCCATCTGTTGTCACTCTTAGCTTTTGTCTTTCTTTTTTTTTGCCTTTAAACACCCAGATATATATAAGTAACGAGTGAACAAAGAAAAAAAAGAGGTGTAAAGCTAAGGAATCGGGAATCCAACACGCACACATGTATATATAGGTAGAGAGATATGGACTGTCCTACGGTATCCTCCACCCCTTCGTCGACTCCGTCTCCCACGACGTAGCAGCACAGTCCGTGAAAACATCGCTGCGGCAGCCGCCTTTCATACGAGTACGTCCCATGAAAACAACAGAAAAAACACTAGTCATAACAATAATAACAGTAAGGGCGTATTTGGCAACGTGAGCCGGTGACATCGCCAGCGGGCACGACGCAGCAGCAGCAATCAGCAGCAGCCAGCAGCCAGCAAGCCCAATATATCTTATCAAGAGACGCAGAGAGGGGAGAGAGCGGGGTGACAAAAACAGAAGCAAAGAATGGAAGAGAGTACAAAAACAACAACAAAGAAGTGCGTGACTGTCATTGCGCGTCTGTGCGGGAGTATAACAACGAGAGGTTAGGTGCCGGCAAAGGAACGTTGGATAAAAAAAGAGGACACACACGCACTCACACGCGCTGCATACAGACGAAGAGTAAAAAAAACTGCCTTGAAAAGAAGAAATGAAGCCTGTGGGGCCGACGAGCTCGTCGTATCCATCCATATGCTTGCTTTTGTCTTCGCACTTGGGAGGAGGAGAAGGAAGAGGGGATGGTGGGAGTGCACGGGTGCGATCGCAGCGAATCATGCGCATCGACTCGCTCCTCCACACCCCACATCAACGGAGCATAAAAACGAGAGATGCAGAAAAGGAAAGAAAGAAGGGAAAACTGAAGCTACACACACACAGAAAAAAAAAGCGGGAAAGAAAAACTCAAGAACAAAAGTGAAGTGAGGGAAGGAATACGACACACAAAAACAATGTAAGAGCGCCACATCAAAGACACAAAAAGTTCTTGTTTTTTTTCCCATTCCGCGTGAACCGGCCCATCTTGGTTTTATCCTGCCGTTGTGACAACAAAGCACAGTAGCAACAGGAGAATAAAGAAAAAAAAGCCGTGACCGGAAATCTCGCTTTAAAACAAACACGCATACCCCCCCCCAAAAAAAAAAGATCAGAAGGAGAGAAAACCGCACGCGAAGGTGCCACTGTAAACCGGCGCTCTTGGAAGACAGAAAAATGCAGGTGATAGTGGTCGTGTGTCGGTGAGTTGTTTTGCCACGTCCTGCGTCCACTTCTCAGCTGAGGGGCCACTCTAAACATGTATGTTACCACATACAGAAAAGAAAAAAAAACGCATGAGGAGATCATAGCAGAGCCATAACGACAGCAGTGCATATTCGTCATCTCCAACGGTATCTCTCGTTTTACTTTACTTCCGCTAGTCCGTCACTAATGAGAAACTTTGCACAATATCACGCCCACCTATACATCCTCACAATCTCATTGAGACGTGATGCCGCGTACGCGTAACAAAAAAGAAAGGAGATGCTCTGGCTTGCGCTGTCAGCCTCCACTTACTGACTTTTTCGTTTCTTTTTTCGTTCAAGTCCTTTTCCACATCTCGCTGTTCACACTACTCCAAAATTCCTGTGTGCAGAAGTCCTTCATCCTCCAGTGCCTCGCTGTCCTCCACGAGAGCATCTATGTTGTTGTACAGGTATCCGCCGTACATGTTTTCGATATCCACTAAGCGGACAACGGGGCCATTGCTGCCCAGCTCAGCGATGGTGAGGTCATACTCTTCCAAGAAGAATGTCTGTAAGTCTGCGGCAGACGCGATGGGCTCCTCGGCGCCGCGGTCCGTGGCCTCCTGGAACGCGTTCCACTCCTTGTACGTCCAGTACCCACACCCCTTCTTGTCAAACAGATTGAAGATGAGCTTCACCAGATCGAGGTCGTCGTTGGATAGTAGAATGCGAAAGCCCTCCTTCGCGGTGCGCGCGTACAGCGCCCTGCAGCGTCCGCAGTAACTCTGGTTCGTTTCCGTATCGAATTGAAGGTTATCGATGCCTTGGCAATGGCGGTTGGCGCACACCTGCAGCACGATGATATCCTCGTCATCTGACGAACCGCCGCTCATGTTTGCTAACTTTGTTAACTTATGTTCACTTAAGGGGACTCTTTTTTAGGTTTAGAAAAGAAAACGAAGCGGAAGTAGCAGCGCAACAGGAGGAGTTTTAAAAAAGTCAAGTTAAAAGGTACCACCGCACGCCAAACCAGCCCAGATCAAGAGAAGAGAATAAAAGTCGATGAGGCGGAGCTGTTGAGTGATGCTAAAGCAGCTGCGCGAGCGGCCTGCCCAATGCAAACGGCAGGGCAGAGTGGCAAGCAGCACAGCGACGGCAAGAGAAGAGACGGAAAGGAAACAGTAGAGCTTTACAGACAGAAAAAAAAACAGGAAAGGTCAAACAACAGATTTTTCTTTTAATAGTCTTCGCAAGCGTCAAAGACGGAATCACGGAGACACTAACTGAGGGGGGAGAAGGGCGCGGAAGCCGGCGCGACGGTGGCGCGCACCACGACGATAACGAACGATTACGCACAGCACGAAGCCGCAAATAAAGTACTTTGCAAAACAACAGCAAAAAAAGAAGAGCAGATCAAAAGGCAGAAAGAAAAAAGGAGGGAAAGGAAAACAAGTTATTCTTGTACAAACACACACACACACACTTGCTTACTTGCACTAAAACAACCGCAGAAACAAGAAACTCCGGAAAGCACTGTGAGTCGCTGATCGTACCGGTTTTCAAGACGATCTTCTCTTTTTGTCGAAGCGCTTTCTTTTTTTTTGTCCTTTTGGTGTACGTGTGTCCGCTATCCTTCACTTTCCGTAAAAATGCACTCGCAAACGCACTTGGTAAGAAAATGTTCTCCGTGCGTCTTTTTGGGACAGAAATAAGTACTAGCGAGGGTACAGTAAATAAACAAAATAAAAGCGTAGAGAAATCAAACTGAAAACCGGAATTTTTCTTCTTGCGAGCTTAACAGCCAGTAACACCGGGCTGCTGTTTCGTGTTCCCTTTATATAAAATCTAACTTGGACGAAGCTGACGGCCCCAGCGGCGCAGTGCGCCAGCTCCCTTTTTCTGTTGTTGTTATCTGCCAGCGGCACCAGAAATAGAGAGAAGAGAGAAGAGAGAATGAGAGAAGAGGTCAAAACGTCACCGCGATGCAGAAAAAAAAAAAAGCAACACCAACAACTAAACAACAGAAGGTGAGGAGCAGAGCACACGACACAGTGGCTGTAGAAGAGGAGGGCGAGGGAAGATGAAGAAAAGAAAACTAAAACAGATCAGCTGTGAAGAAAACAACGACAAGCAATTACCACAAAAGAGGACAATAATCACAGCAGTACCCGCCGTTCCGTGAGAAACTGTGCGTGAGTAAGAAAGAGAGAGTGGGGGAGGGAATAAAAGAGCTGAAGTGGATGTCGTAGAGCAAGCGAAGTACACACCGGTCGCGCGTGTTTGTGTGTGGATGCACGCATGTGTTCGGAAGCAGAGGAAGAGGAAAGGAGAAGAACGGAAATTGAAAATCCCGTAGCGAAGAGAAGAAGATGGATTTTTGAGAATGTCAGCTCTATCAGACGAGGTGCATCCGTCGGAGTTCAAGCGCACGTTGCAAGGGGGCACGATGAACCTCTAAGCCAAGCTGCACATCCCTTTATTACAAGTTTGCATACCAGTCAGTGCCGACCGTGATTTCTTTTGTTTGTTTGCTTGCGTTTGTTACCAAACGCAGCCGACCACCACAGTCGACACCACGGAGTGAGTAGGTGGAAAACACAGCAAGATAATAATAATAATAATAAATGACAGCGTCGTGTGCTTGCTTCACTTCACGCAAAGAGTGGGGCAGGTGCACCTCGACCGCACTTTTGTGACGGAACCACGCGTCCGTGCATCACAAGTGCAAACACAAAACAACAAGGAGAGAAAAAACAGCTTCTCCCTACACTGCAACTCGCCTTTGCCCTGTCATTCACTTCATGCGGCCTTCACACTCTTCCCACGTCACCGCCGCTACTCCGCTTCTTCTTTTACATAGAGCAAGGAGCAGCGCGAGCACACGTTGTAAATACGCTGCACCTCCTCGAAATTGGGGCGATGGGTGGTGATGGGCACCCGACTTACCCGACGGTCCTTCAGCTGGATGGGCGACACCCCCTTTCCCCCACCCAACGCAGCCACCGCCGGCAGCAGAGAGAAGTCCGTCAGCACCGCCCGGTTCTGCGGTCCCGGCGCTGCGTAGAGGATAAACGCAGCCGCCTGGATGTACGGCGTCCACTCCAGCAAAATGTCCCGCACATCCACGCGCCACTTCACTTCCTGTGCGGCACGAATCTGCGAGCCAACGCTGTTGTAGCTGCCCACGTCCTTCGTGTTCGACGATTGTTTGCCGCCCTGCTTCTTGCGCACCACGTACCGTTGAAAAGCCTTGTGAATAACGCACGTGCCGCGCACAAAGACGCCACCCGCAAAATAGCCGCCGTGGCATAGCAGCACCACCCAAACCTCATCCGTCAGCGTGCGGAGACGTTGCTGCAGCTTCTCCGCTACATCTCGCGGCAACGCCGACGAGTCCTGGTCGTGCTCCGCCTCTGCACGTTGCGCCTGTTCATACTCAGCAATGAGCTGCTCCGACAGTGTGAGGTCATCGGCCGAGTCGCCTTTATTGCCGGTGTCGTCGTCGCTCGCGTCGTCTCCACTCACTGTCGACTCCGTTTCGACGGTCTGCACTTCCACTGCGGGCACCGCAGGACCGCCCTTCGACACCGTCCCCTTCCCTGTAGAGACACCCGCCGCCAGCTGGGCCTGCACCATCTTCTGACACTCGCTCCAGCTAATCTGTGGCTCACCGTAGGTCAAAGCGATCACGACGCAGCGGTACAGCTCGACCACGCAGTGGCACGTGGTGCCGTCCCAGTCCACGTCTGTGGTGAAGAAGAGCAAGGCGAGAGGCGAGTTGATGACGGGCTCGCATAGACCCCGGCCACTCGTCGACAACATCGGTGGTAGTTCCGAGCTCGCGAGGTCATCTTTCCGCTCCAGCACCGTCCACGTTGGCTTATCGGCCTTGCTGTTCGTCAGCAGCTGCGGTGACGGGGCCAATTGTGGAGAGTTAGGCAGCGTGCGCCCTTCCTTGAGCCCCCTCACTCCCTCACCCATCTCTTCCTCGCCAGCTGCACCTTTCGCACTACCGTTTTTGCCTTTCGTGCCCTTTGTCTTCGTATTGTTCTTCTTGGACGGACGCTTGTGTCCACCGCCATTACCACCAGCGGTGTTTGTCTTGGCCTGCTCCAGCTCTGCCATGTTGTCCTCCTCACCATCCTCCATCTGAAAGTCGAGTGAGAAGGCGTTGTCAGCGGCGGTGGTGCTCGCCACCCCAGCAGAGTGCTTCGCCTCCGCCTGCTTCTCCGCCTCGTTGCAGCGCACACGTAGCTCGTCTACGTAGGCGCCACTCATGTCCGCCAGTGCAGCACGCACTGACGCGATGCGCTCGCGGTTCAGGCGGTAGAGGTTGTCCACCTCATACATGTTGCGTGAGGTGTCGCCCAGCGACTTGACTACGGCTGTGAGTATGGCCTCCACCTCACTCAGCAGCATCTCGTGGTCACAAAGAAGGAGGGGGTGAGTGAGCAAGCTTTTTCTTACAGTGACGCGGACACCAATAACGACGAGTACACGCACACACACACACATGGCAAGAGAAAAGGCAGCAAACGTATTGGGTTTAAAAGAGACGGAGAAATCTCGATGGAGGAGAAAAATAGAGTGTGTGCTCTCGTCACTACCCACTTAATCGGTTACCGCTCTCATGGAAGCCATCACATGTGACTGCAGCAACGAGACTGCTGCCACATCGCCGAAACACCGTGGTCGCATCTGCACAAGAGGAGAACGTTGATGAGACGACCGCTACAAACCCCATATCACACACAAAAAAGCACATTCAAAAAGAGTGGTGATACCAATCATACAGCACTGCTGTTGTTGCCACAGCCAACACGCCGGAGACGTGCTGCGGAGCTCTTCTTTTTCTCTTTGTTCCACACACACACACACACACACACGCCAACTGTGCCGTTCATGGGTCGCGTGCGATCGCGGATTGAATTCATGTTTATTTCTTTTTTGTGGGTATTTACTGGTACACGAACACACAGCTCCGTCGAGCAAGCGCAGATGGCTTCGAAGAGTGAAGAGAGAACGAAAAGAGAACAACAAAACACACACACATAAAAAAAAAAGAGAGAGCGAAAACAACGCACCACGAAAGAAAGAGGGTGCAGCCTTCTCAGCGAACATGGCAAGCTTCAGCAACATGGAGAGCAACGCACGCAGGTAGTGTGAGGGGGGGGGGACACGGCAGTAGCGAGGGGGAGAACACGCACGGGCAAGTTCCACAGAAGCGTCGCGATGAAACAGACAGCTGTTTATTCCCTTGCCAGCTACCCATGCACTATCCCCCCCTTTTTTACGACGCCGCTTTTGCCTCGTTTGAAGAGCTTGTCAGCTCGGAGGCGGCATGTGTGACGGGGAAGTCGTCCGCTGACGCTTCCGACCCCTTCGACAGCCAGCTGATAGTCGGTTGGGCGTAGCTGGGCAGGGTGCAGGAGCGGTGCGTCCGCACTGTCGTGCGGTGCGGCGACACGCTTGGCCCCGCAGCCTCGACTTGATGAGCGTCGTGCGTGTTCACGCGTGCCAGCTGTGACGACGTGGTGAAGGAGCGGACGAAGGGCGAGAGAGAGGGCGCCGTCGCTGCCACAGGGCTGTCGATCGAGACGGTGGCGGCAGGTGGCGGTGGAGCAGCAGCAGTTGCAGCTGCAACTCGCGGACGTGAAGGGGCGCGAGGATTACGACGGGACCTAATTAAACCACCTGTTCCATGTAAAGTGGCGGAAGACGATGCAGCAGCGACGGCGGTATTCGTGGTTGGTGCAGCCAGTGCGGCGCTGAGGTTAGAGAAACCGCTGGCGTTGCCGGCACGCAAAAACTCAGCCAGTTCCTGTAAGAGGGAAGGGTCCTCGTGCAGCGTGCTGCGAGGAGGAGGAGGGAGAAGGGGATGGGGAGGTCCCTCCCCTTGCTTCGCAGATGCAGGTTTGGCCGGCGGCGTTGACTGTGCCGCCGACTGACAGGGTGGAGACTTTCTGAATGCCTGGGTCAAGGTGTGTGCTGTAACGACGGAGGAGTTTGCAGAGGAGGGGGCATCGTTCAGTTGAGGCTCCTGCCCCTTGCCTGACGAACCGCTTGCAAGACTACGCGCAGTCGTGCTGTAGCGCACCTCTGAGCTCTTTCGTACCGGTGAAAGCTGCGCCTCTGGTCGAACAGCCGCAGCGTCACTAAGGACGCGCGACTCACAAATGTGCGAAACAGAAGCGGAAGTCGCGCCCTTCACGCCGTGCTGAGGCGGCAGTCGCTGCGTGTTTGGGTTGCGCCGACGCATGCGCTGGTCCACCATCGCGGCCGGATCTGCCACTGTGCAAAGCACCATAAACCGTGTCGTGTTCGGCAGCGCTGCCGTCTCGCTGAGGTGCACGGAGGTGTGCAGCGCGGCTACCCTCAAATCTCCCAGGACTGCCGTACCATCGCCCCCCACTGTGGCCGCACTGGGAGGAAATCGAAGCGCCTCGTTGTGGTTGGCGGAGAGCGGGGAGAGGTAGCCCAGTGAATCCTCGGGGCTTCGCTGCTGCGAAGATGCGCAGGCGGCCACCTCCACCATTGCCGCAGGCACGTCTCGCAGCGCGACATCGTTCGATCCACCCTCCTCCACCTCCACCTCCACCTCCACCTTCCCCTTCGGTGCCAGCGGAGGCGGCGGCGCAAGTGGACGTCCCAGAGATTCGCCAGCGCTGTGGTTCGTCGTCGTGACGGACTCCGGTGCGTCTCCCAGGACTCGCTGCACACTCTCGAGGGTTTCTCGCGATCGCCGCAGCATCTGACTCATCACCCCATCCAGCCCCACATTCCCCTTCCCCTCCCCCTCCCTCTCCTTCTCCGGCTCCGGTGTTAGCACTGGTGTTTCGTTAGTGGAGGTGGTTTGGGCATTGCTGCCGAGGTGTGGGGACACTGGAGAGATGGACACCGACAGCGCAGCGGGCTCGGCAGGGGGCGGAATGGGCTTCGGTAGCGCTGCAGCCGTCACAGGCAGTCGCGGCGGCGACGCGCGCACACCCGCCTTACCGAAGTCACGCGTTGCATTGGTGACATCCGCCCTTGTCTTCGCCTCCTCCTTCGAAGCCAGCTTGGTGGCGGAGGTGGTAACAGCCTGCTTGGTGGACGAGGAGGAGGAGGACGACGAGGGCGAGGGTGAGGAACTGGAAGAGCTGGTGGCCACAGCTGCCTTGACCCAGTTCCGCAACAGCCCCGCCCCGCGATCGCGCAGGCTGTCCGTTGAACCCGCAGAGGAGCGATCAGTGGGCAGCAAAGGTGGCAGGGAGGCGGCAGAGCTATTGCCCTTCGGTGTGAGGGGACGCGACGGGAAGTTGTCCAGCGGCACACCGCGGTGCAGTCGAAGGGAGGCCAGCACATCCGACACGTCTGCCCTTGCAGAGCCCTTAGCGCCGTCCTTGGCACTATTTGATGGTGCAACTGAAGAGGTGGCAGCGTTCTTGGGTTTAAAGACGGTGTGTGTCATGTGGGCAGCATTGGGGAAGCGACGGAAGCCGACAGCAGCGTCTACCACGTCCTCATTACCGTTGTCCCCCTCCAGCCTCGTCGACAGCAGCTCCATGGAAGAACCATAGTGCTGGGTGATGTACGGGTTGAACGTCATACACAGGACAGGAACCACCCGGAGACAGAGACGGGAAGAACAGCAAACACGTCCTGGTAATGAAGTTTGCGTGCGATAATGTGTGTGACAGGCGTACGCTAGTGAGTGAGAAGATGAAGAACAGCCAGAACGCACTTCGTTTCTCAACTGCCTCCTTTTGTTTTCCTTTCTTGGGAAAAAAAAAAACAGATGTGCTCCCACGAGGAGAGATCCGTTCACTGGTATGGGGGTGTGTATAGGAGTTCTTCTGCACGAAGACGGTGTGCACAAGTTACACGCATCACAAGCAGATGACAGCCACGTGTGTCGCCTCAGCGGCAGGAAACAAGACAAAAGACAAAGAAGAGAGTTTTAACGGCGCAAAAGAAGACAAACACGTGAAACTGGAGGCCAGAGAACACGATGGCCTCAGGCAAGGAAAGAGACAGAAAAAGCGGTGGAAAGCGCAGCCACACAAACACACTCAAGCAAAACACTCCAAACAAAAAAAAAGCCAAAAGCAGCAGAAACAGGGTGAAACGTCCTCCGCTGCGATGAAAAGACAACAAGGGACGAGCGGCTGCTCTCAGAGGAAGAAGAAGCCTCACGAAGACACGAGAAAATAAGAAAAAAAAAACAGCTAATGTTACAACGGTGCTCCTCGAGAATGAAACGGCTTTTGCTGACTCGTCTAGAAGAGTATGTATATATATGTGTAAGTGTTTTGTCGCTAAGCACGCTGTGATCCTCGAAAGAGAAAAGTTGTTCTTTTTTCACTCTCCTTCCTTCTCTATATTCACGTGCCGCGGCTGCCGCTCTGCCGACACGAGTGATTTTCGGTGCTTCTGCGGGGAACTCAAGTGCGCGCGCGAAGAACCTTCATCTACGGGCTCCTGCGTCACACAAGCACACGCAACAGGGGCAGGGGGAAAGGTAGGCCGGGGAAAAAAAAACACCACAGCAACTACAAAAAGCCTTGTTTACCGCAGATGGCTGAAGTCTGCTCGCTGGTACTGTAAGGCCTAATAAACAAATGCTACTTCTCTACTTTTTTGAGGCAGTCCGTATCCAAAGCCTACACCACAGTGCCTGCATGGGAGCAGAGAGACAAAAACAATGCCACCAAAAAAGGTGTAGGAATGGGAGGAAGGGCAACAGGCGACAAGAAATCAGCAGAGAGAAAGAGGAGCAACAGAACAGCAGTGACACAAGGCAATAAACGCACGTGGGAAGTGATAAACCATATCGATCACGCCTTATTTTAGTTTCTACTTGTGCGTGTACGGTTCTCTCCATCACTGTGAACATTGTAGATATGCGAGGTGTCAAGGCAGAGAACCACACAAACGAGTCAAAGACCCTACCGCCTCTTTTTTCTGGTGCTGTGTAAAAGGGGTTGCGACAGAAAAAAAAAAACAACGGAAATTAGCACCCCTTTCCATTGCGATTGCCGTCAGTCGGGCCTACTCGGACGCTCTCCGTCTCCACGGCCTGCCTGCCTGAGAGGAGGGAGAAGGATAAGGGAGAAAGAGGGGCTTACAGCACCGCATCTGTGGGGCTACCTAGTAGCAAACCCTTTCATCTACCGCGGTTGCGGTAAGAGCATAAAGTGCATGGCTTTTCTTTTATTTTTGGGTTTTCACAGTAACAAGGTCAGGAAAGGACAGCGTGATATAATTAGCGTGCTACGTAGCACTTAAATAGAACAAATTGCTTGTTTCCGTTCTTTTCCTCCTTTTCTCTTTTAAGCGTGGGCGCAAAGTTCAGTTTTACACAAAATGTAATTCACTTTTTTACTTCGTTTGCTTGCTCTTCGTCAATTTAACGCTACGTGCAACGCATTCCAGAAAGACACACACAACACACAGACACACGCACACACACTATTGTCTGCTAGTCATGTGCCTTTCACTTTGCTTTCTTTCTTTCAGCTTTACCGCTGCGATCTCTAGTGCATTCGTTCTTTGTTTTCGCAGCCAAAAGTCCTCTGAAAACACCGCCGTACACCCCTTTTTCTTTTGGACTTCCTTCTTCCGGACACCGCCCTTCATACACAAGAAAACTGAAAGATAAAAAAAAGCCAGCACGACAAACGACCAACACTGAAGATCGTGTTGGGTACAACATTGTTATTCGTAAATCAGGAACAAACAACAAACAGAAAACAGCGGCACACACACAAATACAAACGCACACACCCGTGCCATTCCTTAGACCTTTTTCCCCAATTATCATGTTAGAAATGATCAAAAAAAAAAGTGTAACACCGTCACACAGATACACAAAAGTACGACTAAAATAAAAGAGAAAAGAAAGCCAGGGAGCGGTGAAGCTCTTTGACAGATGAAACTGAGAAAAGGGGAGGGAAGGCGGAAACGAGAGACAAGCGCGAAGCCCCTGAGAAAAGAGCAACCACAACAGCAGGAACCAGAAAAGAAAAGCGATAAACGACGGAGTTTAAGAAAAAAAAAAAACTCGGGAGATGGACACAAACGCAAACACAAAGACTGGCACGCGCACCGGTGCCGTCTGTACTTTGTTCACTCTTCTCCGGCACCTGCGTATATCTGTGTACGACTGGTCTTGCATACATGACACTGTATAGTCAGACGACTCTACTTTTCTATGTGTCATCCCTTCTTTTCCTCTTCGTATCGTTTTTTTTTTTTTGCGTGTTAGAGAGCTCTCTTCTCTCTTTAGCTTTTTTTAGGCGGTTTGATGCGCCTGCAGCACGCACAGCGCCTCCGTCACGCGGTCCTCCAGACGTTTCTGGTCGTTCAGCAGCTCGTACGCATCCTTTAGCTCCATCTCGAGGAACATACCCGTGATCTTCGGCGCCAACTCCGGGGCGATATCGTACACCTTAAGGAAGAGGCGGTCGCCAAGAGCGGCGCGCTGCTCCTGCGGCGACATGCTCTCGAGTTCCTGCGGTGTGATAGGCGGCAGCGGTGGTGTCTCCGGGGCTTGACCAGGCGAGTGCTTCGGCGTCGCAGAGATGAAGCCGGACTTGGCCGGTGTGGCAAAGCCCGGCTGCGGCTGCTGAGGCTGGTGCGGCGACGGCATCGGCATTGGGTGACCCTGAGCACGACCGCCGTGCTGCTGGCGACCACCACGGCCCCGCATCGGCCGGCCCTGACCACCGACGAAGGGCATCTGCTGATGCATCTGGCGCATCATCATCTGCAGACGCTGCTGGAATTGCATGCGCAGCATCGTGTAGCGCTGGTCGCGGCGCTGGGCAATGTTGACGATGAGAGGCTTACCGTTCAGCATGCGGCCATTCATCTCACGCAGGGCCGCGTTTGCCTCGTCAGCATCGGAGAAGCTGACAAAGCCGAAGCCGCGGCTGGCGCCGTTCTCGCTCACCATCACGCGGCAGCTCTTCACGTTGCCGTACTCTTTAAACAGCTCCAGCAGGTCAGCATCGGTGAACTCCGGGTCGAAGTTACGCACGTACAGGTTGTTGCCGAGAGACTGGTGCTGCATGTACTTCTGGCGCAGCGCGATGAGACGCTCGCTGCGGGGCTGCGCGCGCTGCACGTACAGCTTCTCGCCTGGGGGGGTGATGCCGTCGATGTGGTGATCGTGCATCGCCTCAATCGCCTTCACGGCATCGTCGTGCTTCTCGAAATTGCAGAACGCGAAGACACGGCCGTTCTTGTCCTTGCACGCCGCAGCCGACGTGATGCCGCCGAACTTCGCAAAGAACTTCTCAATGACGTCCTTGTTGACAGAGGGCAGCACCTGCTTGATGTACACGTTCGTGAAGTTGGCCACCAGCGCCGCCAAACGCGCGTTGCGACGGATGAAGTTGGCCACGTAGAGCGCCCTCTTCTCCTCCGCAGCGTGGTCGGCCGAGCCGTTCATCTTCACAATGGCGTCCTTCGCGGCTGCCTCGTCCTTGAAGTGCACAAAGCCGTAGCCACGGCTCTTCCCCTCCTCATCCTCCATCACCTTGCAGGAGAGAATGGCACCGAACTTAGTGAAGATGTCGTGCAGACTCTTGCTGTCCACCTGCGTCTCCAGGTTCTTGACGAAGATGTTGCCGTTGCCGCTGTAGCGCAGGGCGGGGTCGCGCTGCTGCCACATGAGCCGCATGCACTTGTCGCCGACACGCTTGAAATTCATGGCCTCGATGGCCTTCTCGGCGTCCTCGTGGCTGTCGAAGTTCACGTAGCCGTAGCCCAGCGAGCGCTGCGTGATGATGTCGCGGCACACACGCACATTCAGAATGGTGCCGAAGGACTTGAACAGCTCCACCAACTGCGGCTCGTTGATCGTCGCATCGAGATCACCAACGTAGATCGAAGCGATCTGCAGCGGCTTCGTCGGCTGAGAGGACTGCTGCTGCTGCGGGGGTGCCGCACTGTTCTCCTGGACTGTAGCAGACATAATTACAGAGGTTAGAAAAAACGAAAGCTCTTTCTTTGGTTTTTCAAGTGTTTTTTCTGTTTTTTTTTTTTAGTGTAGGGTTTAAAAAAAAGAAAAAGGGTGAAACCTTTAAAAAAGGAGAGAAATAAAAAATGAAGGGGACGCAAACAACGGTGGAGTTGTCGTGCTGCCAGATGAGGGTGGGGGAGGGAGGCAGGAGCACATCAGCGCACGTCAAGAGAGAAATATGGAAGAAGGAGAGGGGAAGTCAAAGCAACCCATACGTGTTCAGAGTTTTGAGAGAAGGTGGAGGAGAAGGGAGAAGGAAATGAAAAGAAAACAAAGAACGCCACGAGGGATGCTCTTTGGAGGTTACGTACACAACACAGCACATTTTCGCCAGCAAATCAGGCTGACATTCCACTCTTCCTCCACCGGGGGGACTTCCGTTGCCATGTCAAAAACACACCGAACGGCGTGGGAGGCATGTGTCGAGGCGACCATAGCGCTATGCTCCCGTATGAGTATCCTCGTAGAAACGCAAACACGTAGACACATACACGTACATGCAGAGAGGGGAAGAAACACGAAAGAAAAAAACGATACTTTCTTTCCATTAAAGTCATCCGAAAACGCCTTTTTTGTTGTTATTGTTTGGCGACCAGAACATCGACAGCAACGAAAGGAAAACAGATTTCACATGTATCGTGGGATATCTTGAGGAGGAAAAGACAGCACGACGCACTTGTGACACTGAAGGAGGAGGGCAACACGTCAGCCATCTTTTCTCTTCGAACAGCCCCCTCTCTAACAAACAGAAGCAGAAAAAAAAAAAACACCTATAAGCGTGATGGAAGAAAAACACACGCACCCGCCTCAAGGATGCCCGTATCAAATTACGTAGACACCGAGCAGCAGCTTGGCAGAACCTCGTACGCGTACTTCGCAAACGCCGCCTCTGCCTTGGACGGAAGCGCCTCCAAGATGTCGCTCGGATGACGTGTGACACCAGCGTCGGAGAAGCTGGGCACGTTGGATGGGTAGCGCGCCTGAATGAACTTCAAAAATCGCTCGCGGGTAAAAACGATAGCGCTACCGTGATCCGAAAACGTTTCTGGGTTGCACACGCGCTGCACCGTCTCTGCTCGCAAGTCCTCCACGGCTGCCAACGTCAACGCCGCCGCATCACACTTGGACTCGAAGGCGTTCAGCGAACACACAAGCCGCTCCCTCTCCTGCAGCAGCGCCAGCCGTGCCGCCTCCTTCGACCACACGCTGCGAAAAGGCAGTGAGGAGGCGCTCGTGGTCACTGTGGGCCCCGCCGTGGGCCGGCGGCATCGCTGCTGCGCGAAGACTTCATCGAGTAAACCCTGGTAGACGTTGTCAGAGCTCCGTGACGACCCCAATGTGGGGAGAGCTGGGGAACGCGGCTGCATCTGTGGTGCACCTGGTATGCCTGAAGTCGAGTGGCCGTTGCCTCGCTGGCGCAGCACCGCTGCTTGGCACTGCCCTCGCCAGTCCAGCGCACTTTCCAGCTCCTCGTGCAGGACGTATCGCTGATGTTCGAAATTGTGCGTCAGACGCTCCAGGTTAGCACGACGCAGCCGGGCCGCCTCAAAAAGAGGGATGTGGGACGACGGGTACAACTCCATCGACGGTGTGATGGCGTCGTGCAGAATCCGGTAGCTACGAATGGGCTCAGCTGCGAGACGTAACTCCAGCGCACATTCCGCAGACGACTTTTGCGCCCTGCTGGCCTTCGCCGGAGGAGCAGCAGGGGGAGCAAACGGAGTAGTACACACCCCTGCACCGCCGCCACACGCGTGACGCGAAGACGAAGGAGAGGAAGCAGGGTGAGTCGAGCACACAGAGGACGCTGACGTCGCTGCAGCAGGGTTGACGCGCTCAAACTTGCTCTTGCGGAGTCGCATCACACACGAGTTGCTGGCGAGCGGTGCAGCGTGGGCTGATATCGCGCGAAGCTTCGGCATTCGCAAATGGGTCGCGTGTTCCGCAGGCCGGTCCGCACTCCGTTGCTGGGCGGCTGCGTCCGCAATGGTGGCTGCCTCCGCCACCTCCCTCGACAACCAGTTCCTCGTGAGGTCGGCGATATGCGATGCAAGCGCCGCAGTTGCGGAGTTGGGCCGACGGCGTACATGCGGCGCGTGGGGTGTGAGAAACAACGTGGCGCTGCGGGAATTGTTGTTCGATGCGTGGAGGCTCTTCTGTGCCGCAGAACCTGGCCTGGGCTGCTGCTGCCCCTGCTGCTTTGCATCGCAGTCGTTTAACACGTTCACAAGGCGTCCCACCGCGTCTTGCGGGCCAGGCGCGCCATCCGTCGCCAGCATCGCGCTGCCTGCCGATCGCATGGTGTCACGCACCTGGTCATGGGGAAGTTGCGAGCGTTGCCGCAGCCGCGTCGACCGCCTGTTGGCCTCCGTGCGCATCTGTCCCACAGCGGAGGGGAGAACGTCGGAGGGCAGCACCTCGAAGCGGACGATGTTGGACGTTTCTGCGCAGAAAGCTTGTCGAAGTTGGTGCTGGTGCGCCGTACCGTACGGCGACAAGGCAGCGGTGTTGTTCTGTTCCGCCATCAGCCGCTGTCGCGCATTCGTGTAAAACCAGATTTCACGCCTGCTGTTCGCCCCTTGGTTACTCACCCTGGTGCTTCTGCTCGCGTGCTCACACGCTACGGTGTCAGAGACACTGCTGACACCGCTTTTCCAGGCTCCTTCATCCCCTTGCGAGCAGGCCGAGGCTGCGGAAGACGTGACGCTCGTCATGAGCGAGATGCGCCTAAGTGTGTGAGTGTGAGTGCGTGCGTGTGTTGGTGTGTGCACAACGGGGGAGGATGAGGAAGTGGTCACCGTTATTATATGTTGTTGTTTTGATGTTGGTGTGTGTGTTCGTTCGGAATGTGTGACTTGAGAGAGCAGCTCTTACGCCGGCTCAACCATGCGGGACACCCTTGAGTTCTATTGCCTCCCTCTCTAGAGCAGTTTTTTTTTCCGTTGAGGGGACGAGACAGAGAGAAAGAGGCGCTGTGCACGCGTTGTAGAGGAAACACATACACAGAAAAAAAGGAGAGAAAACAGAGAAGCGTGAGTGATGAAAAACAGAAGTCTGTACACCAGTAACAGGAGGAGGCAACAGTAGCAGTGGACATCGTGGGAACGAGCTGATGACGCGTGGTACTCGAATTCCCCTCGCACAATGAACCTCATCATCAAAACGAGCAGACATAGAGTTCATGTATCCATTTGACAACGGAACACGTACCCGCTGCGTCCTTCACACAGCCCTCATGAAAATGATTTGGGGGTGAACTGTTTGCTTTATCGTGGAAGTCGCTGCAAAAAGGTTGTGCTTACGCACCGCCACACCGGAAATCATGTGAAGAGCCAGAAACAAAAAAACAGCATGACCTTGTCACAGCTCTGCGACGGCATTGGCTGTCTGTCACAACGCAGTGGCTAATGGCTCGCACTACAAATGCGCCAGTTTGCGCACGTGTGGGATCTGTACGTACGCGAACTTGAGCGTGAGCGTGTGTTTGGCACGTGGAACACTCCAACAGGAGGAGAGAGAGAGGGCTTGCTGCTTAAACTGCAGCAACACGTGCATCTGCCCCAGCAGCATCAACACCGCTTTCCACCGCCGCTTTGTGCTGCTTCAATGCAACGCAGTAGCGCAGTAGCTGCTCCTCCAGCATTGCCGCCTCTGTCTGCCGGCCCATCGCCTTCTGCTGGAACGAGAACACCGGCTGCGCATCTGTCCCACCCAGTGGGGCTGCGATGGCCATCGTAGAGGACGAAGAAGAAGATCCGTTGCTCTCTGCCCTGGAGGGCCCATCCGTGAGTAGCGCATCAAGGCGTTCCACCTCACGTTCCAGCAACGCCGCGGCGGCGCTGCGGGCGGCTGCCGAGACGCGGGAGAGGAAAAGAGTCCGCTCCGCTGTCTGTGCGTCGTCCTCCAACAAACGGCGTTGCGGTTCTTTCGCTCCGTCATGCAGCACCTGTTCAAGTGCACGCGTCAAATAGCGATCATAGGCCATGTACCACTCCGACGGTGCAAGGTGCAGTGCCTCCATCGCCTCTAGCGTGGCCACAGCCAGCAGTGGGGTGCGCAATGAGTGCAGAGAACGGTGTGGGGTGTGTGCCCACGCCTTTAACGCTGGAGGGACTTCGCTGAGCTGCAGCGCTGCACACGTCACGAGGAATTCCTGATTAGCGTCTTCGACTCCCCCCACACTACCGGTGGTGCTGCGGTCTTCACATCGGCTCAGTCGAAGCTCCTCGCGGGCTTTCTGCGAAAGAGACGGCAGCACCTCGGCGTCCTCTTCGGATAGCTCAAGTCTTCCGGCAGCGGCGGTCAGCAACACCGCGTAGTGCACGTGGTCCTCCCGACTCCAGCCGCTCGTGTTGCTCGTTAGCGATGACTGCGTTACTAGGACCACGAGAGAGGGGAAGGACGGGTAGAGACTGAAGCGCAGCGCGCGCAGCACACTCAGCACATCCGATACGTTCACCTTGGAAACTGCTGCTGCAGCTTCTGCCTTGTCGCCACCATTGTCACTTCTCTCGACCTCCGACACCACCCGCATCGCCACGGCCTGCAGCACCGACTGAGAAATACCGTGTGGCCCCACCACCTGCAGCATCGCCACCACCGCACGTGCGGACTCGTTTAGCGAGAAGCCGCCACGCATCAACAGTCGCAGCGTCACTATTTCCAGTAGCTTGTAGGAGCTAGGGACGTAGTGGCACGCGGCAAGGCCCTCCAGCAAATTCAGCACAGTGCTCGACTTCTGCACCTGCTGCAGCCCTACACCGATGCTGATGGACATAGCAGCAAACAAGCGATCATACTTCGCCTTCGTCTGCTGCTCAGATGTTTGTCGCATCACCTCCGCGAGCAGCGGCAGTGCACGGGTGATGTCCTCCAGGCTCAGTTTCGCCTTTCCCAACGCCGCTTTGTGGGCGATATGTTGCAGCAAGTCTGTGCGCAAGGTATGCGTGCTGGTGGCCAGCCGGCTGTTGGCCTCCTCGATGCGACTCAGCAACTGCGCCAACGCAGCTGACGCCGGTGACTGCAGACGTGCGTAGCGCAGCCCCTGCGCGTTTGCCTGACCAATCTTCGAGTGTATCCGCACCTCGGGGTGGCTGTGCTCTGCGAAGGCCTGCAGGTCAACGAGGGGGATGTTCTCCTCATCCCCGCTCAGCAGTGACGCACGCGGGCCATCCGTTTTGTACAGCAGCTGCCGGCAGCGGGCGATGGCCAGCTCCGTTAGATGCTGCAGCGCCTGCCGCTCACTCGTATACGCCGGCAGCATGTTCTGTGTTTTTTCACGCACTTCAGCACTACCGCCAGAAGTAGCCCGCAAAAACGCAGCGTTCTCCTCCTGCACCGCTGCGACGAAGCGCGTCAGCACGCACAACTCCCCCTCATCCACGTTTTCCAGAGCGGCGATGTGAGGAAAGAGGGAGGGCGACGCCAGTCGGCACAGCGCCTGCAATAGCGGCACGTTCACCACTTCGCCATGCTCGTTGCTAAAGGCGAGTACATTGGAGGAGGAGGGAGGGGAAGAGTTGCTGGCAAGTGCACTCGCAGGGGTATTAGGATGAACCGACTGCAACACCGCCATCACACGAATGGCATCCTTTACCCGAGAAAGAGCCGGCAACGAAGACAGCCACGCGTGCACGGCTTCGGTGGCGTCAGTGGACACGCAGCCGCTGAGGAGGGAGTCACCCTTGTTGGGGTCGCGCATGGTGGACGAGAGATCAGAAGATGAGGCTCCAAAGGCCAATGACAGCGGCACACCGTGATTGATGCACAGCGCCGCAAACGAAATGAAGCGATCCGCTGCCGCTCGCTGTCCGTCGTCCCCATCGTCGATAGCCGGGGTGGGTGTTGTCGCCCCTTTTCGCAGAGGCTGAGTGGAGTTCACCTGTTGTTGTTCCTGGGAGCCCACTAACGCGGAGGGTCCTGCGACACCGATGCACTCTGCGATTACGCGTACCTCCCGCGAAAGATCGAGTGGAGCGAAGTCGGATGCGGCTGCCATGTCGTACGGACGGTGTTTCCGCACAGCAAAGGTCGATGCCGCCTCTAACCAACAGAGGGCCTCCACCATGGCAGGCAGAGGCAGCAGCGGAGCAACAGGTGACGTCGTCAGCGCAGGCGTATCTGCCTCATCAGCTGCCGCCGCTGACTCTCGCTGGCGCATCTCGGCTGCAGCGCCCGTCGGCCACAGCAGTTCCTGCACATCGTCGAAGCGGTGTCGTATCGCGATCCAGTGCCGGCGCCGACGTGTCTTGCGGTCGTAGTGCTCGTAGTCGGGACCGTTGTTCAGCTCGCTGTACGTCATGGATGTCTTCATCCCACTCGTGTCCATCAGGACATAATCCTTGCAAAGTTGCACAAAGGCGCTCTGCACGTCCCGTAGCTGCTCCGCGTTCACCTCGACCACCACACCATCTTCGCTGTTCACTCTAGCAGCGGCGAGGCGCTCATCTAGCTCCGTCGGCATGTCATCCTCCAGATCACCCACATCGCTAAAGCTGGTGTCGATTTCGTGCCATCCAGCAGCGGATGCCCCGCGACGGTTGACAGGTGGGTGCGTCAGCTGAGTGACGGGAATCGAAAACGTGAAGGTGCGGCCCTTCCGATTGGTGTAGCGCAGCTTCGTGGTGCCGGCAACGCGCTGCGGGACGTCGCGAGACATGGTTTGCTTCACACGTGGGGATCTGCCCCGTGTATCTGCGAAACCCAGATGACTCGAGCGACCACCAATGGAGACAGGCGTGCGTCGGCTGAGACAAAGGGCGGTGAGAGAAAGTGGTGCCGCTGCCCCACCACGTTGGGTGAGCGTCAGTGCAGCACAGCAGCGCATGACGGCTCCGTGACCAATAATAACGATGCCCCTGTAAAGGTGGGTATGTATGAATGTGGCTGGGTGGGTAAGTTTGTGTGCGTGTTCACCGCCCGGCTATCCTACAGATGTGGTGGTTTTCCTCGCTTCTCTTTTATAGTTCGTCTTTCTTCTGTAAACGAACTCTGTAGAGAGTGTTTAAACAAACAGACAAAAAAAAAACTGCAGAGGGGATGGAGAAAGGGGGAGGCAGAAGGGAAGTGAGAGCAAAAAAGGAAGGAAAAGAGTGCGGAGGAGCGTGCAATAAAAAAGTGATCCGAACTGCCAAACATCTCGCAGTCTTCATTGATCAACGCACAGAGATAGGCCCGCGAGCATGCCGTCAAGGAGAGAGATAATAAGTGAGAAGCATCGCAGTGAGTATGGCGAACCCTTCATTCGTCATCAGGATTGTCGAAAGAACGATGACACGAAAACGTGCGGGAGCTTTTTTTTTCTTTCCCCCACATGTCGGTGTTGTGTAAACACGCATCTCACAAGTGAAAAAAAGTGCCAAGAGCACTCCACCACTGACGCGTTCTCTCTTGCACTTGTGTGCGCCTTTCCGTGAGTGAGTGTGTGTATACGTGAATTCTTGTTTGAATTCGTTGGAGAACAGCAACACAATGTCAAAGCACATGAATTCACAAAGGATAATGAGATAAGAAGAAATTGTAAAAGGGTAAAGACAAAAAAAAAGCGTGCAGCAGCTTCTTCTGTATTATTGTTATTACGCACTCGGACTTGGAGTAACGGCATCAGAAGGATCAAAAGGTACGAACATACACACACACAAACACACGCTCATGAAAGAAAGAAGAAGTGCAAAGAAAAAAAAAAGATCTTGGTCAAGCAGCGTTCATGATAAAAGCAAGCAGTCCAAAATAAAAAGATAAAACAAGCCAATGTGACGACGACGAAGCTCGTGATTGTGAGGGGGGGGGGAGCATTGCGTGGAAAAGAGAGAGAGACTGCTACAGAAGGAAGCCCAAACTGGTGCTTTCAACACGCACGGCAACCACGTCACAAGTGAAAAGATCGGTGCCCTTGTGATCCACCTCCAAAAGCGCCACATTGGATCACCAGCATGAACGGTATTCTAAAAGAAAAATACGGGGTAAGTCAGTGAACGAAAATAGAAATAAGAGGTGGTGGTGAACAAAGCTGCATGACAAGAAGATTGATAAAGAAAAGGAACATACAGAGGGTTTTTTTTTTTGAGTCACGTCTAAGCGGTGCAAACACGTGTTTACAGCAACCATGCACAAGAGCACTCTTTTCAATGGCGTGAGTTCTGACAGCAGCAAACAGCATTACGTCGAGGGAGAGACAGGAGCAGGCACCCATAAAAGTAAGGTTCGTGAAATGTGAGTGCAGGACGACTGACACACACAAACACACAGTATCACCCTCTAAAAGAAGCACTGACGCGTCTACAGCGAAGGCAGGTCAAAAGCCCTCCCATGTACCCTACACGTGGGGTGAAAAAAACACCTCGAAGCACCGGAGAGGAAGGCGTGATGACTATAGCGTAGGTCGTAACGCCATCGTAGAACTCCAGACGGCCTCGACGCTTGTATCTTGCTCCAGTTGTCGAGCCTGATGTGACTCGTGTCCGCTGCTACTGTACACATCTTGCAAATACAGCACTCAATAGAGAAAAAAAAAAGAACCAGAATGCAACAGCAGACGCACAAAACAGGAAAGCACGAAAAGAAAAGAAAAGGGAAGGGAAAGAGGAAGACTACGCAATGGAGAAATGCACCACAATACAACACCAACATCCACAGCAAGAAAATGACTGTGATGTATAAAAAAAGGAAAAAAGACGAGTTTGGGTTGAAGATGCTTCTTGAAGTAACAGCAGGCTGACAGAAAAAAAAGAACAGCAAAAAGAGGGGAAAAAGCCACCGCGTGCACATCAACAGAGAAAAAGGGGGAGGAGGTGAGAGAGAAGTAAAGAAACGAATCCGACAATGAGGCAGTGAAGCCTAAAAAAATGGAGTACGCTCGCCTATATATTCTCATCCGTGAATAATAATAATAAAAGAGAGAGAAAGAAATCTCAGTAACGGGAGGAGCTGTGTCTTCTATATTTTGGGCAGACTCTGCGCATTCAAATCTTCGCCTGACGCCGCTACGGGTGCGTTTAAGCCCGACAAGGGGTGTCCCTGGAGAGAGGAATGAAACGCTGTCGACTTCACCGGCGACACACCTTCGATCACCGGCAGACGCCGAGTCGAGGTGATGGTGGCGTTTAACGACGGTACAGCGTTGCTGCCAGGGTTTTTGCGAGGACTGTTGCTCAGCCCGACCGTGGTTCCCGCACCCGCGGTATCCGGTATGGCACCTGGGAAGCTAGAGATGCTGTGGCGCATACGTCGGTTTTTCTTATCCGCCTCACGCAACGCGCTAAAGTACGGGTGTCGCAGCGCCTCCTTTGCGGTGCAGCGATGCTCGTCGTCGTAGGTCAGCAGCTTCTGCATGAGGTCGAGCGTCTCGGGGGACACGTGGGGCAGCAGCTTTGCCAGACCGGTTCCCTGCTTCTTGGGGAAGTCGAAGTCCATGTGACTGCCGTACTTCTTCAGGCGGTCCAGCACCTCCGCTGGCGGGGTGCCCAGCACGTTGTGGATGCGGTGGACCTGGTCGAGCTCGTTGGTTCCTGGAAAAAGAGGAAACAAAGCGATCATCTCGAAAAAGACACACCCAGCACTCCACAAGTCCATCTTGTAGGTGTAGTAGCCATCCGTCAGCAAGCACTCCGGGGCACGGTACCAGCGGGTGGAGATGTACTCCGTCAGCGGCTGCTTCGAGTACACGCCTTTGCAGGAGCCGAAGTCCGCAATTTTCAGGTTTCCTTCGGCGTCCAAGAGAAGGTTCTCCGGTTTGATGTCGCGGTGGAACACGCCGATGCGGTGGGCGTGGTCGAGACCCTTCAGCAGTTGATACATGTAAGAGCGCACTTTCTCCTCTCCGAGGTACTGCTTACGGCCTTTAATGAGCTCGTACAGATTCATGTCCATCAGCTCCAGCACCAGTGCTAGCCGTCCTGTGCTTCGGTCGAACAGCACCTCGATGAGGTCCACGATGTTTGGGTGTGGTTGCAGCCTTCGCACCGCCTGAATCTCGCGCAGTCTATTCACCTGCTCCTTGGACTTGAAGGCTTTCTTCATGCACTTGATCGCGACAAACTGCTTTGTTTTGATATCCTGGGCGCGGAGCACCTCGCTAAAGGTGCCCTCGCCCTTCTTGCCTAAAATCTGGTACTTCTGCATGGTGGGGTGAAACTCAAAAATCGAATGTGGGGAGGGCCAACACACGTTCTCCAGCCGATAAAGTCCTTTTTTGGAAAAACAGAAACACCAGTTCACCAAGCAAAAAGAAAGAAAGAGCAGATGTGTAGCGAATCGACAACGTGCAGACGTCTGATAAGCGAGAACACTGCAGTGGACAAAAAGCGAGAAAAAGGAAGGAAAAGGGGAGAAGAAAACACAAAGGCCAGCATTAAAAGAAAAAAAAAACGTCCTTAACGAGGGATTGCACTTCAGAGACAAGTGCTCTCTGTGGACGGAACACGATGTGGTCAGCTGCCTTTGGGAACCTTCTTGCGATGACGAGAAGAGAGAAGAAGAGATGAAAAAAAAAAGGTCGTTCACACGTGCAAGCCGTGAGGAGGAGGGAAACGGAGGGCAGTCACCTGCGATAACGCCTGTCGGATGCCGAAACCGCAGCGCATGAACAAGCCCTGTTGTTGACCTGTTTCTCTTGGTGCTCCTTTGCAAGTTTTTTCTTTGTGTGTGTGTAACGAGGCAAAGAGATCGAGAAGGGGATAGAAGTGGAGGAAGACAGTTGAGAGGACATTGAGAGGAGGTGAAAATGTGATGACGATGCGAGGGGGTAGGGAAGAGGGACAATAGAGTGCACAGAAGCTGCGAGCTCTGCAATTTCTTGAGAGAGCTCATTGCATCTTTTGACACAGCGTGCTTTCTTTCCTCCCGCAAACAACTAAGTGTTTGGGAGCATCCAGCCTCACCTGAAAAGCAACGCGGGACAGAAATACAGCGGTAGCGGGCATCGAGGGGGGCGCTGCTGTAGCGGTTACCTGCACACGAGCACACACACACACACACACATAGCGACACTCCGTAGCACAGCCTTCGTCTGCTTCTCTACTTCCACTCATAATCGCCGAAGCATAAAAGGAAAACGCAAACGCGTTTTGTTGCTGCCACCGAGGCACCTACTCAAGCAGCGCCCCATCTCCTTGAGTAGGTGTTGTTGGCGCCTGTGGGTTTCGTTGTCGGTTTTTCCTTCTGGTTTTTGTGTGGTACTTAACCAAGTCGTTCCCCATGCTTAAACACAAATGAAGGCGAATGACGTGTGCTCTGCACCTCTCTAGAAAAGGGGGCGCTAATAAGGGCGACTTCCGTGCAGGAACAGCACACCAACGACCAAATAAAAAAAAAGCTACGAAAAAAAGCTAAACACTTTTCGCGCATGTCCTTCGCATCTTCAAACCACAAGAATATCGCCTCGTAACAAACGCCAGCACGCAGTCTTTGCAGTTTTGTGTGTGTATGCGTGTGTGTTGGTGTTTGTTTGCATCAGTTCCCACTGCTTCAGGTGAATACTCTCTCCCTTTTTCAGATGAGGTAAGAAGACGGATCACACAACAGAAACAAACAATCAGCAAAGTGCTCGAGGATGCGTCAGCACGGAAATCGTACCCTGCGTCACAGCACAGAAAATAAAAGCAAAACTACTACATGTGTCGATCCACGTTGCTTGTGCTCTGCATCACAGGCGAATACCTCTTGTGCAATCGTCGAGTATCCCTACACTTCTGAGAAGGTCGCAGGCGTGAGACGCGCAAGAAGCACCGAATCTGTCGAAGAAAGAACTAGCCAGGCGAGCAGCATTGATGCAAAGCGAGGAAGGAGTATCACAGACGATCGATGGAGGGATAAGGTACACCGCTCTGAGCAACCACCGTGGAATGCGATCCGGTCTTGAAACAAGTTGTCGTCTACTAGCCCCAGAAAGAGCGTCGCGAGAAATTGGAGGGGAACAAGAGCAAAGTGCTTTTCAACTTCATCTCAAAAATCAAAAATCAAAAAAAAGCAAAGCATCTTTTGCTTCCTTCTGTTCGCTTTCTTCCTCCCTCGGCGATGTTGCTATGAGCGAAAATGAAAGGAAAAAGAGAGCGTCAGAAAGAAACGATCGTCTTGTTAATAAAATAAAAAAGGAGAGACTACAGGCAAAAAAAAACTCATCACTAGCAACAGCAACAACACTTACTGTAGCTGTTTTCCACCACCAACAATCACAACAGCATCCAAGAACAAAGACGGTGGAAGCAAATCGAACATTCACACCTGCGCTCACAGTGGAAGAAGAAAAGCCTTCTTTTTTTTCTTTATTTCCTTTGATATCCGAAAAAAAAAAAAACGAAAGCGCAGCAACGCGTAACCGTCAAGGAGAGACAACCCGACGATTCACTCGCGCAGCACGGCGTTACAGACATACACAGCAAAGAGTGTGTTCTCTCCCGCGTTACTCCTCACTTTTCTTTTTTAATAAAAGCCAACAAAGAAACTCGAATAAAAACCCTGAACACACATACAGAATGCGTATGCAGGCACTGCATGAAGGTAGAAAAACAAGACAGCCGCCATGTAACACTGGGTTGCACGCCACAAAGAGGGGAAGAGAAAAAAGAGCGCCGAAGCACTGAGCTGCGTGAACGTGTCTCTCTGTGTGGTTTACTGCTTTCCCCATCTCCGTTTTCCTTGTTCTTTCTTTCAGTCGCCTGTGTTTTTCAGCAAAGCGATTCGAGCACCAAACCAAGATCGGATGCTACTCACGCTAAACACAACACACATCCCAGTTCTGAGACGCGAGTGAAAAGACGACCGTCGGAAACAAGAGCAAAAAAAAAGTACCACACACGTCAATAAAAGTGTAGGTGCACACACACAGTCCTCACTCACAAACAAACAAAAAAAGACGATGGAAGGAAGGGAAATTTGTCCCCTCTCAATTTCCGTATCCGCAGCACTCAGAAATGAGATAAAGGAGGTGAATAAATACAAAGATGAAAAAAAAGAAAAAAACAGAAAGCTGCGAAATCACACATCATGAACCAACGCATCGTCGCAGAACAAAAGAGGCACGTTGAAATAAGAATAACGCAGGATACACAGCAAACAGGATAGAGGGGGGAGCAACAACAAAAAAACTCTTCGCATTTTCAGTCTGTTTCGCTTCACCGCGAGAGGGAGAGTAAAATTCTTCCATAGCCTCCCCTCCTTTCTCTTCCCCTCCTCTGTTCTGACAAAGAAGTGGGGGTGTAGAGTCCTCCTGAACAGATACTCTACGTATAAGAAGCGGAAACAAACAAAAGAAGTAAAGCATGCTAGTCCGCGTACTTGAAACGCAAAGAGCGTTTAAAAGGAGGAATGAGGTGTGGGAGATCCGAGAAAAAAAAAGAGGGTATGAGGCACTCGACTTCAGTTTATCTCACCTCACGGGTGTCTCCCAAGCGCACACGCACACACAAGCTAACACTTCCCTTCAGTAGTGTCGCCGATGCCTTTCGTCGAGAGACATTTTGGAGGAAACCCAACAACAACGCCGGCAAAAAGAAAGAAGGGGAATACTCAAAAACATGTGAGGCTTACGAAAAACAGCTAGCTTGTATATTAAACCTCTTTGTCTATGTGTGTGTGTGTGTGTGTGTTTAAGCGCTGGTAAAACACTCAATAAACGTAAAATGGAAGTGGAGGCTGGAAAGAAGAGAGGCCCGGCTCTTTTTAAATTTGTTACTGTTTGCGTGTAGCTCTTTGCATGCGAGCAATTCTTATATTATTACGTTAGGTGTATGCGCGTGTGTTTGTGCGTGCGCACACGTCTCATCCCAAGCAGTAGGCGGACCTCCACTGCATCTTCATTATTTCAAAAACTCTTTAGACGTATGGAACAGGAACTCTGCTTGGTGTATTTGAGCGTGCCGCCTCTGTTTTCTTGCTACTCTCTCTCTCTCCCTTTCTTCGCAAAGAGAGTTTACCGCATAGTATGAACGTCCTACAGTCAAATCGATCGTACGGGGTATTTAGAAACAAAGAACGAGACAAGTTTTGTTTGTTTCACTGACAGTTCTGCTTTTTTTTTCTTCGTACGCGCCAGCACTAAACACGAAACGCAAGTGGCCGAAAAGCGCTGCCATGAGCGAAAAACACAAGAAGTTCCGTTCGTTCTTTGTACGAGGAGCCGGAGGTTGCGTGATCCCTCACTCCCAGAGAGGAGAGCACTTCCCCACATCGTAAAAAAAAAAAAGAAGTAGTAGGAGTAAAAAGTATGGAATAGTTCAACGGAAGAAACGAGGTAAAACAAGTATGCAGAGAAAACGACACGAAGTAACAAAACCAAAGAAAGAAAAAAAAATGAGCGTTGAAATTGATATAGAAAAAAAAGGAGTGGGTTTTTTGAAAACAAAATGGTCATTATAATACTCATAGAAAAAAGAGCGGGAAGTGCAGAAAAGAGGATCCCGCATTGCCTCCATGCCCCACCCGTTTCTTTTTTCCTCTCTTCACTTTTCTTAATGAGCCGCTTTCCTTGCATCATACAGCACTTACATATATATATATATGTTCTTTTTTTTTCTCAGAGAAAAAAAAGAGGTGGAGCTGTTACCCACAAGACAGAAGTGAAAAAAAAAGGCACAGCAACCTTCAATATCGCGTAGACACACTCACACACACACACACACACAGAGAGAGAGAGACAATAGGAAAAAGACCTATTTTAAAGCCTATGTAGAGGAACCTTAACGTTTTTTTGTTTTTGCTTTTTCCTTTGTTTGTGTGCTGAGAGAGCTGGTTCGGTGAAACTGGCCAAAAAGAAAAAAAAACAAAGAAAGACAAGAACGAGAAACGAACGAGGAAAACAGGTAGTTAGAGAATTAAAGTCATCAGGTGTAAAAAAAAAAGACGCGTAGAAGAGAAAAAGAGGGTAGAAGAAAAAAAAGTACTCAAAAGAGAAAAACCTCACCAGAAACGCATCAGCAAAAATAGGACGAATTGTAAGAGCTGTCAATAATCAGTGGAGTCGGAAATTCAGAAATAGGTGAGGATCAAAACAAGCCAAAAGAGAAGCGAAAAAACTCTGTAGTTTAAACAGCAAAACAGAGTGCGTTGTGGCTCTCAGCCACCTCCACTCACTAAGTCATGGTGAAGGGGAAAAGAAAACACACTGGCACGAAGAAGAAAGCGGCCCGACACTCTTCAAGACCTCCCAGAAGAAAAGCAGCACAAAACCGGAAATTCAAACAGAAAGTCATGGCCCATTTATAGAAACCGCTTTCGCCCCCTTGCCTTTTTTTGGTTGTGGCTCTCCTTCTGCTTCTCTCTTTTCGTTACTTTTCAAAAAGGAGACCGTGTCAAGGTCGCCTTCTTTTCTTTTTTTAGTGTTAACGGTTTTGTCCTTGTTGTGTTAAACAGTCTGAAACAAAAAGAGCATGGTTTGGTTTAAGAAACAAAAAGAAGAAGAGGGGGTCTGCTGTGATGCAGAGAAAATCAGATAAACAGAAACAGAGGAAAGAGCGCGTCAGCAAGAGCGTAATCAAAATAGGATAGAAGAAAAATAGAGAAACCATCGAACAAAAAAAAGAGGAAAAGTACATGCAGTTTTAACGCCGCGCACTGCTGTGGAGTGCAAGCACGGAAAGACACCAGGGAAAAAACAGAAAGTGTTTGTATGTGTGTGTGACGTGACAGGAAATGAACACGACACACACGGCTAAGAAGGACAATCGTACGTTAGCGAAATTGCTAAACGCTCAGAAGGAAAAAAAACAAAGAGGAGTTTCTTCACTCCCATGTCCAACCCGGCTCTTTTTTCCTCGCTGCGGTTCCTTTGAAAAGAACTTGCAACAAGCAAGAAGAGAAAAGAAAGAGGCGTAATCCATGAGAGGAGAAAGACCTTCGTTTGTTTTTTTTCTTCAAGGAGCGTAAAAAACGAAAACTAGCGAAAGAACATCAGAAATAAAGAAAGATGGAGAGAGGGAATCACATTTGAATGACAGGAGAGTGTAAAAAAAAAAGAACATTTAAGAGGAAAAAAAACACTTGAGAGAAAACTAAAAGAGAACTAAAAAAAAAATGCCAGAGCCAAAACCGGTGGTGACCAGAAGTGAAAAAAAAAAAAGTAGTTAGATCAGGAGAGTGAAGGAAACAAATTGGACATTCACTGGGGGGAGAAGGGGGGGGGGGCTGCCTTGCGGTGACGAGTACGAAACAGAGCGGTACAGGAAGCAAAGGAGAGGTGAGTGTGTAGCCGTGTTATTCCTCTTTCTTTTGCAACACACAATACGAGATGAAGCACACGGAGAGAAGGGAGGGGAGGAGAGTGCTTTTCTAACGTGCACTGCCCATCAGCCACATTTGTTGCGAACAAGGCCTGCAAAGCTCGGAGGTTCAACTCCAATCACAAGCGTGGAAAGGGAAAGGAAGAGGGCAACGACAGCAGAAAAAAAAAAGCTGAAAGACATCAAGTCAAGCAGCTTTCCAGGCCCCCTGTTTTCCGTTTTTAACACTTCGTCTCGGCATAGCACCATCTCACTCAGAAAAAAAAAGTTCAGTTTCTGTCGTATCGTCACAGCGAGGAGGAGCAAGTTTAAGAAACGGGAAAAAGAAGTCAAGTTCAAATAAAGAAAAAAAATGCAGGGTGTGATCAGAATAATGGCGATACGGAAAGGTCTTTTGTTGCCAGAAGCCTCTAACAACTTGTCTTGCTTTCATTTTTTCGCCGTGTATATTTGAGTGTCTGTTGCAGAGAAATATTATACGTGTTTTTTGCTCGATGTGTTTGCGGGCTGTTCCCCGCTGTCTTTTGGTTTTCTCTTCGTGTGGGTTCTCTGGGCTTCCATCTCTTGCTCGAAAGCAGCGGAAAAGAAGGTGCATACGCGAAGAAATGAGTCACACATAAGACAAACGATGACTTAAACACACACACAGAAAAAAGCAGACAGACGAAAAAACAAAAAGAGCTGTTGAAAACAGAAGAAAGGAGCTAAAAGTAATGCACGTTTCCTCGCATGACGACAGCGCGCTTTTTTTCTTCTTTTGCTTTTTTTTGCTTGTTTGTTTGCTTAGCTTTTACCTTCTCTGCCAACGGTTGATGGTGATGGCTAACTTGCGCAAAGGAAAAAGGGAAGTACTACAGTTCTTAAAAAAAAAAAAAGTGGGGGTTGTGAAAGAAAAATCAAGACGTCACCTCGCCCTTGTCTTGATGTGGCAGTAATAAGTAAATAACAGGAAACAGAAACTACCGTGGTTATTGTTTTTATTTAGTTTTCACTTCTCTCCTTTTTGCATCAGTATGGGTTTTTCTTCTGGTAACATTTACCGCCTTGTTGCATTCCCTCACTCCCTCGCCGCAGAGAGCAGAGAGAAAGGCTCTGCCACCCAGCTGCCTCCAACGGCGGGGTGGTGGCCGACAAACAACATGTGAAAGAAGAGAAGCCCCTCGTCTACCGAACACACGGCTAGAGCAGCGGCTGCCACCACGAGAGAACATCTTTCCGAAGCCCAAGACGAGAATAAAGGCGAAAAGAGAAAGAAAGCAACACGAAACAGAACTAAACAAAAAATAAAATAAAATAAAAAGGAGGAGGGGGGTTATCCCTCTTTTTTTCTTTGCGTGCGCACGCACCGCGTCACGTGAGGTAGCGGAAGAAACGGAAGAGTCGACCGAGAGTCCATTCCTGCTCAAGAAGAGTAATCGCGCAGAAGAGAGGAGCACGCTTAGAATACGAAGAGGAAAACAGGAGGGAGGGGGGGGGGACAAAACCCCAGAAAAAAAAACACTAACGCCGATGATATCACTACGGTAAGAGGAAAAAACAAACAGAAAAAAGGAAAAAAAAACACCACAACGAAGTCAGGCAGAAAGAGCTATAAAAGACAGTATCGAACGAAAAGGAAAAAGAAAAAACAGACGAACAGCAACAGCGCCACTCCGCAACCCGTTTTTCGTTGCGTGTGTGTTGTACCCTCATCATGAAGTGCGTTTGTGTGCGAATCTCTCGTTTCTTTTCTTTTTTTTTTGGCGAAAAGAAAAGAAAACGTTCTCCGACATGTCGAGAGAGTCGGCCCGAAAACGCGTAGGAGGTATAAAAGGCACTGCAAGAAGGCAGAGGAGGGAAGGGGGGAGAGCGCGCAAAGATGCAAAGCTAACAAAAAAAAAAAAACGTGACGAAAGAAGTTGCGTTTACAAGGAACGAAAAACACAAAAAAAAACAGAAGGGGGGGGTCAGATGCAAAAAAAAAAGCACTGGAGGTTCGCACCGCACACATAAGGAGAGGAAGAAAAGAGGAGGAGAAAAAGAAAGGCAATAAAGAAACGAAACGTAAAAACTAAAAAAAGAGCTTCTAGTACACCGGCTTGGTTGACAAAAGAAAAAGAGACTGAGAAAGAGGGAGGAATATTCTGTTTTTGCATCACAAAAAGTCGTTCGTGAAGAAGCGACAGGAAACCAGTGAGAAAAAAAAAGTAGACACACATGCACACCAAGGAATAGGCTTGCCGCCTGATGAGACGCACGACTCGCATTCTGACGGTACAACCACACACACAAAAAAAAAAAACAGAGAATTAGGAGACAAAAAAAGAGCAGAAGAAAAAAAGGGGGGGTGGAGTGAGCGTCGTGACGGAGCCCACTCACCTACGCACACAGCACACGTGTCTTACGACTGATTATCCAGGGAGATGATCGAGGCGTGACGCATCTTCTTCATCCCAGTTTCGCTCGGCGAGGACCGGCGGCGCTGGCCGCGGTGCAGGGGCTGGGTGACGTCGGTGCTCATCGTTTCCTGAATCTCGTCCAGGTAGGCGAACCAGATGCGGCAGCGGTACACATCGAAGAGGGCACGCTGCAGGCGGCGGAAGTCCACGAAGGAGCGCGTCGTGCGGGAAATGATGACGGTGATCTTCTTACCGTCCAACTGGAACATCGCGTCCTCAACGTGGGCCGGGCAGTCCACCTGCAACGCCAGCGAGCGCATCGTCTGCAGCGCCTCCGCCTCCTTCAGCGAGCGCTCCGCGTGCTTGGCCTCATCCTCGGCGGTAGCACGGCGGAGCACCGCCAGGGGGCGTGGGCCACCTTGCATGAGGCAGGCATCACCGACAATGCCGAGATCCACACCACGGTCGCCCTCGACGACGACCTTCTCGCCGGTGTGCACCGGGAAGGGGGCCAGAAACGGCTTGTGGCCGTACTTGAAGGCCACCCAGATGGGGGTCTGTGGGCTGAACGACACGGCTGGCTTTGGCACATAGAGGGCAGGCGACGCCGGGGTGTAGTCGCTGGCACCACCGCTGGGCAGTGCAGCGTCGGAGATGGAGCGCGCCGGCGATGGCAGGTTGTGGCTGCTCGGCGACGTCTTGAGGGTGCGGGTGTGGCAGCAAACAAAGGCCGCATCCGCGGGGGAGGCAGGGGTGATGAGGCTCGCCGCGTAGGGTTCGTGGCGGTACACCTTCACCTGTCCTTTGCAATTGCCGGAGGGCAATGTCTGCGAAGAGACAGCCGACATCGGGCTCCGCGGCGCAGAAGCAGCGGCAGCCGGCATCATCATCATGGTCGACATCATCTTGGAATACGAGGTTGTTTGTGAGTATTTGTGAGGCGTGGTGTTTCCGAAGAGGTGCGAAGCTAGGACAGAAGGAAGAAACGCAGAAGAACCAGAATGCACAGAGGAGACTGGGCAAGACGTGATAGCGCACTTGGTACCTTTGTGTGACTGTGGGGTGTGTTAACGTGATTAGGTCTGTTATGGGAGATGAAAACCTGTCGAGGGATTGTTTTAATTCGTGAAGGGCGAAAGAAAACGGATCTGTACATCGTCCACAGAATACAAAATAGAGAGAAGTCGAAGGGGAATTAAAAAAGATGAGTGGACAGGTGCGTGTGAGAAAATCGCGACAGTGGCCGGCGCATCCAGCAAAAACACGTGCTGACAGTGTGTTAGGGGAGCTTCGTCTCTCCCTCGCTCGCTCGCAGCACCCCATCCACCATCGTTGCTATTTCCCTTTCTAAGCTGGTACGGAGAAGGGGCCACCTGCAAGGCCACACTCACAGTTCACGTGTCAACAACCAACAGAGAAACCGCCTCCACACAGCCACGCTCGCAGAGGAGATCATCTTTTGTTTCTACAGATTCGCGGTTCCCCTCGTCTGTCCGTAGGTATGGATGGGTGGGGGGAGGGTGCGGATCTTGGTTTTCGTTATGGCAGGCTTTAGCAACAACAACAAAAAAAAACAGTAAGCGCTTTTCACAACGCTGCAGTGAGTGAAAACAAAAACAAGTGCAACACCAACAACAGCAGCTCTCGGCATTGTGCACAAAGAAGCGCTTGACGAGGTTTTGGGGGAGAAAAAGACGGCAAAAACGACACACAGTCGCAGAAAATGAACTTTAAAGACGGCTAAGCTGTGGGGAGTCGTCTTGACACATGCTACCCCACACACTCCTGTGAAACAGGCCTTCGGCAAAAAGAAAAAGATGCAAAAACCATCATCAGCAGCAGCAACAAACGGTGTACTACAACCGATGGCGCCTCCCCACGCAACTAAAATAGATAGAGAGAGTAATGCATCCTCCCCCCCCCCCAACAATACTAAGTTAAAGCAAGCCTTGTCAGCTAAAGTTTGCAACTCCAATAGTTGTTCTTTCTCCTTTCTTTTTTTCTTACAACTATCAGAGCACTAGAGATGACCTCACCCGTTATTTCACATCCGACCCTGCCCCGCCCCAAGACACATACAAAGAGAACACACACACACAACGCCGTCTTAATGATTAGGTTGTCTTCTTGCTCACCGGCTCACCAGCACTGGGCATTGCACCCCCGAGAAAAGAGGTGCGGCGTGCTCGCTCCTGCGGAGACGCCACTGCAGCCGCCTCTTCCTCCACTGCCTCGTCCCGCTCGCCGTCGCCGATCGACGCCTTCCCCAGTGGGCTCTCAGCGCTGCCTTCGTGGTGCTCCACGATCACCACGTCCTGCACGGCCCCACGAGGAAAGACCGGCCACTCGTCCTTCCACGTGTTGGAGCCTGGCCAGGGCAGCCAACGAATAAAGAGTTGCAGCTGCCAAGGCGCACCCGTCTCTCGGTGGTCGATGATCTTGTACGTTGCAATCATGCAGTATGCGGCAACGAGGATGTCATCCGTGTAATGCGACCGCGACGCCAGAATGCAGTAAAAGCTAAACGGCAGCAGAACACCCGCCCACACACGCAGCGCCCACGGATGCAGGTAGGGGCTGTACTCCCACACCAACATGAAGCTGACGCACAGGATCATAGTGTGCCCGCTGAACATTAGATCGCCGCAGTGAATTGCGCCACTGCCAAGGGTGACCAGGGTGAGGATAACGTTCAGCACCGGGTGCTCGATCACCTGCGGATGCTGGCAGTGGTTGTCCGTCGCCGGGTAGGAGGTTGCCGTAATGACAAAGGCGCGAAAGAACATGACCACTGCGTACGATGTTAGGAAGCGGATTGCCATGATTTTGTACACCCCCCGAAGCGGGTGCGGCCGACGGCCGGAGTCGATCACTCCAAACACAACGCGGTTCAAGAAGCGGCCCACCTTTGGGATGCACTCGAGGAAGGTGAAGAGGGGCAAGCCGTGCACGTGGCGCTCCAGCAAGAACACCTTGAAGGCGACCACGACGGTCGTGGCGTTCAACAAGAAAATGATGATGTCCGTCACGGACTCCAGCGCTCGACACAGCGGAATCCACTCCAGCATAAAATCGGGCAGTGGCCGCACCTCCTTTGGGTCTGGCATCCGCGCGTTAGTCACGACGATGGCGGCGCCGAGGATCAGCACCGTAAGCAGCAGAAACGGTATAAACCGAAGGAGCTGCGTCCACAGGGGAAGCGGCCGTTTGTACCACGGCAACGGCCGGTCATCTTCCTCCACCTCGTGCAGCGCCGGCATCTCCATCCCCGTGTGATTTGCCACCCTGTTCGGCGTGAGAAGGGGACTGTGTTGGGAGGAGAGAAGGGCCTCCGTGGATGTCGCCGCTGTCACAGAGCTCGGGGGTGATGTGGAGAGGTAGTGGCTAGGATCGCGTCGCTTAACGGACGCCAGTTTCGCTGCGGAAGGAAATTCAGGAGAGGGAGTACGAAAAAAAAAAACGAGAACGGCGCTCTCGTCGTCACAGCCACAACTTAAGGCGCTGTTGGGTTTCTGAAAAACAGCGAGACCCGAGGTGTATGAAAGAGCAAGGGCTAAACAATCAAGAAAGAGAAAAGACGCAAACAAACAAGTAAAAAGAAGCTTCCTTTAATCAAAGCCGGTGCAGGGGAGCCACGTGACTCGCAAAATGGCCAAAACTGAGCTGAATAATCTAGAAAAAAAAACACCGAAACAAAGCTGAGCGTGAATCACCGAAACGATGAGTGTTGGAGGTGAATACGGCACGCGTGACTATCAGCTGTACAACACTAGCTTGGCACACACAGAGAAAAAGAGAGAGAGAAAGAGAAACACGAAGCTGCAGAAAGAACCTAGGGAAAGATGTATTTTAAAAAGGGAGTGTGATATCGTCTAAAGTAAAGTGCAAACATACACAATAATAAAAAAAAAAGAGAACGACAGACGCGAAAAGCGAGCGTGTTAAAACTGCTGAGGCAATGGCTTTGCGATTGAGATATGAATATGTACAGTTGTGAGGGAAAAGGGTGTTGTCGGCAGCTACTTCTCGCTGAACGCTCGTTTGAATGTGGAACAATTTGAAGCGGTTCTCTTGCTTTAACAAACTAGCAACAACTTCTTTTATTCGGTAAAAAAAAAACGTGGCTGGCGTCAGCCCCACAGAGGCACCTCTTCATACGAGTTAACATTTAAATATGGATGAAGAACAGCGGCGAATAGGAAAGAGAGAGAGTTCTGTGACAACACGCATACGCACACACACAGCAGGGTGAAAAAACGCAGCGGTTAGTTGTGAAAAGCTCTGCGATCACTAAAGAACGGCAATGATGCGAGCAGGCTGACTTGCAGCAGACGGTTGCAGCAGCAGCGCATCGAAATCGAAAAACGACATGAGCGAAAGGTGCAATGTACACTCCCTAAAAAAAAAGTTAGCTTTTCGTTTGTGTTCCACGTCCATAGCGACGCTGCAAGGCCCCCAGAACATTTCCTTACGTGTTTTATTTAGCTCAGCGTCTTACTCGCCGTGTGGCGACGCTGCTCCGTTTTTTTTTTTTAAGGAGTTGTCATGAACGAGACAACTCTAAGACAGAAGATCGGTAGGTGGACAAAACAAGCAAACAACGCAAGTAAGAAAAAGAGCCATGGACAAAAGTGGTCAAGCAACAGCGGCAGCTCCAAAAAAAAAAAAAACGTTTCACGAGCAATGAGGGAAAACTGTATAGCATGACCCTCCTAGAAAAATAAAAAAACGAGAGCTCGAACGTGCATTGCTACCCGAGTCGCAAGAGATCATCAACGCACAACGAAGCGGACAACACGCCAAATCGCAGCAGCAAACGCAAAAAAAAAAGAACAGAGTCAGTTTTTCACAACGTACCGTACACTAAATGGCGAGAGCCCGACGTCCAGCCACGCACGTCCTCCCTTTCCCCTCCTCTCCACACATGTAAGCGCACAAACACAAAAACACAGACTGATAGTGAGAGGAGAAAATATGTCTGCTGGAGGAAACGCACGTTCCGACCGTTTCGGCATCCGCTATTGTTTTTCCTTCTTTCTTTAGCTCTCTCCCTCTCTTCCTAACCTGCATCGCTGCACTACAGGACTGCATCGTGCTCGCCAGCTGTTGTGGTGGATGGCGGCGAGCGTGGGCTTGGTGGCCGTCGACACCGGTGCCGTAGTAGTGCTCTGCGACTGCTCAGTAAAAGGTATTACTGTCGGGTTGAGAGGCCGTGGTAGTTGCTTTGGCTTTCTTCGCTTCACGAGAGTACTGTACCTCGCGCTCAATACAGATGACGGTGGAGACGAGAAGGCAGATCAGTACCGCTGCGACAGGGATGATGTGGCCATACCGCAGCAGCATAGCGTTGGCCTTCAGGCGGGTGCGCTGGTAGGCCGCCGCGAATGCGGGCTGCACATGGATGGCAGCTGACTCCTCGTTCTGTGGCAGCATTTCTCTACTTCTTCACCAAAAAACTTGCTTTTCGTTTGTTGTATCCTAGAAGGGTAGATCTGCAGAAACACACACACACACACAAACTCTGCGAGTGACCTGTGGGCGTGTGCGTTGTCGTTTTCGGCTGCTATTTGTGCAGGGCTTTGTGTCGAGTGAAAGGAGAAAAGGTGACAAGTACGGAAGAAAAAAAGATGTGAAAACCGATTTATACAAACATTACCGTGCTGTGTCTTGACGAAAGTCGAGCACCGCTCTTGCACTTGAAAGCGGCTCAACAACGGCATCAGAAACAGAAGCACCAATAATAGCAATAATAACACCCAGGCAGCAACAACAGTTGCGGTGCTATCTCGAAAGCCTGTGAAATGTGCTTCTTTTTTTTCTTTTGTCGGTCTTCTTTCTTCTTCTCGTTACGTTTTGTGTGTGAAAATAAATCAATAAAAAAAAACACGTCGAGGAGATAAAAAGAGAGAAATGGAGCCAGTGTGTCACCGGAGTCGTCAACGCGCTAACAGGACGAAAAGACTAAATGCGCACCTCGTTCCCCTTTGTTCCACTGCACCCACTACGCCTCGTCCCCACGTCCTGTCTTCGCCGCCTACGTAGGCGGCGCATTCCACAAGGACAAGGTACTGGATAAAGAGCACACCTACTGTTAGCCAGTTTGCTCCGCCTTTAACACCTCCGAGCACTTGAGACGCTCGTTCATGACATCTGCGAGCACCATCGCAGTCTCAGCTGTCCGACTTGTTGCCGCAGCGCTCAGACACCCGAACGTGTTGCACCACTGCTTCGCCTGCACGGTGCGCGTGAGGGGGTAAGGTCCGGTGCTCGGTACCCCCACCAGCGGCACCCATCGCGTGTGCACGGAGGCGTCATTGATGGCGCGCAAGAAGAACAGCGTCGCAGCCGTGACCTCCGCCGGAGCAACCACGTCCGGACCATGTGGCGTGGCCCCAATACCCTCCCCGTCGCTTTTCAGCTTCCCCGCGTACTCGGCGTAGAGCCGCACCACGTCGTCGACGCTGCACAAGCGCGCCAGCCGCTTTGCATTAGCCTTGTTATTCACGGCGAGTACGCAGAGAGCACGGATGCTCACATCGAAGGGGATGACGTTGTGCAGCATCTTATCGTACAAGGAGTGACACAGAATAGCGGAGTCAAAGTCGGGGTTGTTGCGCAGGACAAGGGCCGTGTCTGAGGTCCCGGTGGTGGCGGCAGTGGCAGACGTCGACGAGGCCGTCTCCGCTGTAGCCTTGTCGGAATCCGTCGGCTTCGCGAAGCTCTTCGTGTTGAGGTTTGCCCACGAATGGAAGACATCGGCGATGTAAAAGTACGGTATTTCCTCAGAGGCGTGTTCCTCGAGGTACGCCATCTGCTCCGGCAAAGCGCACTGTTGCAGCACCTCGTCAAAGGTCATGCGGTCTGATATTTCCGTCTCCGTATAGCCCTTCTCTAGGAGTTCGATCATCGACTTGAGCGTCTCCTCGGGGTAGCCGTACTTCTCCACCAGTGATGCGGGCAGGATGTATTGTGTGTACATTTGCAGCTTGAGGTTGTGTACGTTGAGCCACCGCTGCGCGTTGTCGCCGAGCAGCTGGTTGTGCTCAATCGCAGTGAAGGCACCCCAGCCGATGCCAAAGCCAATGATGGGGACGCCAACATTCTTAAAGAACTTCTTTGCAGCGCCACTCATCCTCTTACTATTGTTGTTTCTTTGATTCTTGTGCAGAAGGAAAATGTTATTGTGTGTGTGACGAATACCTGTCATGTCGAAGCAAGTAGAAAGCACTTCGCACAGTAAAACACGCGGAGCGAAGAGAAAGAAAAAAAGAGAAAAGTGCTCCATTTTCCTACACTGTTGGTGAGCAGGACTGAGAGACGTGGTAGGAAAACCAGGCAGGCATATCTGCTTATCACGCGTAACACGTGCCTTTACGCGCGACGCTCCTCGCTGGCATCACCGTCTGCAAAACAGTCGTCTGAAGAGCTAAGAAATACAACAGGTGCCCTGGCCTAGAGCACTCGCACGTTCGTGACACGCTGCCAAGAAAAAGGCAGGCAAATATCCCTATCTATTCGCTTAATCAAAAAAAAAAACGTGTGTGCGGGCTCTGTAGTTAGTATTTCAGCAAAATGTTCTCTTCATTTTAACACAGGGAACTTTAAAACACATTGAAAAGTGAAGCGCCTCAACGCCTATACACCACACGTTGATAGCAGCCTCCATTTACGCACTCGTCAATAGTTCTCTCCTCCACTCTAAGCAAAAGAAGAGAGTCACAAAAGCAGCGGGGAAGAGAGAGCGTCAGTGTTCTGCTCTCTCTCTCTGTCGGCTCGACTACTTACATTTTCATTTTTTTTTCTTTCTTCCAGTTGTCCACTTCAGGCTTCACTCCAACCACAACGGCACTGCTAAATGAAGAAGAGAGCGCAGCACCGGGAGAAAACAAAACGAGAAAGCGGAGAGACAATTGTTTCGGCAAGTGCATCGAAGAAGCGCAACGCCCACCACTGGAGAAGGATGACGTTTTATATCACGCGTCAGCTGCACACGTGTACACACATAAAACAAAGAAGTGGGAAAAAACGGCATTCGACTTAGAACAGACGTTACGCTCTCTCTTGAGAGCTCACGGTACGTTTTTCATCCTACTTCGCCTTCTCGTTCTCTCTCTCTGTATGCGTGTGTAAGTGGAAGACTTATCTTAGTACAGTTTTGATGGTGCCGACAGCGCCTTGGAGGCGGATGTCTCTAATAGACGCTTGCCAGACCGTGCCATGGCCCACGACGCAAGACGCTTCGCCACATAGTACGCCACAACAAACAAGGCAACGTGGCGCAGCAAGCGAAAAATAAAACGACGGAAGAAGGACGGCTGCTTCGGCTTCTTGACGCGCGGCTTCTTGGGGACGTACCGCTGTTCCCGAGGGATATCCGCGAGCGCTTTACGGAGGTCGTACTTCCGGTTCTGATAGCGCTCCTCGAGGTTGAGGTGCTCCTCCTCAATCTGCCCGAGGCGTTGGTTAATGCCCACGTACTCGCCCACGAACTGCACCGCGCTGCCCAACGTCATCTGCATCACCTGTGAGAACATGCCCCACAGCTGCATGATGCTGTTTGTCATCATCATCATCATCTGCGCACGCTGCGCTTCCGGTGTCATGCCGTACATGCCCATGCCCATCATACCCAACCCACCCATACCCATCATACCTAGCCCACCCATGCCCATGCCCAGCCCACCGTAACCCATCCCGCCGTAACCCATGCCACCGTAACCCATGCCGTACGGGTCCATGCCCATCCCACCGTAGCCCATCGAGTTGTACCCAGCGCCATTGTTGTACCCAGCGCCATTGTTGTACCCCGTGCCATTGGAAGTCGCACCATTGGGGTTTGTGAGGTCGCCGGCGGCGGTGTTTGCTGCAGTTGCAGCGGTGGCGTCGGTTGTCGTCGTGGTGGTGAGAGCACCGGTCTGCGGTGTGAGGGAGTTGAAAGTGGAGCCACCGGCAGGCAGACCAGCGCTGACTGGAGACGCCGGCGCGGTCGGCGAGGTCGGAGAGCCGGGCGGACTCGAGGAAGGTCCAGCCGCTGCGTGGCTCATGGTGGCCCGAGGATCCACAAGCACAACGATCAAGAGAGGGAGAGAGAAGGGTGTCTCGCAAGAGAAAACTATCACGGTCTTCGAGTTGGGATTCAACGAGGCACGGCGAAACCAGGCGTTTGCGCTCGTGTGCGCGTGTGTGTGAGAAGTGAATAGTGAATCCGAAAAGCACACCAACGGCGAACAAAACGAATGCGTTTGCTGCGAGCACCAGTGTTTTGAATGCACATGGGCGAAAAGGGGACACAGGTGAGAAAAAAAAAAAACAGAAAGCAAAGAAGAGAAAGTGTGGTGGATAAAACGTGAGTGGGTCGTAAAGGGTGAAAATCCACAAGGGAGGCCGAGAACATTGACTGGTGCGTAAAATAGCGTAGAATACCTCGCCTCCTGCGCATGAAACAGCGTCCCTCAACCATCGGCACGAAAACCACAGAAAACAAAGAAGGCAGCAGTGGTGATGTTGCGTCAACCATCGATGCTTCTTTTGGATTGTTTTTCACAGCCGTCTCCAAGAAACGTCGCGTGCCAATCTCTGTTTCTCTGCATCTCACATGCAAGAATAAAGTCGTCATACACACGTTCTGCGAGCACCACTGTTGCTCAATGCACACACGCATGCACGTAACATACGCAGACGCGTAAACTAGTAAGCCTTCTCCCTCTCCGTTGGACTTTTGAAAGAGGAAACGAAAACCGGATACTAGTCACTTTATCTGCAGCGTATATCAGTAGTTTTTCTGAGGGGTGTTGATGTTGTTGTTTTACATTCTTACCTTAGAACTTTAGGGATATATATATATATATATATATATATATTGGAAGAGACGGAGAGAGAGGGAAAGGAGGAGGGGCACAGGTACGCAGAGATCTTTGAGCCACACAGACAACACTAGAAAAAACCCTCTCCCACCTCTTCCTCCACCACACACAAATACAGCAAAAAAGAAAAAACACGAAACAGAGCCCTCAAAACAATTTACAAAAAAACGAACAATACAAAACACCTCCAGACCCTAAAAAGGAGAAGACAAGAAGAAACCAAACACACGAAAAAGAGAACAGAAACAGATATATATATATATATATATATAAAGAGCTCTATTGTATATACCAACACAGTCATCAGCTCGTGGAAGCGCGCAACACCTTTCACGTGATACTCCGAGTTCATTCTAGTAATGTCATCACACAAGCGCACACGCAGCAGAAACGATGTACTAAGATTCATATACACTGCCTAAAGGAGAAGAAAAAGAAACCAGTCAGACAAGAAAAAAAAACAGAAAACAGGGAAGGCTACGAGAAAAGAAGTCTCTGTTAAAAAGCACTTGGTTAACCATCCATATCGGCAGCACAAACACAGACATGCACTCACTCACACACTCGCTTGTAGCATGACTTGCAATGGAACTCACTTGAAAAGTGGCACCTACTGATCTATTCGAAGCAGTTGTCGAAGGGCTGCAAAAAAAAAAAACACTAATAATAAAAGTCCAATATGCACGCCATCCCATCCCATCACATCACACAAAACACACACAAACACACGCTTTCAGCACAGAGAGAGAGCTGCGCACCAAATCACAAGGGCCATCACCCACAACGGAGAGCCACGCGTAAGGTAAGACTACTTACTGCTGTGAATGTAGTGGCACTTGTCACCGTACTGGCAGCCCTCCTGTGTGTTGTAGTACTTGCAAACACGAGTGGAGAGGGTACCACCGCGAGCCCCACCACGCTTGCCGCCACGCCGGCCGCTGCCGCGTCGCTGCTCCTCCTCGCGACTTTCCTCCGCATCGTCCGGTCGGCTGCCGTTATGCGTGCTGTTGTTGGGCTGGAAGTTACCGCTGCTGCTGCTCGCGTTGGCGTAACCCGATGAGCTGCCCGCCTTCGCACCGGCGTCGCGCCTGCTGGACTCCAACTCCGAGGACTCGTAGCTGATATCCGTCGGAGAGGCTACGGGGCTACTGCTACCGTTTTGTTGCGACGGCTGCTGCTGCTGCTGTTGCTGCTGCTGTTGCTGCTGCTGTTGTTGCTGCATTTTTGTGCGCGGCTGTGGCACCTGCACACCAGACTTGCTCGTGGGTGAGGAATGGGGCGACGGTGGGCCTTGAGCGGGCGTGGTGACGGAAATCGACAGTGGGCGACGCGACGGTGCGCCTGTGGTGGCAGATGTACTTCTCTGCTCGTCGCCTGTAGCAACCGAGGTACTCTTCTGCGAGAGATTTGCACTCGTCTCGGCGCCGTCGCTCGCCTGACCCTGGGATGGAGCCACCACGTTCACCATCACCTGGCGGATACGCTGGCGGTCCAGCAGCATAGTGACGACGGGACGCAGCTTTTTATCGAACTCGGGGTACTTCATCGTGTAGAGCTCCTCAATGCTGGCGTAGTCCAGCGTCATGAGCTGCGTGACCGCCTTCTCCGACACACGCGCACTCAGCAGCGCACCGCGCAGCTCCTCTTTCGCGTTGGGCCACGTCCCGTTGGCCGCGTTGATCTGCTCCTCCGGTGGTTGCTGTTGCTGCAGCTGCGGTTGCTGTGGGGGTGCGGTGGGTAGTGGCGTCACCGGCACAGACGCCGGCTCTGTCCTGCTCGGCATCAGGTGACTATGGTGGTGGAGGTGGTGGTGGTGGTGGTGGTGGTGGTGGTGCGCAGGGAAGCGCGGCATCCCACGCAGCGGCTGCGTCGGCGCCGAAGGGGGGGTAGGGGCGAAGGTGACGGGGGCAGAAGATGCGGAGGTACCCGACTGAGGGGCGACGGGTGGCGTGGCGCTGACGCTGCCAGCACGCTCCTCAGTTGCAGCGGAGTTCGGCGCAGATGGGGAGTGCGTCGCGGCGGACGGCAGCTGCGTTGCCACCGCTGAAGACGGTGTCAAGCGCATATGATGGTGGTGATGGTGCGTGATGGGCATGTGATGAACGTGATGCACCGGCGGGCCCTGAAGCCCGCGTGGTGCGGGTACTGACGTGGCAACAACAGCAGTTGCTGGGGTGGCGGTAGTCTGCGGTGAGGCCACACTGCCTCTGGCAGCAGCAGCGGCAGCGGCGGCGGCAGCGGCAGCGGCGGCGTTCCGTTCCTCGGTACGTCGCTGCACACTCAGCGGCGCAGGAATGTTCATGGTGCGGGTGGGCTGTTGTGGTAGCGCTTGCTGCTGCTGTTGTTGCTGCATGTGCTGCGGCGATGGGGGCGTAAAGGTGCGCTGCGGTGTCACCGGAGTGATGGGGGACATGTTTCCATTGCTGCCGCTGTTGTTGTTGCCCTGCCACTCACCCTGAGGGCCGCCGACGCTGTTCATAAGCTGCAGTGGCTGCTGTTGCTGCTGCTGCATGCCGGTATGGAGGTGCGCGTGCATCATACCATTCGCGTGCCCCCGCATCATCGACGGCACGGGGGCAGGCGAGCTGTTCTGCGACGCACCGCCGGAAGCTGGTGCAGAGAGGCGGCCAGGCATGCCGACAGGTCCGGTGCTTGCCGCAGAGCGCTGAGGCAGGAAGTGGTGTTGCGGCATCCCTGCCACCACCCCACGCTCACCCGATCCAGCCGCCTTGCTAAGAGCGGAGGCCTGCGGGGTGACGAAGTGGTTATGGCGTGGCATGACAGCAGCAGCAGCAGCCGGCACCTCGCTGGTGGGGCGACTCGTCAGTACGGCGGTGGAGGGCGGCATGCCACCGCCGCGGCTGGGCAGACTAGGATCTACCGAAACACTTGGGTTGGGCGTGCCGACGACGCCCCCGCGTTGATTTGCCGGCCACTCTCGACCGCTCTCCTCACGCTGCGAGAGTGCGTCGCTGCTCGTGCGCTGCTCCTCGTTGCTGCGATCGCGCGTGCCGTCGCCGGCCTGCGTGGGGGCTGCGCCGCTGCGATACGGCCGCTGTGGTCCACCACCCATGCCGTCGTGCAGAGCAGCGTTGTTGCCTGCTGCAGGCCCTGCATTGTTGTTGGCACCACCGCGGTGCTCCCCGCGCATGGCGTTGCTGTTGCCACCTGTTCCACCACGGTAGTTCCCTTGCTGTCCTCCACCACGGTAGTAGGCACCGCTGCCACCGCCGACGTTATCAGCGCCGCGACCACCACCGCCGCCACCACCGGCTGCCGCCGCGCTCTCCAAGGTCGGGTAGTACATGTTTGCTTGGATCATCTGTTGAGCACAGGTGACGAGGTCACTGAGGACGGTGCGGCTGAGCAGCGAGACAAACAACGTCTGCACAGGGTTGTAGTCGAGGATGTTGTTGACGAGCGGCCCCGTGTCTGCGCCAAACTCGGAGAAGAGGATTTGGGTGAGCATCACCTCCATCTGGTAAATAAACTTTTCGTACCCCACCTGCTTCAAGGCTGCATCGACGATGACGGCGTAGTTACGGGAGAGATGCAAGTAGACGTCAGAGGGGGAGCGGTTGAGGTAGCCGCTACGGTAAATGAAAGGCTCAATGACCGGTGCCAGCACGCCAAAGTTCTGACGAACGTGCACGATCACCGGCGGCACGTTTTCGTTGTTGTCACTGTCGTCCTTCGATGCACTCTCGTTGTTGCTGCCATTGCGTTCGCCAGCGTTGGTCTTGTCTGCAGCACCGTCGCGGTACGATGATGACAATTGCGACTCCTCCGTCGCGCGATTCGCCTGCGCTGCCCCGCTACCTTGTGTTTCTGGAGACGGCATCGTGTTGATTCCTTTTCTTTTCTGTTTTTTTTTTCTTCTTCTAAGCTGTACCTCTCTCGACGTTGGGCGAGAACGCCAAGAAAAAAAAAGAGACGAGGACGTCCACACTTATTCGACACTGCTTTTTCGGTCGATATACAAATGTGGTGAGAGAGGCGGGTGGAGGGAGCCTCAAGGTGGTGTCTGTGTACCGGTGCGTGTGAGTGAATCGGACGAAGTGGTGAATTCCACTTTAGGTGGTGTGTGAGTGCGTGTGTGTGTGTGTGTGTGTGTGTAAGGGGTGAATGGAGCAACACTCTCTAAGCCACAAAAGCGCTGCAAGGATAAAAACAGAAGAACGACGTGGATAGCGGATAAAGAGTGTGAACGGAAACTGCTGAACCTACCACAACAACGTGAGCGCGAGCGTGAACGCAGGAATAGCTCCGAGCTGTGCAGCCGTGTATAGGGTCCAGACACACGCACAGAGGGAGAAAAAAAAAACTCGGTTCGCCGAGCGTTAGTGCGTAATGTTGAGAATGATCACCCCCACAAGCACGTTCGGTTCAGCGACCACAGAAGTGCGTATACGTGAGGGAGGGAAGGGAGCGTGTGGGACTTGTGGGGCGTACGTTGAGAGTTCTGAAGGGAGAGGAGGGGGAAATGATGGGGGCTCAACAGCGATCGTCTCCTTGGAGACAGCCCGAACCGAAATAAAAGACAGCAATCCACTATCACAGCTCGAACAACAATACCATTAAAGAATAAAAACGAGGTACTTTATGGGTTTCGTGGTGTGTGTGTGAGCGAATGTGGGGTGGGTTTGTAGACTAAAGAAGCAAAGAGGACACAATGCAAAAGAAGAAACGAACACAAGCGGGAAATGACAAGCTAAACAAGCGCAGTAGAAGTGATGAAGAAACCAAGGGTGAGGCCGGTGATCACCGCGCAAGGAAAGCCTCTACAACACAGTACTGGCACACTGAGTCGACAATTCCCTCCCTTCCCTCTCTCGCTCTTGTCGAAGCGGTGGAAGTTGAGACAGTAGTACTCGAAAACAGAAAAGTAAACAGGCTGGAAAAGCGATGGGTATGTGTATGTGCGTATGTTTAGGAAGTCACTTCCACACTGTCACGCTTTTTTTTTCACTTTTCTTTCTGTAGGTAAAATCCTAAGTCCAAGCACTTTCCGCGTAAAGTGCAGGGTGAAACAACCACCAGAATTAAGTGTGAGCGGTTCCTTCCCTGTGCTTTCAAACCGCGGAACGAGGAGCGGAGAAGAGGGGTGAGACCTTGACGAAGCAGGCGCCTTCGATTACTTCGGAAAACCGTATCCCGCTAGCGTGTCTTACGTTTATAAAAAAAAAGCGAGAAGAGTATATTTAAGTGAGCAGCGAAATTACAGTAGGCACTATTGTTTTCTTTTTGGTAGTCGGTGGCTTGAGGGACTCGTGATCACACAGACACACACATATACACACACAAGCGTAAAAAAGAAAAAAAAGAAGGCGTTCCACACAGCACACAAGCCCACACCCGTGCACCTGGGACCTCTCCACGTAAAACGAAAAATGGAGAAAGTGAGACAGGGAGAACACGCACAGAGAAATGGAAGAGACGGAAGAAGAGGTGGGCAACAGGTGCTCCGTCAACAAATTCCACTACACGCGTGGAGTGGTGATCAGAGAGTTGTAAAGAAAGGACGAGGAGGGAAGGGAAACAACAGTGACGATGGATTCAAACCGAGAGCACACAGGAAAAAAAGATGTTTCCTGCACAAGTGGAAAATCAGCGTAAAAAAAAAGACGCGTTTATGCTTGCTCAGGAGGAGTTTTCGTCTTGTTGCTGAGTAAAACAAACAAGGAAAAAAAATGGAAAGAGCGACTTCTGCGCACTACTCTCATCCGATAAAACACGCAGAAAAGGAAAAGGAAGGAGCGGTGGGAAAGAGAGGAAAGTAGCACGGAAGAGAATAAAGTTCTTTTAGTGTTTCAAACTACAAAAAAGCACAAAATAAAACCAGAGAGTGTAAGAGAACGAAAAATCAAAAAAAAAAAGATGGCGAGTAAGGTTAAAAAAAGAGAGCGTTTAAAGCGAAGTGAAGCTTAAATGTGATCGCAGCAGTGTGGAGGGCATTTCCGGTTCGTTCGGAAATCAAGGAGCAGAAACGGGGGGAGGGGAGAAAGAAAAGGAAACAGGGTAAATAGGTAGGGAGGACGTCAGGCAGCAGCTAAACAACGATGACGGGAAGCACCACCGAATGGGTTCTCGCTCTTTTTTTTTTTTTGGCATCGCATTGAAGTCATGTAGATGAAGCACACCGCACTACCCTTTCTCTACGAATCTCAAAAAGCGTTGAAACAGAGGCGAAATCGGGGCGATGCGTGCAGCCATTTCGTGTGTTTTTTGTTGTTGCTTACGTGCCTCCCTGCTCGACAGCAGCAGCACTCTTTCCTTTTCTTTGACACAGTCGCGACAAGCATCCCCGGCTTTCATCATCACGAAATCTGTCTGAACACGTATCTATAGCAAAGGAAGTCAGACCGATACGTGCGTTCCCCTTTGTTCCCCTTTTTATTAGTTTGTCCGCTTCGCAGCCGAACCTTTTTTTTTCTGGGAGAAACGGGCACATTTCCTCATTTTTTATGTATTGTTGTGTTTTCTTGACGAAGTTGAAACTGCGGGACTCTTATGAGCTTAGTCAACGCCAACGATAACAAACCCCACACATACACGCATACATACACACACACACACAACAGAGAGGAAACAACATGGAAGAAACAGAAGAAAGTAGAAACCAACAGTGCACAGTGAAATCGCCCAACGACGTCAACACCTCAAAAACACCATAAAACAGAAAAGCGCCACTAAACCAGTGTAGTGCCAGGTTCACAGAAGAGAGAGAAAGTTCGAAAAAAAAAAAATAAGAGGTACGCCAACAGCCTTCGTCAGCCAACTCTCAAAGGGAGCACTATGCATCGGCAAGAAAAACACCATGCAGGACACATGCATATACATACACAAACGCATCACGTTCACAACCCAAACCAGCCCACAAGGCGGGGAGCGGCAGGTAGCGGTAGTTTCTCATAAAGCCCAGAAGAACACTACCAGTTACTTCACCCGCCTTGTCGCCGGTTTTTGTTTTCTTTCCGGGAGTCAGGACGCGGTACAGTGCTGAGCAAACCGCAATCCCAACACATGTGTTGGTGGTGCGAAGGCCCCTTCGTTTTGTTTTTTTTTTTCGTCCTTCGGTAGCACTCGCGTGGTGCTTATGCCGGATCATCTTTTTATGATTCCTCCCATCGCCGCTTAGTTTCGCTGCCGTGACGGCAGCTTTAAAGCGTTGCCGACGCTACGACCCGCGTCAGCGGCAATACAAGCTTCGCCGCATGATCAGGTGAGCATGTGCGTTAGATAGGAAGAGAAAAGCAGCACTCCCTGCCGGATCAAAAAAAAAAAAGAGGGAAGCCTTCATACCTCTACGGCTGATCGCCACGATACCACATTGACCTACACCTCCCCTACGCCTCAGGCTCCGCAGCGGCTTCCTTGAACGGCCAGCCCTTCGCGCCACCGATGTCGCCCTTCATCGTTACAGTCCCGCGGTTCGATGCCGGCTCACCGTTGCCGTCGTCGGCCTTCGACCTGCTTTCCTTCAGCTTACGGCTGCCACTGCTCTTAAAAAACAGACTCAGCTTCTTCTCGAGGTCCTCGGTGGAGGTGGGCGGCTCCTGATCACGCTGCTGCTTCTGCTGCTGCTGGTGGTGGTTCTTCGGCACCGGCTTCTGCTTCTCCACCACGGTGAAGCCCTTGTCCTTCACGGCCTGCTTCTGGCGCTCGCTAAGCTGCGCGGACGCCTGGGTGTGCTGGCTCTCCTCCTTTGCGTGGCGGCGGTTGCGGATGCTGTCCAGCGTCGTCGGTGCAACCGTCTTGGTGTCCGTGGCCATGCCCGACGGAGCGCGCGCCACTTCGCGGGCAATGAGCTGCTCGGTGGCGATGTCCAGCACATCATCGTTGTACTTGCGTGACGGCCGCGAGGCCTTCTTCGCACGCGGCTTGCGTGACGTTCCGCCTGTCACAGTGCTGACATCTGCCTTGCTGATGCTCTGGAAGATGAAGACCATAACAGCGATGCCGACAACGGCGATCGCGATGGGGACGAGGTAGTCCAACATGGTGGAGAAGGGCAAACAATAAGGATGATGAGAAACAAACAAAAAAAACAGGTAGGAGCAAAGTTAGCTTGAGAGGTGTGTATGTTTCGTTTACGAGCTACAAAGCTATGCACCGAGGACAGCGAAATCAGCGAGGAGAGAGAAAACACAAGAGTGCAAAATACAGTTATTGGCGATCTCGCGTGTGCATATACGCGAGCTGAGTCGTTGCAGTTTTCGTGAAGGTGGGCACAGGCAGAAAAAAAAAAGCAGTGTTAGCAACGAAGATACCGATAGAATAAGAAAGAAGCGGGGAAAGACGGCGCAGCACAGTAAATACAATTGTGTATATGTGAGTGGCAGCAGCCTTGCTCGTAATGCAGTGAAGAGAGATGCCACGCGCATCTGTTCGCTTTCGCTGTTGTTTCACCCACCCCTCCCCTCCTCCCTTGGCGTCAGTGAAGGACTTCTTGAGACACACTGAAAAATGGTTCCAGGGAGGGGGGCTTCGTGATCGTTCTGTTTAAGTGTTATTTTTTTTTTGGATAGATCACTCACTTTCGACTCGACGAGAGAGAGAGAGAGATGCGGATGCAGCACGTGACAGCTTCAATCGCCCACACTCATACACACATACACTACACTTATCCTCCCTCCCCTCTCCCTCCCGTAAGGACAGACACGACGACTGCTCTCATGATGGACACGTCATCGCAAAAAAAGGCGATAAAACGCCTTCTCCCGGACAAAGGTGGGAGGCAGATGAACACCACTATTAAAAACGCACATCGAGAAGAACAGCTCCCTACCAGCACATGGTAGGCAGATCAAAACAAAAAAGAAACTACAGAAATACGGGACTTCGCTGCAGGCGTAATCCTCCCGCCAAAAATGAACAAACGATTTCAAAGGGAAAGAAGAGCATCAACGACAGTTGGTAGAAACATCACGTCCCTCCTCTCTCCCCACCGCAGCCTTCATGCTGTTCCTTCTTAGCTTGTCATCCTTAAATCTGTTTTTTTTTCTTTCTTTTTGTTAGCACGCGGTCAAGCGTCAATGTAGATGAGGCTATAAAGCGAGCCGAATACACTCGGCCCACCACCAGCATGTCCTTTCCTCCACTCTACTTCCTCACATCCGTCCTTTCCTTCAGCCTTCTCTCCCCCTTTCATCTGCTACAGCGCCATGTTCTCTTTCAAGGTGCTGGAACGATGACACCTCAGAAAAGGAGGGGCAGAACCGACAAGACCCTATGCGACACGCTTACACCCTCAGTCCCTTCTGTAGGCTCCCTCGTTTTTTTTTTGATTTCGTTGCACGCCTCCCAGTCCACAGCAAAACGACGAGCCAGCCAAAATGAAATGCCCAACCATAGCAGTCATCACGTGCGACTGATCCCCCACCTCTGTTACTTTCCGTGTTTGCGCCACTACCAGCATACGCCTCTCCCTTTGTACTCCTGCCACTACGACTCGAAAAGCGTCTTATCTGGATTCTTCGCCTTCATCACTGCCGCTGACGCCAGCACGTAGTTGCTGCGACGCACACCATGCAGGAAAAAGGGAAGGTAGTGCGCCACGGTGGCGCCAGCTGGGTAGATACAGCGGAAGCCACCACTGCAATGCAACTCCTCCTCATACTCGCGCAGCATGAGCGACTCCGCCTTTGACAGGTACGAGTCCTCGTTATTCGTGTCGTTGAACGCGGTGAGCAGTGGCGCCTCCATGATGCGGGAGCTGGGGAAGGGGTGCTGGCCAAACTTGTAGCTGCGCTCACCAGTCTGCCGCTGGATACCACGCGGTACGTAGACGCCCTTTGAGTTGTTGGGATCCAGCTCACTGTCACGGCGGTATGGGATAATGCGGACCAGCGTGAGCAGGTGGGCGAGCATGCGCGACTTCACCGCCTTGTCGAGCGAGCTGCCCGTAGCGAGGGAGGGCATGATGTTCACCTCGAGCAGGCGGACGCGCAAGTCGTCGTCCGCCATCAAATCCAAACCAAAGAGCTCGAAGCAATTGCGGCCACTGCGGTCGGCGCAGTTTCGGCCCAACTCTTCAATCACGCTGTGCTCGATGCTTAGGAAGGTCTTGATGACCACGTCCTCGCACTCGGCCTGGATCCGGTCCCACGCACCGTGTCCCAGCGGGTGGTGCGCCGCCAAGTGACGCTTAAAGTCCGAAATACACCATTTGATGTCGAGTGGGTCGTCGCTTTCGTAGTCCTTGCCGTTGCTTTCCCGACTCAGCTCCGCCGTCTTGTTCACCGAGTAATTCGTCAGGTGCACGTGGATGTTGTCGAGGTCCTGATCCGGGCCACGGTACTTTTCTGCAGCAAACCGTACGAGTCCTTCATCAAATAGGTAAATTCGCAACGGATCAAAAGAGGTGACGACGCAGTAAAGGCGGAGGTCGAACTTGCGACCGTAGATCAGCAGCGGGTTGCCGATATAGCGCTGACACACCATCTCCTTCTCCCGGCCCACACCGCGCGGCATGGGTGGGATGCCGTGAAAGAGTCGGATGCCTCTCCCGCAGCTCGATGCACCGGGCTTCACAATGTACACAAGCGGCTTCTCCGGGGTACCGGGGTTCTGCTCCGCGTCGCGGCGCAGGTCGGCCTCGTCCTGCGGGATTAAGAACGACTTTGGTACGATGTCGAAGGCCTCGTTGCCAAAGTAGCGTTGCATGCGGCGAATATTGTACGCGAGACGGTCCTTGCGACCGACGCCCCAGGTGCCAGGGAAATGGTTCACCTTCTGGTAGGCGTTCATGGAGGACAGGGTGTACACCGTGGCACGCTTTGCCCACAGCACGTTGAAATCCTTGTTGGAGTTCGTGTACTTGAGACCCGCTGCCTCCAAGGCTTTGATGACGGCGTTGAAGGCCACCGCACCGGGGCCGATCTTGAAGAGACCCATACGGTTCATGTTGTTCTCCCGCACCTGCACAAACGACAACGGCAGGTTGACGCGGTCGTCAGGGTGGAGATCCTCGTTGATCTTCTTGGGCGGCCCGCGTCGATCGTTCATGTCACGCGAAGACTGCGCGTACGACGGAGGAAAAAAAAAGCTGCCGGCCGAGGATGGGTAGAGTGGGACCACCATCGCATACGCCTTACGCTTCGCCGCCACACGCATGGCGAGGTCGTCCTCCTCGTCCTCGGCGTCAGAGGTGCGTGCGGTGGACGTGGAAGTCGTCGTTGTCGTGCACGTCGTGTAGTTTGTCAACGAGGCACTGGAGGCACGGCTGGCAGCAGCGCCGGCTGTGTTACCGTCGCCACGTCGCGTCGTCACAGCTGCACGTGAAGAGGAGCGAGAGCGAGTAGCCGGTGTCACCGCCGCACCACTCGCGTTCGGCGAGTTGCTGCCGTTGGGGACGTAGTGCGGGTCTGAAAAGTCTTTTCCGGTGAGGTCCACGACGTACTTGCCGACCGTCAGGGGCGGATAGTCGCTGACGCGGTAGGTGCGCCGGCGTGTCATACGATCCAGGTCCTCTTTGCCTTGCTGGGCGTCCCACCAGAGAGACTGTGGGTAGAAGGAGGGGACGCTGGACGCGGACGGGGCGGTCATTTCACGTGACACAGCAGGCAGGGCATGCTGCTGCCGCACCACGCGCGGCGGCATGCGGGATGCGACGATCGGCGGCAGCGTCGGCGTCGTTGAGGAGTCGGGCTGCGACGACTGCGAGGCCGACGCCGAAGACGACGCGCTCATCTTGGCAGAGAGCTGGCGAATGAGGGCGGCCTTTGACTTCACTTTCGAAACGCGTGAAAGCTGCAGCGGAGGGGAAAACAGATAATACGCTTTTCAAGGCGTCCCTAATAACACAAAACAACACACAAAGGAGTAAAGGTGTGAAAATGGACAAATAAGCCAACGAGGTGGTCATACAGCGACCCGCTTAGTAATGAACTACCAACATGCGCCAGCAAGCCAACAGCAAAAACAAGCGCAAATTAAGAAAAACTGATAAGGTGATACCCCTCTCTCTCCTTCTATATATATATAGGAATGCTACCGCTTTTTGGGGAGTGTTCAACTCGCTTGTTGATTCACACACTCTCTTTCTTTTGAAACCGCCCAGTGCTCGTGTGCTCAGAGCTAATACCTTTTGAATTGTAAAAAAAAAGGGGTGCGAGGAGGCGAGGAAAGCCCGGGGGAAACAGTTGTAATGCGCAGTACACCGATGCACCTCGGCCTTCACAATCACCTGCACTCACACACTATTAAGTAATTAACAGCAAAAACAGGAGTCGGAAAACCGCAATGGAGCGTAACGTGCAGAATTTGAGTGCAAATGTGAAGGGAAGAAAACACCAAAAAAAAAAACCCTCAAGCAGCGAGAGTGAGGGGAGAGGACAAATGCGCTGGCAGAGCAGCGTACAAAGCTGCAACACGGGTTTCCTTTCTTCACACGAGAGGCAAATGGAAAACACAGTTAGTCATAAAAAGATGGACCAGCACCAAAGTAATGAGCAGCTGAGCGTCCTCGTTGCTGTTCTTTTTTTTTTTGCTGTTGTTATTGGAGTGCGACAGCCGCTACACGCACACCCATAGGAAGAGAGAAAGAATGGGAAGGGGGGTGAGTGAGTCGGTGAGATTAACGCAGGAGGGGAAGGAAGAAAACGTGAGAATGCAAGAACGAGGGGTGAGCAGCGTGTGTCTGTGAATTTTGAAAGTGCCTCCGCGTTGCCGCCGCAGCGAGGCTACAACATCCATTGTGAACGGCAAACCAACCACAGCCACATCACAAAAATGGTGCGCTCCAGTCACTCTCGCCTGATGTCCTTTCCTTTCCTCAGTCCGCCAGCCACCAAAGAAGAATCGCTGTCTGCCCAGCAAGGAGCCTCCAACCCACCTCATCCCCTTTTCAACTTCGAAGGAGTTGCTTTTTATCTACTTATTGAAAGCAAAAGCCTGCCATCCTCAGGGAGGGAAAATGCGAGGAGAGGGAGGGGGTGAGCAGCGCACGACGTGGCCCAGGTGGTTCACTTCCCTCTACCAAATGTGCAGTTGATATGACCTATCTCCCCTGTCATATTTTGAAGACACACCATGGCTGCTCTTTCCTTACCAGTCGGGGTTTCCATCCCTTTCCTTTTTCTGTTGTTTTTGCGCCTCGAGCGAGAAATGTTCTTCGAATAATAACAAAAAAACGTTATTGCTGTTTTTTGTTGTCTTCGTACTCCATAGTCATTACCTCGAGTCTAAACAGCACTGCAGAAACTTGGCTACCAAACAAGAATAATCAAAAAAAAAACTCAGAAGCAAAAAAAAACAGCAAGAGGGCTTTGCAGTGTGAAAGAAGTGCGGAGTCACAAAACCACAAAAAAGAAAAGGAACCCTTCAAACAAAAAAAAGCAATCACACAAACAAAAGACACGTAGGGAGAGGGGGAGAGAGCGCGAAGAAAAAAAGTCCAGGAGAGCATTCTCTTTAAAAAAAAAGGGATAGAGGGAAATCAAAAAAAAAAGCGGGGGAAAGGCACTGAGCTGGAAACTGCTATAGAAAGAGAGGTATCAGCCTCCTCCCATTCTCTAGCCTCGCGTTTGAGCAACACTACAACAAACAAAATGAAAAAAAAAGGACAAAATAGCTATGTACATTCCTGCATGCTTGCGTTGACTGCGTGCGTGTGTGTGTGTCGGTGTTCTCTTGCGTTGATGGACTGACTTTTTTTCCTCTTTCTCCCTTCAACGCGAGTTCTTTGAGTTTCACAAGTCAGAAAAACGAGACCTTCGAGGTGGGAGAGAAAAGAAGAGAGAAGGCCGGCCGAGCATCACCACATAACACTAAAGTTGTGTTCCTGCACTGATCAACGCAGACAGCTATGCAAGTAAGGCAGAGAACAGCAGCAGCATTGGGGAAAAAAAAGCGCACCCATTGCACTGGCAGTGAAAACAGCACTTGCCGTGGTGCTGAAGAAAGAGCAGTGGGAAGGTAATAAGAGAGCACCTCAACGCGGTGTATAAGGAAGAGCGTGCCCAGCATTTTGTTATCGCGGTGCGACACGGAAGCCCACCAACGAGCAGATAAAAAAGAACAGAATCCAAAAGGTCATGCAGACACTAACGTATAGTAAAACAAATGAAAAGAAAAAAGAAGTATATATATATATATATAAACTACGTATTCATGAATTAAAGCGCATTTACCACCACAGAGAAAGGCCAGTTGAGAAGAAAAACAAAAAGCAAAAAAATGTAAGATCTCGCTCAGTTGCACGTGGCACGACGCAGAAAGCCAAAATAGCAAACAAAACAGAGTGGGGGGAAGGCAGTTGGTGAAAGACGGTTTCTGCCCTACCTTTTTTTCGCCCTCCAACGTCCCTCGTTTCGTGTTGTTGGCAGATGCTTCCCTCGCTCTCCGTTCTGCTGTTGTTGTTGCTCAGTGCACTCTGTTTAGCATGTGCTCGTCGCTGTCGGTCTGTGTGTATGTGTGTGAGTGAGTGTACGTGTCGGTGTGCGTGTGTATGCGGGTGTGTGAGGGAGTGTGTATGCTGAACTCCTCATACACCACAGAGCAAGGCACTAAAAGCCGCCTCTCCTTTTTTTTTTCGTCCCCATCCGCACCCCTTTTTTGTTCTCTTAAAGACGTGTCCTTCCCTTCATGAATCCTGTGTCAATACCCGTCAAGGAGACACGAAACCGACACAAAGGGGGGAGGGGGAGAAAAAAAAAAAAACTGAGAGCGCACACCACCACCACACACGAACACTTCTAATGCACGTCGTGCCGACTGAGTCGTCCATCTTTCGATCTAGTCTTTCCTCTCCCCAAGCCCCACAATACCAGCCTCGCCATACTTTTTTCTTTCTTTTTACATACCGCAAGCACGGTGGAACTTGGAGATCCACATGTCACGATCTTCGACGGAGCCGGCGTAAGCGATGATCTTCTGTCCGTTGTTGAACCAAATGACGAGCTGGTTCGGGTGTTTCTGAGAGTACACTTCCGGCACCGGAAAGACGTCGCTCACAGTGGCCAGGTTAACTGCCTTCGGGGCCACGCCGTCGTTTTCGGGGTTTTCGCTGAGCGAGATGCGCAACTGCCCGTTGCCGATGAGGAAGTAGCGCTTTTTCCAGCGGTAATCTGAGCCGTACTTGCACAAGTAGCCGCCCTGTGTCACCTGCGAGCTAACCACGCCGTAGCGAATCGACGAAGGCAGCGGGGCCCGCTCGCTGCTCTCCTGCAGCTGCTTCAGAATCTCCTCACGGTCCTTTGGCGGGATCGTCTCGGAGTGACGCACGATGTCCTGAAAGAGGTTCGTGACGTACTTCATAAACTCTGTCTGCAGCAGCTGCTGCGTCGTTGGGCGGTCCTCGGGGTCCTTGGACAAGAGCGGATCTAGCAGCGCCTTCATGCTGGCCGAGACCGGGCACGGGAAAGGGTCGTACTTGCCGTAGAGCACCTGCTGCATAATCTCCCGCTGCGAGGGCCCCTTGAAAGGGCGGTGCAGCGTCAGCAGCTCATAGAGAATGACACCGAGGGACCACATGTCGGCCTTCTTGCTGTAACGCTTCCGCTCCCACAGCTCCGGGGCGAGATAGTAAGGCGTGCCGCAGAAGGAGGACCCCACGTCCAGCGAGACGGAGTCGTTGTACTGCTTGGAAAAGCCGAAGTCGCCCAGCTTGATGATGCCGGTCGGCATGAGGAAAATGTTCGCGCTCTTCAAGTCGCGGTGCATCATGCGACGGCTGTGTACCTCGTCCAGCGCTAGCACAATCTGATAAAATAGAAGACCCACCTCGTACTCCTGGAAGGGCAGGTGCTCCTTGAGGCGCTGCTTGATCTGCTTGTTCAGGTCACCACCGCTGCCGTACTCCATTATCAGCAGCAACCTGTCATCTGACTTGAAGTCGTCGTAGTGCTTCACGATACCGAAGTGTCTGCAGGCGGCCAGGCAGTGCAGCTCGCTGCGTGCGTAGGAGGCTTGCTTGTCGTCGTTGAGCATCACAAACTTGGCCACAACCTTCTCGCTCGGGTCGGAGCCACGGGTGGCAACGAAAGCAGCAGTGGTGGGGTTGCGACCAACAAGGGTGGTTAGCACGTACATGTGTTCGCGCGGGTTCGTTGACTCTGGCGGCTCCTCGCCCTCCAGAAGATCCACACAGTTGCGGTAGGTGTCGGGGTCCATCTTGGACGCGTACTTCTCCAGCGCCTCCTGGCTAGTGAAGAGGACATGCGGGAAGTACTTGGCGTACTGGTTCAGCAGCTCCAGCGAGGGATTGCTTTGCTTGTCATCCTTGCTCGACGGCATCTTCACCTGCGCTGATTTCTGTTTTCGTAGAGAGGTGTGACGTATTTGTCGCTGTCGCCGCTTATTGTGGACAAGGAAAGCTGTACACCCTGTGGTGGCTGTTCTTTTATCAGTAGTATGAGTGTTCTGTTAAATACAGAGAGAGAACGTTGTTTACTCAGAACAGATCCAAAGGACTTACACAGCAGAATGTACATGCAGATGTGCTATTTTATAGAAAGACACACGACAACGGAGAAAAAAGAGAACAAGCGAAGGATAAGAAGGATTAGTGTGCTAAGGTTGCAGCCGTTTTCTTTGCTTCTTCGGCAATTGCTGCGCGCAGAAGGCAAACAGCACATTGTACGCTGTGCACAGCGCACAAAACAGTGAGGGTGCCACGCGGAGTCACAGTGTTTCGCAAGGCCAATGTATGGCACACCTGTTGCGAAGGACTGAGGTGGTGGAGACGGAACTCTGCGATACGGTGAGCGTAACGTTTCCGGGGGAAGCACAACTTTGCTTCAGGAAGGGGAAGGTGAAGATGCGTGTGAACATGGAAGGACGATCAGGGAGTGCAGCCAGAGAAATATGGAGGAAAAAAGACCATTAAAAGGGACACGAGATAGCAGCACTCCCTTCGCCCCAGACTCCCCCATGCTTACGTCTGTGACTTTATATAAAGAAAGACGACAGCACGTTAACGCACATGTCGCCCGGGATGCACAACCTCACGCACGTACCAGCGTTTGCTGTGCAACAGAAGGAGTTAACACCTCGCATTTTCCTCCCCTTCTTTCTTTATTGCCAACGACGAAAGCGCAGGCTGCGCATGATATCCTCCGCCGTCCGCTTGCGTGTTCCACTGGCTGGCGTCGACAGAGGAAGGGAAGCAGAGCTCACCGCTCGAAAGGAGTCCGGCAGCGATGGTGGAGGCTGCTGCTGCGAAGGCAAGGTGCTAGACGCCGCCGAGTTGCCCTCGCTGTCCGGCATCAGCAACTCCTCCTCTGCGTCCTCGGCGCCGTCTACCCTCGGCACCGCAGCGAGTCCCTTCTCCACGGCCGGGCACACATGCACAGACCGTTGCGGCTTCTGGTGCACCACGCCCGGTGTGGCAGCAACGAGTAGCGCTGATGGCTCCTTAGTGGGCGGCGAGCGCGCAGTGCCGCTCGCACGCTGAGAAAAAAGGACTGCCGCCACCGCACCAGGTGAAGCGTCGACAGCGTCCTGGTCGCTCGCCGCGTACCGCGACACACTATAAGCGGTGCGCGAGCTGCGACCGACCTCATCAGCCAGACGCACTGCACTGTTGATGGCGGCGAGTGTTTTCGCCTGCAGCAGCGCCGAAGGCCCGTTGCGCTGGGCCAGCAATGAACCGGCGTCCTCTCCTTCCTCGTGGGTCAATAAAACGAGATTCGACTCGCAGCCTCCGCCAACGCTCGCACGCGGGGCAGAGGTGGTGGTGCGGTGCTGCGACCGGTTCGTGGCGCGCATCGCTTGCATAAACGGCAGGTCAGCCAAGGCTACATCCCGCTCGCCGTGGTTCGAGTTGGAACGGCTGTCTTCGCGGCCCTCGTAGCTCTCCCAGTTGTCCGTGGCAGGGAAGCGGTAGTGGAACATAACATCGACAATTGCAGCGAGGACCGCCTCCTGTTCCACGAGTGCTGAGGGGTCGTCCGACAGAAACACCTCGTCCAACTCACGTGAACTGCTGTACAGCCCGGGGGCGACGGCGTCAAGGGGGCACTTGAGGCTGTACGCCGTCCGCTCCATCAAAAACACTGCCATCGCGGCATCCTCCAGGGTGCATATCGTCTGCAGGTGCAGCTTGGCGTGGGCCTGCGCCACCCGCACGAGAGACTCTAGAAAACGCACCGTCACCGGCACGGCGTCGTCCAGCGACGGCGTGGCCCCACGTTGCCGCTGAATTTCGTAGTAGCGTCCCAGCAGATCCGCGGCAGTGTCCGACAGCAGCGGACCATCTGTCGTGGCGTACTGCATGCGAATCCACCACAGGTAGCGTGCCACCTCGTCCGTGGTCAGCTCGCTCTCCTCGAGAATGGTCTGGGCACCCGTGTTGGCGCGCAGCATGTGGGACGCAATCCGCGCATCCACCCCCGGCTGTGGGGTGTCCCACAAGAGAAAGACGAAGTCAAAGCGACTCAGGAGGGGGCCACCCACGCCGACTTCGGTGCGACCACCGCGGCGCGTCGGCGGGTTGCAGGCAGATAAAACAGCACACGCGGTACGCAGCTTTGTGACGAGGCCGCCCTTGGCCACAGAGATGGTTTGCTGCTCCATCGCCTCGTGCAGCGAGGCCCGATCTGCTGGCGAGACGGTACGCAGCTCATCAATGATGCAGGAACCGCCGTCGCTCAGCACGAGCGCGCCAGGCTCCAGCACCCACTCCCCGTGCTCCTTTGCCGCCGCCACGGTAAGACCAGCGGATGTGCTGCCCATGCCAGTCGTCGATGTGCTTCGGGGGGCGATGGCGGCAGCAAATCGCAGCAGCTGCGTCTTGCCGGTGGAAGGGTCACCAACGAAGAGGCAGTGGATGGTGCTGCGTACGTGCATGGAGGTTTTGCCGATGGTCGACGCCCCACCCAAGGCGGAAAGAAGAACGGCTAGGCGCGGAGCGAACAAACCAGAGAGGTGTGGGCAGACAGATCGAACCAGTGTCACACCGCGCTTGCGCTTGTTCTTACAGAAAGACACGAAGAAGTGCTCCGGGTTGAACTTGGGTCGGTCCATCTTGCCAGCACGTCGGCGCAGACCGGCCGCACCGCCCGTGGTGCTCGTCGCGGCACCGCGGTACGCCTCCATCGGTTGTACGCTCACCGCCCAGATTGCTGGCTCGATTGCGGGCCTGCTGGAGGGGAACACGTGACGCCACTTAGGGAAGGCGAGCCCCACCACCTCCACAAACTGGCCCACCGAACACTTCATGCTCAGCTCATCATCCAAAGTGACGAGCACGCTGCGAGGGAGCTTGCCCGACTGATTTGAGCGCTGCTGCAGACGGCACTCCGCGTAGTCCATCCATACCTGTCCAATCACCTGCATCGGCTCGTGCTTGCAGGCGGTCTGCGTGCAGTGCGTCTTGGCCTCTGTGGCGCGGTCGAACGGGTTCGTGAATACTTCACTCGTCTCGCGGCAGCGCGGGCACATCACACGGGAAGCGTAAGGGACGACACGCTTGGTGGACATACGAATGATGGATCCGCAGAGCTGCACGAGCTGGCCACCTGACGGTGGTACGGAGGGCAGGCCTGTCATGGCAACGGGAACGTGTGTGAGACGGAGGGAGATGCTGCTGCTGCTGATGGAGGACTGCCCGGCTTCCTTGCACAGGTCGGCGCACACAACACGCAGCACATCCATCACGTTGACGGTCTGCGTCAGCAGGGAAGTGCCCACCTCCGGGCACACGTCCAACAGCTTCATGCAGTCCACCTCTTGAATGAAAATGGCTCGCCCGCCAGCGTGGGCTGAGCACTTATCACTGCCTGAATCAGCGGCATTATCATGTGAAGTGAGGGGCCGCGGCGGCTCGCTGTGGTGAATGAAGAAGTACCGAACACGCTCTCGCAGCGCGTCCTTCAGCTCCATCGCAAGTGAGTGCGGGGCAGCCACAGTGCTTACCCCACAAACCTTTTACCACACCTTAATTCAGAAAGCACAGGGTGCTTGTTCCTATCAAAGAAACAGCTGTTCTGCAGAAAGAGGGAAGGAGAGAGAACAGAGAAACAAAGAAAGGCGAGACACAAAAAAAGTGCTTTGATTGTAGTGTGCAGAGAAGTGGACTGGAACTCTCTTCCGCAGCATACAGAAACTCCCTTTTTGCTTGTTTTTTTTTTTTCTTTCCTTGTGTTTGTTGTTGTGCAGCGAGCAGTGCGCAATGGTGCGCCGATCACGTCATGTACCGAGCCTGTACGTTGAAGGGAGCGTGTGAGCGGGGTGTGTATGTGAAGAAAAAAGGGGGAAGTGAAGCAAAGTTGTGATGATGTAAAAGGCTGTTGCGTCTCTATCTCTTTAAGTGTGTGCGTGTGAGAGAGGGGGGGGGGCAAAAGAGCCATCATGTGTGTGTGCATCTATGTGTGCTTTTATCTCTTTTCGGTATTTGCGTTTCCATTATGAGCGCCGGTGTTTATTTAATATAAAAGAAACTGGAGCAGAGAAAAAGAACAGCATGGTGTGATGCCGGCGCCGACATCGCCTTTAAAATACAGAAAAAAAAAAGAGTAAAAAAGAGAGAGGCGGCAGAAAGACGCAGACGAGGAGACGAGGCGAAAGTGATGTGCAGGGGGTGATGCTTCCGTAACCCAAAACGCCATCAATAAAAAAGAAAAGCGAGACCTTGTTGTGAGTGGGAAGAGCGGGTGCCGCCCTGAAATGCACACAGAAATGTGAAAACGAACAAAAGGCTATGTTTGTGGTCCTTCTCCGCCAGCAACACGTCTTTTAAAATAATGATACAGACACTTTGATCTGAGTTCAAACACACACACACGCACACACATCATAGGAACGCAGCAGGAAGTACGAATCGAGAAAAACACGCTTTTTTGATACCTAGCAGAGAACACACAAGATACTGAGGGAAAACCATGTAGCTAAGAGGTGAGAGAATGGTAGTACTCATCCCACTCATTATCGTTTATTTGATCGTAGAACATAAAAAGTTGTTCTTGGCGAATCTCATCCTCTAATGCGAGGAGGCACTGCATAACATCCACGTCGCTGATGTCCACGCCAAACTCGTGCCCAATGTCTGACCAGTCTTGCACCACAGGGACCATCACCGTACCATCTGAATTGAAGCACAACCCGGAGGACGAGGACGAAGACAACGTGGGCGCCATCCTATTTGGTGTACAAGAGGGCCTTAACTGTTTCTGCTGCTGCTGTTGGTACACGTCAGATGGAAGTCCGTGACCGTCGTCTGCCTCCCGCAAACCTCTGAGACGACCCTGGCGCACCTGCTGGCTTTGCTGCCGGTGCTTTTCTTGAATGCGTTCCTTGATACGGGCACGGTTTATCTGAATCGCCTTCACGCTCTGCTGCTTGTCAGGGGATGGCTGCATCTTGGCTGACGCAAAGTGATTGCTTCCCCCTTCTTCACACCGCGTGACAGGCTGGATTGAGCGGATCGAAAGGGGAAGACAACGTAAGAGGAGAAAAAAAAAAGAAGTCGCTCTGTTCGGCGTGCAGTGACTGAAGAGAGTGAGCTTAGTTTCTTTTTGTTTGTTTTGGAGAGCGTCTAGGCGAAGTCGCAACGACTTTGTAAAAAAAAAAAGAGTCGTGATAGAATGGAGTGCACTCCGACTTACTGAGATGTGTTTTCGCTAGTGGGCGCTTGAGCTTATTTTGAGAGGGGTTTCTCCACAGTTCCTGTTCCTGTGCAACGCGAGGTCATCGTTAAAGTAAGCCATTATCACAGGAAGAAAAAAAAGAGTCAGGGGAGGTAAGTGAATAAGTACGGAAATAAAAGAAGCAGAGGAGGAGGGGGGAACCAAGGAAGCTGTGCTGTGTGATTTTCTACCGAGTAGCAAAGGGTCCCTTGACGTGGGGGTCCTTTGTCTTCGTTTTAACCATTAGAATTAATCCCTGGTCGACCACGGAGAATCCACAGCAGTGTGTGTTAGTGCCACACCCACATACCGGAGCATCATATTCACATAGTTTTTCCTTTCCCTTCTGCTTTGCAAGCATTGTTGTTGCGAAGAATCGCAGATCCCACGGAGAACTCGATAATGGCAACAGCATCATTAGTGAAAGAACAAAAAAGAAGGAACGGTGGTGGCATTTGTGAATAGTGTCCGTTGCCCATGAAATGCCTCCTGACCTCTCTTTCTCCTTTTTCTGCTTTCTTTTCTTCACAGCGGTGCAACATACAAGAGAAAGGAACCAGCACGCGAGAAGTTGGTTGCTGTTGTAGTTTTTCACGACTTACACAATTTAAGCAAGCGCCCCACGCAGGGAAAAGAAAAAACAAGTCGGATAGCAGAATTGAAAAGAGCAGAAATCAGCTGTTTGTTAAGTTTCTCTGTTGTTGTTCTCTGCCGTAAGCAATAGTACGGGGCAGCGCAAAGCAGGATGGATCTCGCCCCCAGCGCCTTGCTGACTTCAGGGTGTACTACTCGATGGCATCGATGATGCCCTGCTCAGAGATGCTGTACACACACTCCACCTCCGGCAGCGAGGGGCTGTCAAAGATCTTACACACGCGCTGCTCGCCGCGACCCTTCCGCAGGGACAGACGCGTGGTCGACGCGTGGGCAAGAATGTGGCCACCCACCGGCTTCTTCGGATCGGCCACGAACATGGATGCGCCACCAGGGTCGGCCACCACTTGGTTCGTGATGTACACTGCCACGTTGAACTCCTCGGCAATCTTCATCAGCTGACTCAGCATCTTGGCAAGTTTCTGTTGCCGCTCCGCTAGCTCACCGCGACCACAGAAATCAACGCGAAAGAGGGCGGTGATGCTGTCGACCACGAGCAAACTGAACTGGTCCTCTGCCATCTTCGCGGCAACCAGGGAGAGTAGGTGTGCCTGGTGTTCGTGCGTGTAGGCGCGGGCGACGAGGATGTTGTCGAGCACCGCGTTTGTGTCCAGCCCGAAGCGCTCGGCAATCGGGCGAATGCGCTCTGGGCGGAACGTCCCCTCCGTGTCTACATACACCGCCTTGCCGTTGCCACCGCCCATCTCCAGCGGCAGCTGACACGTTACGCAGAGCGTGTGCCCGATCTGCGTCTTGCCGGTGCGGAACTCTCCAAAGGCCTCGGTGATGCTGCGGCTTTCAATCCCACCGCCGCCCAACAGCTGGTCTAGTGCGGTGCTGCCGGTGGAGATGCGGACAATGCTGCTGCGCTGCTGCAGATAGGTAGTACCGGTGATGAAGCCCACGTCACACACCCGCCGTGCCGCTTCGATGATCTTGTCCACCTTGGCTTCGGACAGACCCTTTATCTGAACCAGGTCCCTCTTGCACTGCATCTGCACACCTGGGACAGTGAAAATTCCGGCCTGTTTCAGTTTTGTGATATCTGCGGCACCAATGCCGAATTCAGCGAGCCGCTCCACATCCAACAGCGGATGGGCCGCCCCCGCCACCTCTTCTGCGCCATCCCCGTTGGTGCTGTGCTGCACCACGGTCGACGTGATCGCCGCCGGCTCCTCGGTGCGATCAAGCGACGTGTGCGCACATTGCTGTTGCATGGCGTGTCTCTTCAGCGATGATCAAATACACACTGGGAAAAAAACGTGTATATATGTTATGATAAGTGAACACCGCTATTGAAGCCCGAGAACTTAGCGGTGGGAACGCGGAAAAAAAGAGGGAGGGTGGAGCGCGAAAGGCACCAACGCTTTCTGAGTTACTCGTCGCGAGAAAGCTCCTGCGGGGCGGTATGACTTGCAAGAGAATGCGAGAAGCAGGACGCGTCCGACTGCGTTTTTTGTGTCTCTGTGTGTGTAAGAATGCTGATGTAGGAGAGAAGCCTAGTGTTTAGCGAGACACGTGGAAAGTGGTCTGTTTTTTTTCTTTCTTTCTTTGTTCTTTTGTCGTTTTATGGGAGCGCTTCACGTGATTGCCTCTCACGGACAGAGGGGGAGGGGGGCGGCCGGCTATTCAAACCACAAAGAAAAGGGGAAAGCAAAGGAGGGTGCGGAAGGGTTGAGGGGGTGAAGAAGAGAGCTGCTCAAGGGAGAGCATCGACTTATTGCACCTTTGCGATCTGCTAGTGTGCGCACACCTAGCACACACACAAGCACACGAGCATACGAAGAAAGGAAAAACACAGCATGGGGTACCAGCATTATGTGCAGTTAACAACACGCACCGCAGAGCACCGCGCTCAGCGTGCTTTACAGGTACATCCGCTCCCATTTCTCAGCTACGCTGACAGCTGGTAAGTACTTTTTTTATTGTGTACATTATTCTCTTCTTTGTATCTTATTAGTATTTCACTACGTAGGATGGCAGCGCGGCAAACAAAAGTGCCGACTGTGGTGCGCAGAAGCGACAGGTAAGTACAAAACAACCTCTCAACAAAAATAACAGTATATAGAGAGAGATTCTTTTCTGCACTCATGGAAAGGGCTCTAACGATACACGCCAAAAAAAGTGATAAAAAAGAAAGGGAAAAAAGGAGTCGAAAAACACCACCATCGCCGCACCACCACGAACAAAAGAGAGTGAGTAGTGAATCAAAACACCACAATAGGACAAACACACCTCCATAGATTAACAGATAAAGCCAGCTCGCGTCATTGCCGGCTGTATGATGACCCGAGGGAGAGAGCACAAAATTTCTCAGGCTGCAATCACACGTACAAGCACGACCCACCAGATATGTCATGCAACACAAGAAGATAATAGGGAATAGATTATTCATGCCCACTCGCAGCGAGTGGAAGCGCTTCATGTTACAAAAAAAAAAGATGAAAGGGGAGGGCAACGCAGTGCAGCGTTCCCTTTCCATCTGGTACGCCCATTAGATCGGCTGCTCCGCAACCTTGTCCAGGAGGTCAAAGAGCTTCTGCGCGTACTTGTCGACGACCGCCGGCATGAAAGACGCTGTGGTGAGGCGGGTGATATTCATGCGCAGACCCTTGAAGGCGAGCTTCACGTAGCCGTCGTGGTTGTAGCGGTTCTTGGCGTACTGGATGTAGGCCAGGGTGAAAAAGGTGCCTCCCGTGAGCATGACGGTGAACATCAGAAGCGCCTCGACGCTGCCAGCAAAGATGCGAATTTGCTCTTTGTTGTCCTCCACCCTCTGCATGTACGGGGCGAGAGTCGGGTACAGCGGGCCCAGAAGCGCGGCGATCTGTTGGCGTTTGTTGACGACGTCGAGCACGCTATACGCCGCGATGAAGATGGGCATGAAAATGATCGGCCGCACACCAATGAGCAGCGCAAAGAAGCACAGCAAAAAGAGCAGCGAGCAGAAGTGTGACATCCACGAGTTCAAGACGTCCATCTTCGCCTGCAGCAAGTTGCGTGCCCGCATCACCAGCGCCTGCTGTGCCATCGTCGCAATCAGCAAGTAGCCCCAGAGCTTTTCCGGCATCGACGGCATAAACAAGGAGGACAGCACGAAAAGAGCCGTCAGAAAAATCACAAGGACGTCGAGCGCTAAACCGGCCGGTCCACAGTCCACGGAAATAAACTCACCGCCGTGCGTCGGAACCGCAGCGTTGGCCGCAGCAGCAGCCCGGGCGTACTCGTACGGGTGTGGCACCCCACGGCGGTTCGCAAAACCGGAGGAGCTGGGCAAGGGGTTGATGAGCTGCTCTAGCGTCTGCATGCTCTCCTTATGCGCCTTGTTGGACGGGTCCATCGCAGCCGCCACCTCGAACTCACCCTTCGCCTCGCGCAGCTTGCCCTGTGCCCACAGTGCCGCACCAAGGCGGGCGTGCGCCCTCGGGTTGTTCTCGATCGAGATGGACTTCCGCGCTTCCTCAATGGCTCTGTCGTAGTTCTTCAGCTCGTGGTAGGCGGCGGCGCGGTTATTGTAGTACACGAAGTTCGTTTCATCCATTTCGATGGCCTTGTCGTACAGCACAATGGCATCCTCAAAGCGCTTCGCCGCGAAGGCCTCGTTACCGCGGGCCTTCAACTCCTCTGCAAACGCATTCACCATCTTCGAAAAGAAAAAAAATAAGGAGCTGTATTCCTTTCTTCTTCTTTCTGTTACGTGTTTTGGGTGCGTGTGTGTGTGTGGGTGCACCTGCCTGTGTACGTGTCCGTATAGGGGAATGCAGGACAACGCGCACACAAAGTCAGCGAAAGCAAACTTCACGCAGCGGTGAAAGGGAAAAGAAATAAGGCAGGGAGGAACACGAACGAAGAGCAGCGCCGCGATGGAGCAGCAGTGAGTGCAGCGGAGTGAAAAGAAAAGAAGCAAAGAAAAAAGAAAAGCAGGCTGTCATAGCAGTAGCATACACACACACACACACACGCACACACACACACATGGTCATTGGACGTCATACAAAACAGCGGAAAATGACTGCCAATCGCTAACGATTTCTGTGAGGGGCACCTCCATTCTAGGAGTTACAGCATGTCAGTCCGTGAGAAAGTGCGACGATGTTTGCATCTCGTTGTTTGCTATTGTTGTTGTTATTTTTCACGAAGAGGGACGTGCTGTCCTTGGATCAGAGCTGAGAAGGAAAGAGAAGAAAAAGACGCCAAAAGCAAAAGCCACACTAACGGCTTTGTAAGCCTCTCACAAAAACGCTAATAGTAATACATCTTTGAATCACGTGAGAAACCTCTGAAAGCAAGCAAAAAGAGGTGAGAAACAAGAGCACACACATATATATATATAGAGAGAGAGAGAGAGTTACAAACTCAGAACACGATTTCTGTGTAAAGTCTAACAAATAAAAAAATGCTCGTAATGTACAAAAGGAAACGATCCATCGTCCTTCTATTGCAAAGCCTAGGAGACACACACACACAAAAGGCGAAGGCAGCTGTCGCACCCTGAAGCACACACACACACAGCAAAAAAAAAAGAGAACATAAGCAATCATGAAGATATGCAAATATTTCTTTTTCTCTGTGTGAATGTGAATGTGCGCTCATTCGGGAGCGTGGCGTCTAGGGCAGAAGTCGTCGCCATTGAATAAACCAACAGTAAAAGCGCAACGAGTCGTTTGGCCAGCAGGAGGTACCGAAAAGCACACGAAGAACACGGTGGCAGCTCGGGAATAACGGTGCTAGCGTGTTGATTGCTTGCGAGCAGCGCTGATGACAGGAAGACTTGTCTGACCTTTCTTGGTGATGGCCTCCGCCACGCCAGAGTAGTCAGCCACCGCAGGGCTGCGACAAAACACCTTATTGTAGTTTTCCTCTCGGTTCACGAGCTCCAGCTTGTACAGGCGCATGTCCTCGTATGCCTTGGCCAGCGCCAACTCCTTCTCCTTGTTGTCAACGAGCAGCCGATTTATGAGTTCCACATCCTCGGCACGCGACTCGCGGTAGTCGTACTTGTACTGCAGCTCTTCCACTTGGCGTCGCAGCTGATCTACCAACGCCTGATGCGCCTCCCGCTCCTCAGACTGCTGCCTCTGGTAGTCATCCACAAAGGCCTTGTGTGTCGCAGCCACAGCGTTCAACTCCCGCTGGTGGTTTAGCTGAAGCTGCTCGACATCCGCGGTGTGGCGATTCTGCACAGCCGTAATTGCAGCGACGCTATTCTGCCTCTCCGTGTTCAGCTCCTCTCTCGCGTTGTCGCGCTGTGCTGTGAGAGCTACAATGGTCTGCATGCTGCTTTCCATATGGGCACTTTGGTCCTGCAGCTTCTTCTCTGCAACGCTCAGCGCATTCCGCAGCTGCGCCACCGCCGCGTCGTGGGTTGAGCTGACCTCGCGCACGTGCGCTTCGTGCACTGTGTTGAGACGCGCCTCGAGGTCCTTGAGTGCAGCTCGATGCGTCGCTTCCATCTGAGCCACCGTCGACTTCAGCCGCTCCTCTGCGTTCGCCGCTCGCTCCTTTATGCGCTTCTCCAGCCGGTCCACCTCCTCGCGGTGCGCCGCCGCCGCGGCGTCGTAGCGCTCCCGCTCCGCGTTCACCTGCTGCTGACGCATCGCTTCAAAGGACGTCACATCATCGCGGCGCTGCGCATCGGCATCCCTGCGCGCCGCAGTCAGCGCCGCCAACGACTCTGCCTGCGTCTTGCGTAGCATGTCCTGCAGCTCCGTGAGTTGCTGCTGTAATTGCTGCCGCTCACTTACCGAGGCGGTTTGCTGAGCCAACGACGCCCCCTGCAGCTCGTTCAACTGCCCCTCTAGAAACGCAATGCGCGCGCGCAGCTCCTGTTCCGCAGCCGCCGCGGCCACGTGCTGCGCCTCCATCTCGTCCCGCAGCTCTTTTCTCTGTGCGGCAAGGCGGGCTTCAGCGTTGCGGCCTGAGACTGCCATTTGGGCAGCGGCCTCGTCTTTTACGCGCTGCAGCGTCGCTGCGTGTTCCTTTTGCAACGCCTGCAGCAGCGTCACGTGTTCGCGCCTCATCACCTCCACTCTGCTTGCCTCCCCGTCGCGCAGCTCCTGCAAGGCTTTCGCGTGTGCAGCGTCCGCCTCAGCTTGAGCCGCCGCCTGCTCCGCCCGAAGCTTCTCCAACACTGCCTGCTGCGCTCCCACCTCTTCCAATCCACTGCTCCGCACCTCTTCCAGCTCGCGACGCAGCTGAGCCACCTGCCCTGCCGCACGCGCCTTCTCAGCATCTGCCTCCTGCACCTGTGCACGCAGCTGCGCTTCCAGCTCCGAGTATTGCTGCTCCAACCTGGCCACCTGCGCCTTCGATTGCTCCAAGTCGTGGGACATGCTGTCGTGCAGCTCTTTCGCGGCCGAAACTTGGGCATGCAGCTGTTGGATCTGCGCCGCATGTTTGCGCTCCAACGCCTCGATCTGGGACCTTTGTGCCTCTAGAAACTTCTGCTGCTCCGACGCCGCATCGCTCTGAAAGGAGCTCTGAGCGCGACGCAGCTCCTCTTGGTGTTTTGCGTGCGCCGCCTGCGCATCCTCTAGCGCTTTCCGTGTTGCCGCTGCCCTCTGCAGATGGGCCTCTGCCATCTCGCTGGCGTGTTGCTTCGTGACTCGCTCAAGCTCTGTCGCTAAGGTGGTGATGCGCTGCTGCGCCTTGGCCAGCTTCGCCGTTAGCTCGTCCAGCGAGGATGCGTTGGCCTCCGTGGACGAGCGCAGGCTTGCCAGCTCCTCGCGTGCCGCGTCACGCTCAGTCACGCATGCCGCCAGCGCTGCTTTGCACTCTTGCAGCTCATGTTCGGCGCTGTCCTTCCCGGAGAGCAGTACCGCCTTTTCGTTTTCTAGCGCCTGCATCGCCGCTGTGCTTCGGGCGTGACTGACCTTTTCAGCTGTGAGCGCCTCCTCCGCCTCATTGCACTGACCTGTGAGGGTCTCAAGCTCGCGTTGCAGGTCGGTCAGTTGGGCCTCTAACTTCCCCTTGAGCTCGTCCGTGGCTTTCCGTTCGTGTCGCTCTGCGGCGAGGTCTGCGACAGCTTTCGCAAGCTGATCCTTTAGCGTTTGCGACTGCTTGTGTGCCGACTCCAACTGGGCAGTCAACGTGTCTTTTTCATTTGAGATGACAGCGCACTTGTTGAGCGTCTCTTGAAGTATCTTCGCCTTTGCCTGCAGCTGACCTTCCTTATCGCCTTGCATAGCTGTCAGCTCCGACTCCAACGCCTGTACCCTTGCGGACCACTTATTGTTAAGTTCATCCTCCAGCGCATCGCGGCTGTCCAGTTGCTCGGCCAACATTGCCTTGTACTTCTCGTTGTACTCCTGCACAAGCTTCGCCAGCTCCGTGTCTTTGCACTCCCGCACTCGCTTCGTCTCTGCCGCTAGCTCTGCCGCCATCTGCTTCCTGCTCTCGTGCAGAGCAGAATCAAACTGAGCGAGCCGCTCGGAGACCTGCTCCGTCAGCTCCGCCACGCGTGATGCGAATCGGGTCTGTGCGGCCTGCAGTTGATCCCTGTGTTGTGCCTCTAGTGAGCTCGTGAAACTCGCCTTTTCTGTCTGAAGCATCTTTGTTTGCTTCTGCAACCCTTCGATTTGGGACTCGTACTCCTGAGCGAGCCTTGTGAGCTCGTCGGCGTGCAGTTGCTGGAGCCACGCCGTCCGCTGCTCGTTGTCCTCGGACCGATTGTTAAGTGTGTAGATCACCTTGGTGAGCTGGGCAATTTTCTTGCACATCTTATAGTGTTTGTCGTCGTCCTGCGCGGACGATAACGAGGACTTGCGCATCTTTCTAATTTTGTTTTTAGGAGGCTCTCTGCTTTTTTTGTTGTTTTTATTTTGTTTGTGTGTATGCCGGTGTGGCGGTGTGTGTGCGTGTGTATGTACGTACGTGGAGGCGCTTGTTCATACGCCGCACCACGATGCTATTTTCTTAATTACCGCCTTCCCCGTCCGACAATCCGTGGAGCTTTGCGTATGATTGAAGAAGGACAGTAGTATTACAAGAGCCAGAGAGATAGCGGGGAAGCACGAGTCAGAGCATGGAGAAACAAACAAACAAACACGGACAACATACGTGATTGTGTGTGTGTGTGTGTGTGTGTGTGTGTGTGTGGCTGAGAGGGGATGCCAGAAACACATCTATGGAACTCGTTTGTTCTCATGGCAGTTATCCTGTTTTCCTTCTCATTATCGACGGTATACTCCCTCTGCTTTTTTTTTCCGCTGAGAAGCAATGCGTTGCACGCAGACGCTGCTCGCCGCTTGAGACGGCCCTCGCCAATGAAGTGGCAACCTGAAGTCTGACTACACATAAAGGGCCAAACCCAGCGATGCGAAGTTGTGGGCTGCGAGATCACATTGTCCGAGTGCACCTTCCACTCTCCCGCTTTTCCCTGCGCAGGAGAAGCGAAAAAAAAAGAGGATACTAAGGTGTTTTGTATAGCAATGGCAGCCCTCTTTGTCTTCCTTCGCAGGCCACATCGAGTTTACGATGCCGAGCCAAGGAGGGATGCCTTGTGATTTCGTGTTTGATGATCGTGTTCTTTCTAAAGAAACGGAGAAAGATACAGAGCGAAACACGCATCAAAGGAGTAGTGTTTTCCATTCCTTTTCCTTTTAACACAAAATAATAAACAACAGAGAAAGCGAGGGCGAGACGCAGACAACATCGCCTATTCCCTACCCTTTCTACTTAGCTTAGATCCGCCAAAAGGCCCTAGCACAAAGCATGCCCACGCCGCGATGCACGTTCCGATGGTACATCATGCGCACGAAAAGCCCCTCAGACTTCTTTTTTTTTTTTTGCTTCCTCTCGTTGTTATTGCACCTGGAGAGTTTTTCTTTCTCTTCCATGATGTCGACACTCACATCGGTGTATGGACAATATCAGCACACTCGGATGAGAATAATAATAACAATAAAAGGCGACACGTAGAGAGGAGAAAACGTCAGCTGTCGCGTAGCAAATACAATTCATCGAGAGTACAGCGAAAAAAAGAGCGAAATAACAAGATGCGCGTTAGCCAGCCATTCTCGCACGCGAAAACAGACAAACGCATCCTGATGCATACACACACATACACACAAGCACAACCACAGACAATCACGCAAAAAAAAAGGGATGTGAGAAACGTCAACCAGCACGCAGCGATAGAGATGGGGGGGAGCACAACAACTCTTCCTTTTTTTGAAAAAACAATACCCACAGCAAAAAAAAGCAAGTAATACCCACGCAGCATTCACACAGCTCGCTTGCCAGGAACCATAAAAAGGCGTGGTTTGGCGGAACACCCTCTTACGCGGTGAATACGAGCCCCTGCTTCAGAGCACCCTCATGGATGTCATACTGGCAGTTGAACTCGAGGCGGAACTGGTTCGCGCCAGGTACCTCACCACCAAACGGCATCGTCAGATTCGCTTTCACCGTGTTAAACTGAAGCAGCGAGGTCTTCAGCTCCGCACCACCGACAAAGCTCTTTTTGCAGCCGAGATTGAGAGCGCTGGTCATGGAGTCGCGGGTGGCCTTGTACTCCAGCTCGATGGCAGCGTCCATGTTCAAGGCCCAGTCGAAGGCGGTCGCGGCAATTTTCCACGTGCCCTTGCTTGGCGTCCACTCTGCCATGAAACCGGCATCTTTCTTGGGTGTCGTGAGGGATACTGCGTGCGAGAGAAACGAGTTATGTGTCGGCGTCTCCAGCGTCAAGTTAGTGCCAACATGCACGCCGCGGATCATCCGTTGGGTGTGGCTCATGGTGAGGAACTGATCCTTCAGGTACTGCACCTGCGTGCACCCACCGAAGCGCCACGGGTACTGCAGCATCGTAAACACGGTGCCCTGCGTCATGCCGCCCTGCTTCTGTGCCATGAACTGAGACACCAGCATCGCACCGGCGCTGGAGATGCGCTGGTACGTCAGCTGGTAGCGGTTTGCCGTATTCCACGACGCCGCGATGACTTCGCTGAAGGTGTTCATTTGCAAATTCACCTCCCAGTTCGACATCTGAGGGCTCCCCAGCGTCCACTTCGTCGACACCATTGCGTTCTGCGCATTGCGGGCGACGTTGAGGACGATGCCTTCCTGCAACTCATTGTTGTTGCCCTCGAGCAGCACACCCTGCACCTTGCTGAAGATGCTATCGTAGCTCACAGTCTTGTTAGGGTGCGGCGGGCCCTCGCGCGCGGACTCTGCCAGCTTCTTTTCGAAGGCCTCGCGGCGCCTAGCAGCGGTGTTTTCATTGGACTCCAGTGGCTGCTCAGCGTCGACGACCATGCGACCCACCGGCTTCTTCTCCTCCACCGGCTTCTCCGCCTCGCCAGAGGAGCCGCGCAGCCAGTCTCGCAGCATTGGTCCGTTGCTTTCCTTGAAAGAGAGAAAGAGCGAGCGGTATGTGGAAGGAAAACGTCTAGAAACGCGTTCGATCAGTGCTAGCCCTCACAAGAGTGGATGAGCGGCGATGGAGATGACTATAGCAGCTGGGCGAGAAAGAAAGGAGAAAAAAGGAGGGGAAGGGGTCGTGCAGTGCCCGCAGGGGAATCAGCTAGCACAAACACAGATAGTACGAGGACCTATGCGTGGTCAAAAGCAACCAAAAGAAAAAACTCTGTATGTGCGCTTGTGCTTTCATGTACCGTTTGGCTGCACGGAGAGGCACAGAAGAAGAAAGGTGCAACAAGGCAAATGCGGGAAACCCTTTAACAAGAGAAGAAACGTTCATCGGAAGGGAAGGGGGTGGGCAGGTTCTACACTTCTCGAAGACACCGCTCACGCAACTGCGTCTTCCTTCATTGTTTTTTGGGGATATGTATTCTGACGAAGAAAAGCTCAGCGTACTGGGCGAGCAAACGCGGAGACAAGCCAATTTCTGAGCACTTGTCCCTGTGCGATCCACCTACGTGGGAGCGCGAACACGAATCTTCATCACACAGAAGGTGATGTCGCTGAGCACAATCTTCCCCCCCCCCCTCTTATCCACAGCCAAGCTTACACCTACACACTCACGCTTTAACAGGGCCTTCACTCATGAACAGCTTCCATTTTATTTTGTCCAACGCACCATTGACGAAACGCCAACACAGGAAGAGGGAGAAAGCGACACAGACGCCGAGATTTCTTTCTCATAAACACACACACACCTTCGCACACACAGACAGATGCACGGTGGGTCAAAGGAAAAGCTCAAGAATACGACGCAATAATAGCACTCCTACATACACGCACTAACTGATAGTGCAGCGGCTGAGCGAAACTGTTGTAGCACCAGAAGCCAGAAAAAAGACAGTAAAAAAAAAGCCGCATGCATCTTCAGCGCGCGTTAAAAAAAAGGGGGGCAAACTGCTGTTGTTGTTTTCCTTTTTTGAAAGCTTACAACTTTACTCGATGCAGCCACCCGGCGTGATCTAGCAGGACGACAACTCCGAGTTGATTCCCGCATCTTCGCAAAGCAACCAAGGGGCAGCGTCACACCAGTCAGTCCATCCCACAACGTCAGACTCTACGTCCCTCTCTCTATTGCCCTCTCGCGCGTACGCGCTTTACATCTCTGTTTTCTCTTCCTTTATTCGTTTTTTTCTTTTTTCTCTGCTTTTGACTGCGCTTGTGGTGCACTACAACTATTCTACCCTCTCGCCTCTAATCAGCCTCAGCCACCGCCGTCAGCCACTCCTCGACTTCGCTGTTCGGAACCCGCTGAAAGGACGGGTCTGACGCAGTGCATCGACCCACCTCCACCTCCGTCGCCTTCACCGCCGTGCCGATGGCACTCTGCAGCGCGGCCAGGGCGATCATCGCCGCCTCCTTCTGCGTCAGCGCGTCGAAGTCCGTGCTCTTCTGCCGCTTCTCCAGAAACGCCATCGCCTCCACCTGCTTCTTGCCGATGGCGCACGCGATGTGGCCTCCTGTCCAGCCAGCCGGATCGATTGTGTAGAGGGCCGGCTTTAAGGAGCCATCCGCGTCGTTCTGGTCCATGCCGATCAGCGTCGTCACAACCCCCATCGGACGCAGACCAGCCTGCTGCGTGCGCACCTGTGCCTTGTCGCCCATGCGCTTCGCCAGGAGCGCGATAGGGATCGGGAGGCCGTAGCGGTAGTAGTATTCCGAAGCCTCTTCACGTGCGCGCTGAACGAGGGCACGGCCGTCCGGCGCACGTCCCGTCATACACGCACCGATGCCCGTGGTGACTTCATAAAGCGCCGTGACGGAGTCTGGTCGCATAAGAAGGTCCGGGATTTGGTGCTGGGTCACAACGAGCACCGCATCTTTGCAGCGGATGGCAACGGTGAGCAGGCCGGGGTAGGTGACGGCCTTGAAGGCGTACTCCACCTGGTACAGCGACCCCTCGGGGCTGAAGACGGTGATGTACTTGTCAAATCCTGCGCGGTTCATGATGCCGCTCTGCCCGTCCTTGTTGTTTTCGCTTTTTTTTTTAGTAGGAAACTCTCGATCGGAGATCACCACGACGACGAAGACAGGAAATCGAAATGATACTGTGTGGGTAGAGAAACGTGTCTGCGCGTTCAGCGATCAATGCAAAAAGAGCTCCCCCAACGACACAGCTAACAGATGGTTCAAAGAAACGAAGCTATTTAAAAAAAGAGAGAGAAGAATAAATAAAAAAGTGTGTTCGAGTGCTTTAAATGTACTATGCCAGGCACAGTTCAAGGTGTGCGAAGAGCCGCTAGGGTTGAGATTGATGGTTGGATGTGTGTATATAAATGAATAAAGGTGCTTCAACCGCGAAGGAGGGTAACGGACTCTGAGTCACAACAAAACTCTGTGTGTGTGTGTGTTCGCCGAGAAACGTGCGAGCTGATGTTGGAGCGAAGAATAGGTCAGGTAAATACGCTCAACGACGCAAAAAAAAAAGAAGAGCTTCAGAAGCTAGTGGGGAGCACCAACGCAATCGTGTGTGAGACAGACTGTGCGAGTCCTTTTTTTTCTTTTAACCGTGGAGACGCATAAGGAGGAGACGACAGTTGCAGAAAAGAACCTTGAGAAAGTGCTGATCCACGCATACACAGTAAAAGTTCCTCTTGCATTAGTTTTTTTTTTCAAGTAGAGTTTCATTTGCGTTTCCTTTACGACATCATGCAGCGTGGCACGTTGCTACCATCATAATTTTGTTGTCGGTGCTGCTGCTCACTACCATAACTTGATGCAGCTTCACGTGACTACGTGCCAGCGCATGCAAGTAGAAAAGAAAGCACGAAGAAGCGCGGCAGCGGTGCAGTTTTCGCCTTGTTGGCTTTTAACGTGTCCATGTGTGCATGATGCGCAGCCGAGCACCCAGTATCGCAAAGACACGAAGAGATAGTTGTGGATTGCGTACCACTGAACCTGCACTGGTGTGTTTCTGTGAGTGTGCTTTTTATCGCTGTTCGTATCATCTTCACACGAAGCTGTCCTGGCATCTCACGCAGTGAAATCGTTTGCACGTTATCTCACAGGTGTTCACTTTAGTATATATAGATAAAGAAAAGAAACAAGAGAAGATAATAGGCCAATATCGGATAAGAAACGCAGCTGCACACACAAACACCAGAAAAAAAGGGGGTGCATCAAGAAAAAAAAGACACAACGCTTTTGTTTGTGTGTGTGTGTGTGTGTGTGTGCATGTTTGACTTTCTCCCATTGGTTTCTTGACATCCCGCTATCCTGAGGGCTGGCGTGTCTTGTGCAAAGGCACGTGGTTCTGCTTTGTCAACGACTGTCGAAACAAACAAACAAGCACACACACGTACACACAAACAAACAAACAAACAAAAAGACAGCAAAAGATGTAGACATTCAAATAGGGTGACAAAAGCTCGCTGCAGGAAACACACGATGAGCACCTCACCACCACCTCACTGGGCGGAAAACAACAGCTAGCACACGCACGGCAACAACCGCGGAAAAAAGCAGTACGAAATGACATCATACAAACAAGAGAAAAGAAAAACGGCGCCGGTTGGACTATGTACATGCGGCTTTTAGGGGGACCGCAACAAGAACGATGCTGGGCGGTGGTGCATCGGCACACCACACACAGCGCACATCAGTTGAAGTACGCTCACGTGAAAAAAAAAAAGAAAATGCGCCTGCATAGCACTACTTGTACGAGTTCTGCTGGACTGTGTGTCTGTCCGCAAAGGACGGAGCGGACGTGTGTTCGGCTATCACCTCTTTCGGCCACGCCGCGGGATTCTGCGGGTTGAAGAAGACACCGTGGTTCAGTCGACGGCGCTCTTGCAGTACCACATCAGCCCATTTACACACCCTATCTACCTTCCCCTTTGAGACGTGATTCGTGGTGGATGTCGGATAGCCCCGATAATCCTCGTAGCTTGTGACGGTACCTTTCTGGGGGTAATCGCCTACGTAGCCCGCTACGAACTGATTGAGGAGCTCGGCCTCCTCGGTCGGCTTTTCTGTCGTGGTGCTTTTTGTGGCGTCGCACATCGACTGCACTGCAGCCTTGCTCGCCACCCCTTTCTGAGTGGAACGTGAGTGACCGCAACCCATTTCTATCTAAGGGTTTTTTTTTTAGGGGGGATAGGAAGAGGAAGCTATGGAGAGGATTATGTACGTATATACAAGTAAATACATACAGTTTGCAGCGACGCTCTTTGTAACACGTCGCAACACTCAAATGAGCTCAACAGCAAATGCCTCCCACAGCGAACGCTGTCAACGACTCTCCAGCTGTGCACGCTGGAAGAGTAAATGAGAAGTGCTTATGTGTGCAGGTGTGTGTGCGCGTGCGTCGCCGTCGAGTCAAGTGAGAGTCCGTCAGCAAGAAGTGACAAAGCAGAAAAAAAAGGAAGAAAACAAAAAAAAAAGGTCCGAGGGAGAAGCCGCTAGATGAGAGGCAGAAGAAACAAAGCAGCAGTCGCAGAACGCTGCTCGTCTTCACCTCCTGTGGAGAGAAAGGCAGGCGTACAAAATAACAATAGACCCGTCACACACAGCAATCTTGTAGAGACAGTCTTGGCAGTTGACTGTTTCGCGGCAGTCAGCATTAAAGCGTTTCATGCTTTTCGCTTTGTGGTTACGATCATCAGCCATGCATACATGGATGTGGTGCCCCAATGCAAAGAAGCTCCCTCTTTTTTTCTGTGTGTATCGCTTTGTTTGAGACATCGCTGTAATAACACTGTCTATTTGGAGGATTCTCTCTGTATGTTCTTTCTCTATTTCCTGTATTTTGCCTAGCAGCTTTCATTACTGTGAAACCGAGCAAACCACGAGGGCTTCTTCTTTTTTTTTTTTGCTCATGTTCTCCTTCGAGCTCTTCGATCTCTTCTGCCCCAGGCGTGACTCTTCTGCAGAGACAACAGACGAGTTGCGGCCTTCGCACTTCAAAACTCCCCCATCTCCAACTTCAGCTCTATCCAGTTCTCTCAAAGACACCAATTCGTACCACAACGAGAAGGCTAATGCATATTGTTGCGGTAGAAACGGTGGAAGACGCGATCGCCGTGCGCCTGCATTGACTGCTCCAGCGTGCGACGCAGCGGGCCGGTGCGCGTCTCCATCGCCGTTCGAATCGAGTCGACGTCGTTCGTGTGGTTGTGCATTGCCCCGCCTGGCGCGTTCGAACCCCCACTGCCCGCCACCACCGTCTGCAGCTGTGCGTTGTCGCTTGTCAGCCACTTTCCCGGTGCGGTGAAGTCCTCGTAGTGCTTCTCGTACTTGTGCTGCGCGATCTTCAGCTTCTCCATCTCGACAACGTTGCGGTAGTGGGGGAGGCCGTACTGCGGGGCAAACATGAAGGCGTAGCGCATCTCAAACATCGACGCACTGGGCTGCAGTAGCGACTCCTTGAACCGGATGAACTCCTCAACGCTGTACTCCGGGCGAAACCAGTACGGCTGACGCAGCAGGTGCACACCCTGGTTGTAGTGCAGCATCTCCTGAAGCACGTGCTCGCTAACCGAGTCTGCAATGCGCTCGACATGAAAGCGAAAGCGGTTGTGGATGCCGGTGCGCAGGTCCATGCAGCACGCCGCGGCGCCGAGGCCAATGTTTGGCGTCTCTTCCTTTACCGGCATCAACACGTGGAAGCCCTGCACACCGTAGTCCCCAAAAGGAAGGAGGAGGACGTTTTGCACGGTAATGTCGTACGCCCTCAGCACGTCGCCGCACGGCACGTCATCCTCTGTCGTCCAGTGATTTACGAGCTTGTCAACTAGCCGGCCGCGCGGCGTGTCAAGCGGCAGCTCCGCTGCTGAGAGCGTGAGCTCGTGGATGGCGTCCAGCACGTTGTCGTCCTGCGTAGACGCGAACGTGGGCAGGTTGTAAGATACTAAACAAAACGTCTCCGGTGCGTAGGACTCGAGGCACACCACGCCGTAGCTGCCGAAGCCGACCTCGATGTCAAACCACCGCTCCAAAAGCTCCGTGGTGAGGTTGATGTCACCCTTCGCCTCGCGCAGGGCCCTCACCGCATCGTCGACCTTTACACCATACCGGCCGCAGAGGAGCCGCACTGTATCTTGGTTGTACGCCTCGTAAGGGTGGGTGCTGAGCGGCATCAGCTCCCCAACACGCCCCGGCAAAACCTGCCGCGGGATGGGCTTGTAGAAGGCCACTCGGTTCTGCATGATGCCAAAGGAATCGCCAGGCACGCGAATGCAATCCTCCTCGTCCTCGCCGGGAGCCTTGTCAGACGTTCGAATCTCTCGCAGTAGCTCACGTGGTGGCAGCTCTTGCTCAAGATGCCGCCGCTCCTCCTCTGTTACCTCTTGGCGAGACTGCCCGAACCACCGTCGTGGAATGACAGCAGCGCCTGCGCGAGTGGTAACATCGACGGCCGTGTCACCGACAGTGCACCCGATTGCTGCGGCTATGGCGGTGGTGGCGGCAGCAGCAGCAACGGACGGACTCCGCCTCCACAGCGACGGTAGACGCCGCATACCCTATCAGCAATGAAGCAAAGCGTGTGTTTCCAACCCTCTGATAAAATGAGAAGAAGAGAGGGGGAGAAGAGGATCCATCTCTAGGGAAAATCAGACGCAGAAATATGAATAAGCTAAATAAAAGCGGTGGGGAGCGGCGTCGCAGTCACCCTTAGTCTTGAAGAATGCGAGAAGAGCGCCTCGCCCACAAGCCTTCTTTCATGTGCAACGGTGTAACGGAAAAAGAAAAGGAAAACGCTCCCGCTGCTGCCAGGTCCTCAAAACGCGCTGGACCTGCTGGAGTACGAAGCAGAGAAAAAAGACCGGGAAAGGTGACTGCTGCTACGCACATGCCGAGACGCCACAGAGACCGCACCGAGGCAATGGCCCTCTCCCCTCTTCTTACAAAAGGCACAGAGTATCATTGTGTGCGACTGGTTGGTGTCGTGACGTCACCAAACCCCCCCCGCGCACACTCCCTATAATGTTTTTTTTTTTTGTTGTTGTTGTTGTTGTTGTTGTTTGTTTGTTTGTTTGTCTGCCTGCCTGTAGTGTTGCTGCTGCAAACATCGCGAACAGAAAGCCAGGCAGAACTAAAGAAAAAGGACAAGGCTGAAATTGCGAAAAACAGGTGAACAAAAGGTACCGGATAATAAAAAAAAAGAAGCGCCAACAACAACCACACAGAAACACGCTTTATAGATAAACTAGCTTTCATCAAAACGCAAGATGCCACCGCAACGGCAGAAGAGAGAGGACGGAAATAAAACACAACGGGCCGACAAGACAAACCCTCTCGTCTGCTCTAAACCCTCTTTACTCGTAACAAAACACGCGTGTACGTGATAAGCGCGCTTTCTTACAGTTTTATTTCTCTGCACTCTCGGTCGTGTCTACTTGAAACCCTTGTAGAGTATTTTTATCGAGTCCTCGTCCACCATAACTTCCCCACTGTTCTCGTCGCGCGCAATCTCCAACGACACCACCGCACAGTTCTGCATCTTCTTCGTTTTCGCCACGTGCGTTGAGGACGGCGGCAGGAAGCGGCGGAAGAAGTTGCGGAAGTAGCCGCTGTGGCCCACCACGATGACCTCCTGCAGAGCCGCATTGTCGCCCCCGGCTGCCGGCAGCAGGCTGGCGTCCCTGCGACCACCAAACAGGTGCACAATGAACTCGTCCATCCGCTGGTACACGTCGACGCCAGCGACGCGGTTGCCGGCGTTGAGGTACGGATTAAAGACGGTGCCCAGCATTGCGGGGTCGGTGATGGGACCCATGGTGCACGGCGCGATCTTGCCTTTCTCGGTCGAGAAGCTTTGCGCGTCGATGTTCTGCGACCCCTCCTGCAGTGTGGAGTCCATGACGATGCGCTCCTTCGTAACCGTAAGCCGTGGCGACAAACCAACAAGGGCTGTCTCCATCGCGCGACGCAGGTTGCTCGACACCACCACTGACACCGCGGGATCAAAAGAGATCTTTGTCTTCGCAGTTCGCATGAAGCTGGCGAGGTCCTCTGCCTCCTTCTTGCCTTTGCTGCTCAATGGCGAGTCGATGATGCAGGAAGCGAACGGGTTGGTGAAGAAATCCGTGAACTCGCGAATCGTCGCCTTGACCATGCGCGCAGGCAGGCCAACGTTGAAGGAGTTAAAGAGGGAATTCCAGACGGACTGGCCGTGGCGAATAAACACGATTCTGATCTTACGCTTGCCGCTGCTGTAGTCGCCTACCGCGTCCATGCGCATGTAGTTCGTTCCGCGAAAAACCTTGGGCAGGTCCTTCGCCTGAAACATAAACTTCGCACCATGAGCGTAAATCTTTGCCTTGGCAACTGCCAGCCGACCGGCCGGCGTGACCACAATCGCAACGGCCACCAACAACGCAAAGACCATCCAAAAGAACATAAAGAACAAATAGGTAATGATCCAAAATCAAGTAGAAAAGGGAAAAATGAGGCCAGGGGAGCTACGGCAGCAGCGGCAGCGGTGGTCCAGAGAGACAGGCGCAACTCACTTCACAATGTGACGCGCGGCAAGTTTGTGTGATGTTCTCCTTTGTGAGCAAGACTTCTATTTGCTTTTGTTTGCGTAGGTGTGTGAATTGATGTGCGAAAAGAAAAAAAAAGCAGAGAATCCCCGCTTTGTTCGCTGCTCGTGGCGTCGTTTCTCTACGTTGTGCTCCACGATGGCACAGTGCGACGTGAGTTCCTTCCTTTTCTGCTGTTTTCTCTTTTGCGTTATTTCGAGCTTTTGGAGAGTGAGAAGGATAGTTGCAAGAAACACGAAAGAAAAGAAAAGAACGCGATAGCAGAAGAGGTGTACCCGTTACTCTTCATTCGAAAACTGCGAGCCCATTTTAGAAAGTGGGGGTAAGATAAACAGTTCGCGGCGAGGAGGCGCCGTGATCGCTGCAAGGAACGGACCTACGACACCAGGGGCATTTCCGCTTCTCTTCTGCTCTTTTTTTCTTCAATCCACGCCTTACCCACCTCACGAACACACACACGCACACGTACACGTCATGAGAAGCCTTGAGGCTTCTACCAAGCGAGAGCAGCCGCGCATCGCAGCTCGCAATCGTGGTGCAGCTTCCACTGTGGTAGAGAGTAGCGGATCTGGTGGAAGGACAACGTTCCTTGGTGAGTGTCCTACACACTATTCTCTCCTCGTCTTTCTTCGTGAAGGCGAAGAGCAGTTGCTCTTTTCCTCTTTCTTTTTGTTGTGAGTGCCATATAGTACCTCTGCAAACAAACGAACAGAAAAACAAAAGAATAACACGGTAAATGAGAGACACCAAACACACAAAGAAAGCACAAAGCACACAGCTTAAAACGTCAGCCACACAAACGCAGAAAAAAAAAAATGAGTTCGCCGTTGAGATGGGAAAGGAAGAACCAAAGAAAACAACAAAAAAGAAGGTACACAATGCTGAAAAACAAAAATGAAAAGAACAGTAATAATAAAAATACTTGTATATATGAGGTTTGACTGGACGACAAAGACTGCGAAGCTCCTTCCAATGCAAACAGGCGCACATGCATTTTTTCCCAACGTGCGCAAGTAAACAAGGGTAGAGGAAGAAACGAATGGCGCAAGCACCAGTGAGCAGCGGGTCCACAAACGAACCGTGCGCACATGCTTTCCAACTTGTACGTGGCCTTTTTTAGTCTCCATTTTATTAGTACCGCCGTCGAAAGCAAACAAACACAAGCAGAAGTGCGCACTTCCTGCTTTCTCTCCTTCTAAAAGCTTGACATGTGGCGTGGAAAGAATGGCTGCATCGCTCACCGTACGCAGCGGTCACGCCGTATCTTTCGTGCCTATAACGCTATTCGACGTGGACCGTCTGCTCATCATTTTTGTTTTGTTTTTTTTTCTTCCTTTTCATCAGCAAAAGTACAGAACAGCAAAAAAAAAAGAGACGAGACGACTACGTTCATACCTACATTCTCTACCATCCGCTCACTCAATTGAAAACGAAAAGCGACGTGCGGTGTTTTATGCGGGTGATACGTACTTCAACTCACGGCAGCAAGCAGCAAAGGAGGGAAAAGTAGAGAAGAACATAAGGGGAGAGGGAAATCAGAGGAGACACAGAGACAGCAAGAAAAAGGCTCTTTGTCTTCGTACCTCTCCCCACCCCGTCCCTCCCCCCGCTCGTTCATGCCATCTTGTCTTTTAAGACGATGTAGACGAATGAAAGCAATAACAAAAAGCACAAAAAGGTGAGAAAGGACGCTCTTTGAAAAGCAAACAATGAAAAATGCTGAGGGAGACAACAGGGAACAAAAAAAAAAAAGCGGAGGGGGGAGCGAGGCGGCGGTGAAGTCTCCAAGGCAAGGACCCACATCACCGGAAGAGGGGAGCAGAAAGAGAGAGGCAGAGAGAGGGAGGGGAAGGATTTCAAGCGTCACGTGAGTTCCCCTCCCCCCTCCCCCCTCTCGCCTCACCTCCTTTGAGAGATACACACGCGCGAGAAGAGAAGAAAACTAGCTTTCCGTTTTTTCTTGTTTTTTCTTTTCTCTCTTCCTTCCCATCTCTTCCCAACGAGCACGCACTCGCGCGTGTGTGCACGCTGCCTCATCCCGCTCCCTGTTTTCTTTTCTTCGTGACGCTCCACGGCGTGATCAGCTGCGGGACTTGGCATACTTCTTGTTGAGCGTCTCCATCAGCTTCGGCGTTGGGACGTACATCGCCTTGAGCGGAAGCAGTTCGCCCAGAATGAAACAGTCCTCCAGCCAGTTCGACTGTGCCAGCTGAAGACCAGGCAAGTCCGTCTCGATCAGATGAGCAGCCGTGATCATAAGTTCCGACTTTTTGTCCTCGTGTGCGTAGATGATGTGCGTCACATCGCTGCGAATGGTGTCCTCGATCGAGTTGGTGATCTCCGCAATCTTGCCGCCGCAGCGCTCAATCGCCAGCAGCAGGCTCGCCTGCCGCTGCAGCTCCGGCGAGAGTAGTACCTTAATGCCGCTGAACAGCATGCGGTCCACCCTGTTGTACGACTGCTGCGACGAGAGCAGCTCTATGCCCGCCCGATCTTTACGAGCCTCGATCTCGTCGTTCTCGTCATCCGCAGCCTCGGCATGTGTGCCGGTCGCGCAGGCCACCGCGGCGTCGTAGACATTGACGGTGGTGTACTGAAGAGGGTCGATGTCGAAGAAGGGTGGAATGGCACCCTCCATGTCAGCCGGCACGTCGAGGTCCTTGTACGACACCCCCTCGCCAGACGTCACCTTCACCTTCACTCCCTTGCTCTTCGAGGGTGGGAAGGAGGTGGGGATAGCGTACTCCATCTTGTTGATCTGGTAGTAGGGGTGCTGGTGGTGCGGCAGGTTCGTGCCACGCACCGTCGGATTCGCCACCGGGGGCACCGCCGTCAGCCGGTAGAGAGACGGATGAATCTGGCGCGACTGCAGGAGCGAGTCGAGCATCCAGGTGACGGGCACACAAGGGATGCTGGTGTACTTCTCTATGCACGCACGGCACTTCTCGCTGCGCTCGTAGCCAGGCCGGTAGACAAGGATGTTCACGATGTTCGGGTCGAACGCGGTGCAGCACGTCGCGCCGTGACGCTCTGCCATGCGCCACTCCACCGAGTGACTTGGGTGCACGATGGTGCGCGGGATGATACCGTTGAAGTGGATGACGTACCCGGAAAAGATCTGCGGCACCCCTCGACGCTCGAGCGGGCGGGCAAAGAGACACATCTGGCAGTAGGTAGCGTCTGCGTTCTGCTCCACCGTGCAGTGCGAGCACACCCAGCCGCCACGGGGCGTTGCGTGTCCCTCAGACATGATGAAGGCTGAAACACAAATAAAGTGTGTTTGTTGGGTGTGGATAAGCTGCTTGGTAGCTCTTCGGTTTTTTTTTTTTAGGGCAGTACTTTAATAAGAACGCTTCGTCGATGCTCAAATTGCGTGTGAAGAGAGAGAAAGAGATGAGAGGTGATGGAAAACACCAAAGAGAAAAACGATGCGGACGATTGCTTCACGTGCGTAGCAAAAACAACAGCAGAAAAAAAAAACACAGCGGCGAGTGTTGGGTTCGTTGGAAAAAGAAAGCAAGAGAGGACCAAGTGAGAAGGTGTGGTGAGCTCCACAGGAAAGCAATCGACCTCTGGCCAAAGAGTAATGACTACCGATACGTGGTAGTCGCTTCTCCAAGTGAGACGGTGAGCAATCAGCCGAATAAGAAAAGCAGGTACGCTGGTTCATTGTAAGCAAAAAAAAAGAGGAAATAGCGAGGCCAAGCAGACTTTGACGCTTTTCTCTCTTTCTGAAGGTTGCTCCATTCCTACCCTTCTTTCTTCAGAATTCAGCACCACGCAGGCGGATAGCAGCCAATAAAAACAGCACCAAGGCAACGAGCTTCGCATCTGACGAAGAACGAGAGAAGCCTTTTTTATCACTTTTTGTTTTTCATCCTTTTATGTAGTCTTGCAATTGTAAACGGCCGTCACGTACATGGATGTTGGTCGAGAATAATAGCAAGAAAGAAAACAGGTGCATCATAAAGCAGTGTGTGTGCTTACATCCCAACGGAGCGTGGGGGAGGGGCGCTACGTAAGGACGACGGGGGAAAAAGCTCCATGTGTTCCACAACTATACATCAAGTGTTTGAAAGAGAATAAGAGCTGAGAAAAAAAAAAAAGCAAACGCAGGTTTGTAAACTATGGTGCTTCCTTTTTTGTACGTGTGTGTTGGCGTTGATAGCTTGCTGCTCCCGAAGTCATCAACACGCCTGATGCAGCGCTGCCGCTTGTCTGCGGGGAGAAATCCCAGCACTTCAGTAAGTTGCAGGGGACTGCCTCCAACCCTCGGTCCTCTCGTCGTAGGAAGCACGTCCGGGCAACGGCGGCAGTGGACGTTCACGCGTCCCGCTGTTCACGGTGGCTTGCGAAACCGACCGCATCAGGTCCGTCGGCATCGGCTTCCATCGCAGTAGCCGCTTCAGCGTCTCCCCCTGCTGCGTAGGGCACTGTACGTCGCTGTCGACGCTCGGCCATGGAGAACGACTTGCATTACGTTCACCACGCGCCTTTTCGCGCACATACAGAGGCCCTTTCGAGGCTTTGCGTGCGCGCTCCTTCTCTGCCGCCGCTGTCTCCGCCGCTTGTCGCTGCAGCCCAATTTCGGTGATGTTTTCCAGCAAAGAGCGCTGCTGCCGACGCAGCTGGTCGACCTGTGTACGGGCTAGCATGATCTGCGTCTTGGTCGCCTCCATGTCCCGAAGCATCACCTCCATCGCTTGATCGTGGGTCGAGAGCAGGACGTGCTCGCGACGCACGTCGACGATCTCCACATCAACGACGCGCTCCTGCGCTGCTGTCATCATAGACCGCGACACCGGGCGGCCACAGCACAGCTCCAGCTGCTGCATCTCAGTGTGGTACGTCTCGAAGCGAAAGGCAACACGAATGTCGGAGAGGTGCGTGCGGAGCGGGTCGTTGCCAAGGGAGGAGGAGAGAAACCACCGATCACCGATGGCGTTGCGCTTAAAGGTGTTGTCGAAGCCGCACTGCAGCACCGAGTTGCGGGCAATTTCGCAGAGATCATTCGCGCTGAGGCCCCACACCCGTGCGGCGATGCTGTACTCCTCGATGAGAGGCTCCTGCGTCTGGTGGAACATCATCGGGTCGTCCGTGCTGAGCGACACGTTGAGGCCGCGGCGAAAGAAATCGGGGAAAGGGTTATTCAGGAAGTACAAAAAGAGCGCGTTGTTGCTCAGCGGTGACACGTGCAGACCGATCTGGGCGAGGTAGTACAGGTACTGCATTGGTGGGTCGTTGCGCAGGTTGATTCCGTGACAGATGCTATTGGCGCAGAGGAAGGCCCCGTAGAGGTGCTCCTCCGACCCGGACTCCCCGCAGTGCGGGCGAAGGGCGAAGGTGGAGAAACCGCGCGAGGCACGGAATTCGTTCAGGGTGCGGATGTTTGCGTAGAGGTAGTACAGGTAGTAGTTGTAGGGCGGGTTCTCCACCGCCGTCCACGCCCACGGCGAGACGGTGGTGAACGGCAGGTCGATCGTGGCCTCGTTGTCGACGGAGTCGAAGCCGCTGACATGGTTCAAGAAGTTGTGCAGCGTCGGGTGCTCGCTGGGGTGCAGCGAAGCCTCCCACAGTGGCTGGAAGATATTCTGCAAGTACTGCCCAAAGCTGCCAATGACGTTCTGACCGCGAAACACCTTGTACACGCGCGGCACCTGGATGATCCACTTGTTGTGCTTGTTTGCCATGCCGTGCGTGGCGAACCAGTGTGCGAGCTTGTCCCATTCCTTGATGTTGATGCCGTAGACGGAGACACGGTTCTCGGCGTAGGTGTAGCGATCACGGGAGTACTGCTCAAACACATCGTGGATGAGCTCGGCAAAGTAGCGGCCGTTCATGAAGTTGTCCGTCTTGAGCAGCAGCGAGCGGAGGTCACCGTTCTCCATCGGGTTGTACTTGTTGTTGAAGTTATCGAAGCGCTCGAAGAGGGTGTGGTCGGCCTGCACGTTGAGCTGGTCGACGGTGAGATTCGGCGTGATGCCGGCCTTCGAGAAGAGCTGACCCAGGGTGATTATTTCATCCCCCTTCTTCATTGCGATGTCGTCCCCACTCTCCTTCAGCTTCGTGAGCACAAACTGCAGAATCTGCTTCGGCGTCATGCCGGCTGCCATGTGGATGTGCGTGTCCACCTTCGTTGCTTGGTAGAAGTCGCGGTTCGACGACTGCCGGTCCGCCGTCGTGCCGGCTTCATTCTCGTGGTTGAGGGCGAGATGCAAGCGAAACTTGTGGTCGAGGTTCTCGAGCCGCTTGTGGGCGTACTCCTTCACCTCCGGCGCGCTGCAGATCGCCCGAAGCTCGCGCAGGTGGTGGTGGTAGTCGTCGAGCGTCGGCAGCGAGCGCGGCCAGGCGTGGACGGCGCTCTTCGGGTACGCGATGAAGACGGCGTCGCTTGGCGCGTAAGTCCACTCGTCTTCGTTGAAGGTCGCCGTGCGTCGCTGGAAGTCCGTCTCCACGCCGTGGCTCTGCGTCGTCTCCCACGGCGGCGGTGGACGCCAGATGTACTGATGACGCAAGTCCAGCGCCCTCGCCACCCGCGGCGCAGCCATGGAGGCCTTTTGGTCGCGCTGGGGACCCTTAAGCACGGTGCGAGGGAAGCGCACCCGCGTGTCCATCACCGTGTCGTACTCCACCTCCTGCACGTTGCTCAGGTAGTGCCAGCGGCTAAGACCAGCGCCAACCTCGTGCACGGGGTTGAGGTGCAGGTCGCGCATCATGTTACGCTCCAGCTGCCACGCCTCCTCGCGAAATGCCAGCCGAGCGTTCGTAACGTGGCTACGCTCGAAGTCGTTGCCCTCAACGCCGAGCTGGTAGTCGTCGCCGAGCCACTGCCGCTTGACATCGCTGGAGAAGGACGACATGAGGACGCTGTTGTGTGCCAGCTCCGTTACATCCAGCGAGCTCAGCCGGAAGATCTTCTGCGCTGTTGCGTACTCCTCGATGAGGGCCCGCGGGTTGTGGTGGTACCGCAGTGGTGATTCGGTGGAGATGGCGATGTGCAGGCACCGGTGCAAAAAATTCGGCAAAGGGTGGTTCTTGTAGCTCACCGTTCCCTCCATGTGGTCGCACAGCGGCGAAAAGGTCAGCCCGACGTGGTGCAGCCCGCAGAGGTATTGCAGCACCGGGTAGTCTGACACCTTCGTCGCACGCGTAATGACGTCCGCCAGCATGTAACCGCCAATCAGGTCGTTCATTCCGGTCGGCGTGTTGCCCGTACAGCGCAGCTGCAGCGCATCTAAGCCCTTGCGGCGGCGTAGGCTGTTCAAGACCGTGAGGTTCGCGTAGAGATAGTACAGGTAGTACAGCTCCGACTGCTTGGCGGAGACGGGGACCTGGTCAGGTGGTGGTGCTGCCTCGTCGAAGTCGTGGCCGACGTCGTCGCGGCAACATTGCAATTGCACCCCACCCACCTGCTCGATGAGCCAGGCCACCGCGGCATTCTCCGGATCGTCCGGGGCCAGGGTAGCCTTGAAGAGCGGCAGAAAAATGTTGTCCAGCTGATCCTGCACCGTCTCGCAGTTGCTGACCACCTCAAAGGAGGGGGTGGCAGTAAAGCAGACGTTTAAGATGTAGCGCACGCGCGAGTGTGGGCCGGCCACGCGGCGTCGCAGGAACTCCGCCAGCTCGCCCACCTCGTGTGAGTGCACGCCAAAGAGGGGCAGCGCGTACTCGGCGGCCTGGGGAGTCTGGGTGGTCTGCTCCGCTCGCGCCACCACACGACGCAACGCCCGCCCGGAGAGCGAGCCGCGCAGATCGGTGAAGGTGAAGTGCAGCTCGGCGCCGAGGGAAGCCATGGCCCCGTAGTCGCTGGTACCGATCTGGCCGCTGGGGAACACGTCCTCGCCGTGCTGCCAGCACAGCCCCGCCACAGTGAGATCTTCGGCGTTGTCAACGCCGTGCATGTCGAGCAGCTCCCGCAGCGTCAGGTTGGACCCGTCGCGCAGTCGAATTGGCGCCTCCGGGGTGCGTCGATACACCTCCTTCACCGCTTCCAGCAGCTGCTGCGCGTCCATTGACTCGGCAAACGCAACGGCGTTGTCAACCTTCGTCGCGGTCGAGAACACGCCGCCGCCCTTGTGGAAATTTGGCTTCTCCTCCATCTCCGCATTGAGGAGGAAAAACATGCGGGAGCGTTCTTGCATGATACCGAGGCGGTGATGGCACGCCTTGATGCAGCCGCCGTTGCCGACGGTGAGGCGCACCTTCTGCACATCCAACGCGTACTCCGACCACGACGGGAGAGCGAGGTAGAGAGATACGTCATGCTCTGACACCTGGTAGACGCCGTCGTCCTGGGAAATGGTGACGCGGTGCGGGATGGGGGAAGCGAGGTAGGGGTTCATGCGATCTCTGCCGCCGCGGCGGGTCTCGTAGGGTTGGTAGAGGGAGCGGACGCGCAGGGCAGCTTCGATGCGGTCGTGCACTCGGTGCATCTCGACCCCGCCGTCGTCGCCGTCGATGACAACCTGAAACAGCTCGGACGCATCGTGGGTGGTTGGCCCACGCACACTGCCGCTCCCGCGGGTCTGACTCCGCGGCGACAGTGCGGCGCCGGAGAAGGGCACGGCGGCGGTGGAGGCCCGGCGGGGTAGGGTGGGAGGAAGCGACGCGCTATGCTGCAGGTCACCTCCACCCGACGCAGAGGCCAGGCTGGAGGACATCGCTGTCAGCGAGCCCTCTCGCGTAGACGAGAAGGAATAGAAATAAGAATGAAAGAGACGAGGAGTGGCTACTCGTGCTGCTGCAAACACGGTCGGTTCTTTGGTTTCACCGCGTACGTGGCAATCGAGAGAAAGTGAGAACAACAGAGGGCTATCGACCAGCACCAGCTGATCATGAGAAGAGGGTGTCCCCACGATGCGCAGTGGTACACAAATTGAAAAGAGAAAAGAAAATTGTAGTTTTACTACGAGAGAAGATACAAGAGAAGGGCAGAACCACCCTCATCAGCGCTGCTTTCAATCGTTTTGCAGCACTTCAAGCATTCATGACGGTACGACGCCGTGCTCAATAGCCTTCCTCACGACAAAATACTGCAACGAACAGTTTTTTTTTTTTAGCTCGATGCTGATGTCGCTGCTGACTTGATTCGATGCACCGAGCCACAATAAACTGCGTCGCAAATGGGGAATGCAACGCAGCAGACGAGTTTCTAGAGGCAAGTGTTAGAGGAAATCTGTCCTCTCCTAAAGAAAAAAAAAGGAGACCGCAGTTGTTGGTTCATTGAAGTGTTGTTTCCGCGTTACGGCTGGTGCGTCTTCCGAGAGAAATTGCAAAGCAGCAGTGTTGAGAGAAGCGAAGATAGAAAAAAAAAAGCGCGGAAAACAGCCGAAACGCTAACGAGTTCATACGGTTGTGCCACGACTCGTTCTTTCCTTTTTTTTTTCGAGGCACCATCAAGCCTTGCCGGCACGCGCGGCCTCAGTCCGTCTTCTCTCCGTCAACGATCGAATAAGCTGGCCGTGAAAGGCAAGGAGTATAACAGAAAGGCAGAAAAAAGCACTCAAGCAAAAAAACCAGTTGTCGATACATGGCAACGCAAAAGTGGATGTACCGCACACAATAACGGTATGCTGCGCGCAGGTTAAAGCAAAAAAGGGGGCTTTACTCTTTATCGCGTCCTTTACGCCCCTCTCTTCACACTGATACGATCGGCACCGTACAGCAACAAACCATTCAAGGGCATCTACACATAGATGTACCCCGACACATTGCAAATGAAAAAAACTGAGCAGGCACTGTAAAGCGAAAACAAGCACGCCGGAAAGGAAAGCCGGAAGTGAAACGTCAGCGTAGACAAAACACTAACAAGAACAAGATTCTCACAAAAGCGAGTGCGCCTTCTCCTTGTTGCTGCTGTTTTTATTTCCTTTCGGCAATGGGAAATGTTGTACTGAGGTAATACAACACCTACACAGCTGCTTCAAGAACGGTGCTCTGCGTGTTTCCGTTGTTCCCACTCACCACCACCAACCCTCCTCTTCCTTTCTGTTAGTAATATTGGCACCGCGACTGCTCAAATGATTGCCTGAGCGTAGATGTTAGCACTCTTCCTCAGCAGTGCTGCGGACGCTGCCCAGTATCGAACGAACATGAAGCCCATCAACGCGCCGTGGCAGCACCACAGAATTGCACAAATGAGAAGCACAATGAAGCTGGGCAGGTGGCCCACCATTGCAAATGCATATATGAAGCCCATGCCACCAAAGTTCGTCACGCCGATTGCCATCCACGCATCGAAGCAGACGGCTAGGAAAAGGCCAAGCAGCGCCAGCACCTGTCGCGGACGGGAGAGGTAAACGGTGGCACAATACACGTTGTAGTACCACAACATCCACGCTCCAGGAAAGCCCAGCAGGTACAGAAACGACAAGCCAAAGCCCATCGCGCTGCCACCGAAGACAAAGGAAATGATGGCGCAGACAATGTTGTAGATGATGAGAATCATCAGAGAAACGTAGCACCCAGCGAGGATGTACATGAAGCGCTGCTGAGTGACTGGCACTTGTTCGCGGATGTTGTGGTAAATCAACGGCTTCACACAGCAGCACTCTGGCGGAAAGTTCGGCTCCGGTTCTACGGCGTGTGCCACCGACGACTTACGCTTGTTGATCTCCTTGAGCCGTGCAGCGTTCTGCTGCTCCTTCGCCACCACCATGTCCTCGGTGACGACCGAAGAGTTCATTCTCAGAGGCAGGACTATGCAAGACGGCGACGAAGACAAAAAAAAGGGTGATAAGGGTGGAGAGAAATAAGGTAGAGAGACGCTCTCTCTACGCGTGCTCCGTGCACAGAGATAGTTGGGTGAGGTGGGATCAGCAAAGTGGTTTGACGAAAACAAAAGACAGGAAGAAAAAAACACATTTATATATAGTAAAGGTGGAAGTAAAAGATGCAGAAGAGAGGTGGGGTAAGAAGTAGGGGCGAGACAAAACGCTCACAACGATGGTGATGCGTCTCTGGAGAAATCCAGCTTCCATCCCGTTCAAAAACGCCGTCCTGCAAAACTGCTGCTATTTTCCCTTCAAGCAAACACAGTATAATATATCACCCACAGCCGGCAAAGAGACAATCCACAGCGATGGAAGAAAGGTGTTCAAAGGAAGAAAGAAAAAAGAACCATTACGGTATCTTTCAACAACAAAATGGATGTCGAAATAAATGTACCATTGTTCGTGTTTGCTTGCTCGTTGGATTGTTTTGTTCGTGGCACCGACGATTAGAAGGTGTAGCATTAACGTTCTCGACTTGTCTTCTCCGACAGAGATGTCACTACACAGAGCCGAGCAGCAGATTTAGGTCTTGAAGACACCAGGCAAAAAAAAAAGACAGAAATCGAAAATCACAGATATAACATGGCCGACACCACGAGCTGCAGAAGAAGAGATACCCGTTTTTTGTTTCCTTCATGAAGCTACTGGAAACGATAGGCAACCAAAGCCCGACTAGGTGAATAAAACGATGTTGAGCTTCTTGTCGTGCATTAAGGTCAGTGTGTGTCTTTTAGTGTGCTGCAAGCACTTGTAAGGTCACTCGCTTACAGTGCGAAGCGACTCGCCCGTGGCAATCATCGCCTTTGAGAGTCCACGGGCCACACACCGTACCCCGTCCACTGCGGCTTTCCCCACCCACAAAATGATCGGAGCGGCTGCGGGTGCCGTCGCGCTACCGCTTTCCGACGCCTGCAGGCGTATCGGAAAGCATCCCACCACCAGTGCGTGCCACAACTGCACGGGTATTAAACCGCCGAACGACACCACCATGAGCGGAAACAAAAGCCAAAAGGTGGAGGCGGGAGGCTGACGAGGTGCCATGCTGACACAGGTGCAAAGCACAACAGCCGACAGTGTACGCGCCACGGCAATCACGCATCGCTGCACCGCGTAAACAGCTACGGAAGCTGATGGCGGGGAATCCACTCGCCACAGAAGCCCCCCACTCCCTTCCACAGCTAACCACAAATACAACAAAACCAAAAAGAGCGCTGTCAGAGGCGGAGACGACCAGTTGCACAGCCCAGTGAGACGTGCATTGATTTCGTACAGCACGTTTGTGCACGACGCATTTGACTCAAAGCTGTAGTTGTCACGACTATGAAAAGAGGAGGTGCCGACATTCTGTAAGCTAGCGTTGCCGCGGTACGTCGTATTGTCGTCGCTCGTCGAGGGGGCAACAGCGATGGGCGCCTCGAGCTCAGCCTGGTAGTGCTTCGTCGAAGACGTCGCCACCGGCTGCGTTGCTGCAGGAGCGGTGGCGGTGAAGAAGGCCGTCGCGGCGGCGGACCGCACCTTCTGCGTGTCACCGGCTGTCCAGGAAAACGTGGGTGGGAGTGCGAGGGGTGTCAAACTCGCTGTAGGGACGGACCACGACTGTTGGTTCCCAACGAAAACAGTGCACAGCTCCTGTGCGGAATCCACCGTCTCCACCACGCCCACCACGGTGTGGGGCTCGTTCTTGACCTTGTTTGTGAAGGTCACCGTAACGACCGTGCCCACCTTTAGCGACGCGGGCATCTTATTGAGTGAGACAGTTGTCTTTTTCTTTCTTTTTTTTTTGTAGGCAACAGAGCAACGGACAACAACGCACAACAACTCGACAAAAGTTGCACAGAGACAGTGACGGAGAAGTGCGGCTTCCACAACGCAGGAAGTCAATGAGAGGAAGCAAGGAAAAAAACAACGCACTGTCCCGAAGAACAACAGCAAGAAAAAAAGGGGGAAAAGAAGCAGAGATAGAAACGATGTGAGGAAATGGAGAGGAAAACTGTTGAAGAGTCCACAACGTCAATCATTCTGTATTTTGCATCGGAGCAGGCACTATCGCTTGCTGCATTGGAATGAGAGGAGATGGGGGGGGGTCCACCTGTGCAGCGTACATGCACCACCATCAGTACGGCATAATCTACGCGTCATCAACTGCTAACTACTTCCTTGTGTTTACTGATTACCGCATCGCGTTTCGCCACAAGTATCAAAAGAAGAGGTTGCCTTGACGGTTCTTCTTTTCCCTCTTCCCCCTTCGTTTTTTTTGTCGCGTCAGCGGTGGCACATCTTAGCATGTGCCTCGCCCTTCCACAACGGCTCACCCTGTTTGTATGTGCGCCAGTGTGCGGACGTGTTGTTACCTCCTATTCCTTTTTGTGGGGATCGATGACGCGTACCAATTCTCATGAGTGTCCCCCGCAGCTTCTTACTTCACTTACAAGACAAGAAATCATAGAGAGGGTAATTTAGAAGAAGAACTCAATCACTAGCACACCTAAACAAAACGAATAAGGTGTAAGCAATAACACAGAAAAGGTAAGGAAAACTGCTGATGAACGCGCTCGACGCACATTCGTTCAGCGCCTGTGCCTGACCATCAAAGAAAAACAACTGCGAGCTTTCTCTCTGAAATCGTCCATGACACAGGTAGTGTACGCGGAGTGCGAGTTGCCCACTCGACTCCCACACATAGCTCCGCACGACAGAAGAAAACAGGGGAAGAAAGAAGAGGTTTTAAAATACAATTATATATGCACACCACTTGCATGGCAAAAAAGAAAAAAAAGAAACTGCCGCTCTCCCCGCCTTCGCCCTGCTCAGGAGAACATCTTCTTGAAGCCTGCGGCAAGCTTGGCCTTCTGCGCCTTCACCTTTTCTTTTGCTGCGTTCAGCTGTCCCGTGATCGCTGCGTTCTCCGGGGCGAGCTGATGTGCCTGGGTGAGGTCCTCCACGGCACCCTCCGCATCACCGCTGCCCAACGCGGCCGTGCCACGGCGGAAGAGGGCCTTCGAATTCTTCGGGTCAAGGCTCAGCACGAGGGTAGCGGCGTGGCGAGCATCGGACCACTTCTCCAGCTTAATGGCGCATATGGCAGTGTTGTTGTAGCACGCGATCAGCTTCTCGTTGACCTCCGGGTGTGCCTCCTGGTTCTCCACCTGCACCAAATACCGCACCGCCTTCTCGTACTTCTCAATCGCGGACTTGTAGGCCGTCTTCTCGAAGTACGTATTGCCAATCTGACGAATTGCCTCACCGGCTGCGACACGTTGTACGTCGTCCATGGCCGGCACAACATCCTCCGGGTAGTCGGGATAGGTGTCCCCGTCCAGCGCCGGAACCACCTCCGGCAGCGCGTCCAGCGTGCCACAATCAGCGATGATGCAGTCTGCGATGGGCTTGTCGTTGGCACCAGTTGCGGTTTGCTCGACTGCACGCACAGCGTTCATGCCCCGCACCACACGGCCAAAGACTACGTGGCGCCCGGTGAGGTGCGGTGCCGGCGCCGTTGTGATGAAGAATTGCGAACCGTTCGTATTGGCACCGGCATTGGCCATCGCCAGCAGTCCACTCTTGTCGCACGGGACCTCGAAGTTCTCATCCTCGAACTTCTCGCCGTAGATGGAGACACCACCGGTGCCGTTGTGATTTGTGAAGTCGCCACCTTGAATCATAAAGCCGGCGATGACGCGGTGGAAGCTGCAGCCCTTGTACGTCATGGGCACGCCCGTCCCCTCGACCGTCTTGCCACCGTTGCCGAGGCACAGCTGGCGGAAGTTCTCGCACGTCTTCGGGGTCACGTCGGTGAAGAGCTCCATCACGACACGCTCCTTCAGCGGCTCGCCGCCAATCGTGATGTCAAAGTAGCAGTACGTTTTGGACATGATGCCGAACAAACAAGATACGCCACAGCAAAAACAAATAACAGAAAACACAAGTACCTCGACTACACGACGTCGAATGTCCCTCCTCCGGTGTAACTACTTTTCTTTTGAATGAGGGGGGAGACGCTCAGAGTGTTATTACGGTGTGTGTGTGTGTGTGCGTTGGTTTATAGAAAGGACAGGGGGCGGTGGAATTCCTTCATACACGCACACATGCACGCAGTAGGTTGAAAATGTTCAAATGAGGCAGCAGAAGAAGATCAAGAAAGGAGAAGCACATAAAGATGCAGTGGAGCGGTGAAATGACATCAGAAAACAGCGCTTCGTAGCGGAGCATTTATTCTTGGCTTCACTTTTGCCCTCTTTTTCCACGCTTGCTGCCTAGAAAACCAGAACGATAGAAACCCCAAGTGAAGCCACAATATGATCCTTAGCGTTGCTTTCACCAGTATCATCCCACTAGAAGAGCCAGCTGGACACAGCATCAGTCAGTTAAGTCAATGCACATTCTACTTGCGTTTGATAGGTACAAAGACAACTATTAACGAAGAAAAAAGAGGTTGAAACAAAAAAAAAACAAGAAAAGGAAACCGCAACCCCGAACACTGTAGCTAGTTGCTTGCTCGCTTTAAGCAATGGTAACCTGTGCTGACTTTCGAGTTACTCGACTCAAAACGTAACACCAAAAGACATCAACACGAAGGGCGGGAAAGAGTAAAGACACAAACACTCCTTGGGACCGGCAACGAAGGAAGCACAAGGAGTCTATGAAGGGGCACCCTCTGCGCAACACGTTTTTGGCCATCTTTCTTTTTTTTTCTTGAGTCGCTCCTCTCGCACAGATATTCAGCGAATGAGCTACTCCAACTTGTACAGCGCCGTATGTGAGCGAAACTCCGCCTTTTTCCCACAAAAAGAAGACTGCATCAAAGCAAACTGTGTGGAAGGACGGGAACCGTCACGGCCGCAAATACAGGTGGAGAACTTCCGCTCTGAGCATCGCACGACAACGAAAAGAAATAGAACGAAGAATCCTGCTAAACCACGCTAACATTCAGCCGGATCACCTCAGGCATTCTTTTGGGCTCATGTGTTCTCTTCCCTCCATTTCTTCCCTTCGGTAGGTGCGCGCCGGGCACACAACCAAACGCCAAGGTGGAAGAGAAAAAAAGGCTCTTTGCATAAAGAGATGAGGATGCTCCGTACCCCGTCTCTGCAGAAAAAAAGATGAAAACAGTAGTAGAACAAATACAAAGAAAACACAAGGCAATGCTATCACACAGACTGCATGCATCTATTGGGATATGTAGCGTCACGAATCCCGCCAAGTAAAGAAACAAACCTGCGCTCTAAGAAGAATGGAGAGAGAGAAGTCGTGGGAGACGTGGGAGGGTAGGGGGGTAACAAGAAAGGGTGAGACCCACCACGGAGAACAGTACCATCGACACCGTGTGCCACCTCGCAAAAACCCTTATTAATGCTGTTGCTGCGCGCTCCCTGCCCCGTCCTTCCCTACCCACCCAGCTACCTGTCACACCGTGGTAACACGCAAACGCTTGTCTCTCACTGCACCGTGCAACGAAACAAAAAAAAAGAGGGATTAAAATTTGTACACCATCATGTAGTAGCTGATTACGGCCGCCGTCATAGCAGCCGCCACCTCGTAGCCGGTCTCCGTGATAAATAGCTGAATTGGGCGTTGACAGGAGAAAAGACGGCTCACACGCGGCATGCCGACAACGACCGCCACCATCGCAGCCGTCTGGTACTCACACAAGGTCGTGAAGTGGAAGATGCTCACCACGGCGAGCACGACAATGGTGCGCAGCACGGAGCACAGAAAGTTCGTTGCGGACACGGTAAATCCCGAGTAGCGCTGAATCGCGTGCTCGAAGCGGCGCACGCCTTTATCGGCAGCGATGTAGTAACGGTCTATGTGGCGTACAATGCAGCCGTACCACGCCATGGCCAGCACCTGCTGTGCCACGGCGCTCGCCAGCACGTACAGAGGATTGATACTGTACACAATAGACATAATTGCGCTCATCTTGGAAACGATTTGAGATTGTGCGTATGTGAGTGCCTTAAGAGAAAGTGTATGTGTGTATTACAAAGAGTGGTGGTTGTGCGTGGATAAAAGCAAGCACAAAAAAAGCGTGAAGAAGCAGTACTGCCAAACGTTGATGTTGCTGCGCAACGTCCACACATGGAAACAAGGTCGTCACAAGCCGATGGGTCAGGAGATGAGTGAAGCGGGAGACGATGCATCGTCAGAGAAGAGAACAGGAGATATGAAAGAAATGTGTTGTTCCCAAGGGTAGGCGAGCAGGAAACCAACGCAAAGAAATCACTACGGACAGAACGGAGAGAAAAAAATGCGATGCTCTTTTTTGTTTTTACCTACACTGGCACACAGTGATCCGTTGAAAGAGACTGTCGGAAGGCATCCAAACTTGTTGCAAAATTGAATTGCTGGCTTTTTTCTCGTTTTTTTTTTTTTTTTGGGGGGGGGGGGCGATTCCTTGAAGGTGTAGCAGAGAAGTGAAGAGCACACACCAAAAAGATCTTTGTTTCAAGTAGAGTGCTCAGCTTCCGGAAACAGCAACGCTTGACGTTCGTTTAACTCGCGTTGCAGCTGCGCCAGCGTCTGGCGAAGCAGCTCAGTCGAACGCCTCTTCCGCTGCATCTGAGCGTCAAGGCGGGTCTGCACGAGTGCCTCATGCTCACGCAGCTTGTCCAATCGTGCACGTGCTTCTAACTCGCACTGAAGAGAGCGCTGCTTTGACCAGTGAAGAGCGCGCAGCTCCTCCGCGTGTGCGGCATCGTCCTCCGTCGAGGCACGCTCCAGCTCTCGCCACGCCGCGTCAATGGAGTGTGTTTCCTCCTCCACTGCCTGCTGTCTCTCCTCTGCCTCTGCGGCCGCACGCACCATCTCCTCCTTGTGTGCCAACACACTCTGCTGAAGTTGTGTCCGCCGCACACTCAAGGCACGGCGACGCTCCTCTAAGATCAGCTCAGCCGCCACGTTCTCATTGTCCAGTTCACGTAAGGAGGCCTCCAGCAAGATCTGCCGCTCTCTGAGCTGTTCGGCTTTTCTCCGCCGTGCTTGCAGCTGTGACCATCTAGCATCCAGTTCAGCCTCCCACGACAGCAACTGATCACCCTCTGAGACACGCGGAATGGCGGGGATCTTTAAAGCCATGGGGAGCGCTGGGGGCACACAAACGCAAGTAAAAAAAAGCCTAAGTCTCACTGTCTACGCGTATTGGCGCAGCAAGTCGCTCATGAAAGCTGCTTGGATGGTGCTTTTTTAGTACTTCGAAAAAAAAAGACACTTCTCTGTTCGTGGCAACATAGCAGGTGTTGGTAACAGGCTTCACCAACACCATTGAAGGACAAAGAGGGAAAGAAAGACAGGAAGAAAATTAAAATAAGGTTTTGGTGACGTTGAAGCGCGAGGTCGCGATCAAGTCCAATTTCGTGTATGACCGCTGCAGTTCCACGAAAAGCAGCAGCATGGCATTTCTTTGATCTGTGTTGAAGAAGAGGCTCTTCCTTCACTCTCCCTTCTCCCTTCCTCCATATGCACACACAATTCTACGTTACGGTCAACATCAACCCTAATATATGGAGCATGATTCTATTGCAATGCCTACCGGTACCGTTACAGAGGGACTTGGCAGAAAAGAAGGGCAGCAAAAAAGCTGTACGGTGTCCACGTATAGAGCTCCACAAAGTTCCACTGAGCTTTGACTACGGAAATGGAAGCACCTTCAATGCGTACTTGTGTGTGGACATGTCTGTCTGCTTGCTTTTTCGATGGAAGCGTTACTGGGAACTCGTGGTTGGTCTTCGTCGTCTCTCCTTTATTGGTCAACAGAAGGACATAAAGTTGAAGTCGCTAGCACTATCAAAAGAGAAAAACAGAAAAATAGAAAACACCAACAACGGGGACAAGGGAAGAGAACGAGGTGAACACCACCTTGTCCCCGTTGAAACAGAAGGAAGGAGAAGACTGATGAAAAAACAGAAGCACACACGAACGCATTTTCACGGAGAGTAGAGTGCAAGCCGGAAAGAAAGACAAATCAATGACGTAAGACAGATAAGGACGCAAGGCGCGCTTTCCCATGCGTCCCAAAAAAGAAGAAAAAGAAAACGCTGGACAGGACTTGCTGGGGTGAAACACGTGGCACACTCATCGTTTCTTTTGTCGCTGTTTCGTGTTCTCTCCGAAGCGAGCAGTCGTAGCAGGAAATTAGCTAACCTATGTCGCTTTATATATGTTTTTTGTTGTTGATGTTGTTGACCCCATCGCCTTTTGTTTCGACTTCGAAAAAAAAAAAATGACCCTTTCTCATCGTTGATGCATGTGTTCCATGAGCTGTCTTTTCCCTTCTCTTCCTCACCACCTTTACCAGCTTATTTCACTGCCACCCTCACAAAGCGTAACGCATCACTTCCACCAGCACTCTTTTTTTTATTATTTCAGACCTCTCCTTCCCAACTCACTCACCCGATAACGCAACCCTTTTTTGTTGGAGGGAAGTGTAGATGGATGTGCATCTGTGTGTCTGTCTGTGTGTCTGATGTTCTATTCATAACGGTTTATTATCAGCGACGGAGGCGTTGGCTACGACTGCAGAGCTTACACTCAAGTGTGCACACACGCCGAGGAAAAAAACTCACTTGAAAAGGGGGGAGGAAAAGCAACTTTTCTTGCGCCAGGTGCGAAACCTCAGCGGAAAGACGATTCTAAAGACCTTTTTACTCCAGGAACTTCTTGTAAGCCTCAGCGTCCATAAGGCCTTTAGGAATCTCAGAGCACTTCACCTTCACCAGCCAGCCCTTGTCCTCAGCCGACTGGTTGATGAGGCCAGGCTCATCCTTCAGCTTTTCGTTGACAGCCGTGACGGTGCCATCCACGGGGGAGTACACGTTGCTGGTCGCCTTCACACTCTCCACCTCGCCTACAACATCCTTCGCCGTGACCTTATCGCCCACCTGGGGGAGGGAAACGTACACCACGTCGCCAAGGTTTTCCTGGGCGTAAGTCGAGATACCGATTACGACGTTGTCGCCGGCCTGCTCAACCCATTCGTGGCTGTCGGTGTAGTGCTTCGTGGCGTAGCAGCGCAGCGAGGCCACAGCAGCGACAGGGACAGAGGTAAGCACCCTACGCATTTTTTTTGTTGTTTTGAGTGTGTGTGTGTGTTTGTGGATATTGTTGGAAAAGGAAAATGGTACTGGAGGAGGAAGGTGTTGTGCTGAGGCGCTAGAGTGTGTGTATGTGTTGATAACTGAAAGGAGCTGCTGAAGAATCCCCTATTAAGGATGTGAAAGAGGGAAACAGCGGTTTCGAGAGAAGAGGAAAAGAAGATAGAGTTGCCCAATGCACTCAACCAAATGGGGATCTATTGGAAAGAGAAATGCTTCGGCTCACAAGTACCACGACAAGTGGAAAAAGTCTGGATTGAGCCCACTGACGATCAAGCAAGCGTCGCCAGATACAAAATGCCCGTCGCAAAGACAGCAGTGGCAGCAAGAAATGCTACGAGCACGGCAACAAGCGCATCTACTGAACGCGGAGATGAAACTGCAAAGATGTTGCTTGTTAGCTTTCTCTCTTCTTCTCATCCCTTTCCCTTGTCTTTGCGTACAATGAAGAGAAATTCCACTGAGGTAACTTCTGTATAGCATTTTTCGAACAGGTTTGTTTGAGCTCTGTTCTTTTTTTTTTTTATGTGTGTGTGTGTACATACGTGTCAAAGAGAGCAAACGCAGGACTTCACTACGAACTTCCACCGTGTTGCGCAGTGGCAAACCAAAAATGAACGAAAGCAAAGCTGAGAGAAGCACACAACAGCCAAACTCAGCAGTAGTTACGATCACACCAAACCCCTTACAACCATTCATTCAGCTGTCCTTTTCATAGTCAAAGAGCTACAAAAACGGTAGGCAAAAAAAAAGCGTGCAACACTCCCCCCACAGGTATTGATCCACCACGCCCGTGCAAACAAGAGGAGCAGTGCAACCTTCACAAGTCGCCTTCATCACCGTCTTCGTCTACGGTAGGAGCAGAGCCGCGACCGGCAGCTTCGTGGTTTAACGCCTCACCCGGCGACTCCGCCTCGGGCTCGCTCGTCAGCGCGTGAACGAGCTTCTTCAACTCTGCATGCCTTGCGTCGTATTCGGCGGCGGGACAGCTGTCGGAATTGCCATCGCCTTCCTCAAGCCAGTCTTGGATTCTGGCCACCTCGTCCATGACATTTTGTACTGCCTCGGGGCTGGCTGCAGCTGCGACTTCTGCGTTGTCACCGATGCCTTCGTACTTGATCCAGAAAATGTAGGTCTCCAGATTGTTTTTTGCTGTCGCCCTAACATGCTTGACGTGCTCGGCCTCCCAGATACTGGCCAGCTTCTTTTCGCTAGCATTCCACTCCTGCGCTGAGAGCTCCGCAGGGTTCTTCCAAATCAGCGTGGTGGGCACAGGGGCCGTCTTGTGACGCATCCGAATCACTGTACCTTGCTTGTCAACTTCCTTCACTTCTCCCGTTGTCGGGTCTGTCACGTTCTCCTTCGTCTTTTGCATCACCTCTGCAGCATAGCGAACCACTGCCTCGGTGTGCTCAATTTGAAGCAGCCCTGCCTCGTTCATAACCACCTGCACCCGAATCATGTGACTGTTGTTGGGATGCTTCACAGTGGGAGAGAGCGCCCCCAACGTCGTCAGAATGCGCTTCACCTCCGTCACCTCAATCGTCGCAATCGGCGCCTTCGGCTCTGCGTCGGTGAAGAGGTCAATTGCGAAATCATCGGTGCGGTTAAACGTCAAGCTCACCGGGTCCCCAAGCAACGCCCCGTCACCTACGAACAGCGGCCGGCGCGTCAACGGCTTCTTTTTGTTTTGCTGAGGGTGCACCTCAAATTCAACATTGTACGGAACTGCCTCGTCCAGCCTAAGTGACTTCGTGTGGTAAAGAGGGGAGAGCTTCGCCGCATAATAGCCAGCACCCATCGCCGCGGCCTCATCCATGTTCATTGTGCGATCCACATCGCGTCCCGAAAGCGCCGACAGATCCGCAATAATCTTCGGTGTGCGAGAGATACCGCCCATCATTTCGAAAGCGGTCAACTCCGCAAGAGAAACATTGATTGCCTTCGTCACGTTCAGTGCCAAATTTCTTACGCGGTCAAAGATGTCCGTGCACTCGGATTCGAAAGTAGCCCGTGTCATGCTGGAATGGAAGTCGCGATCGGGCACAATGCCCTCAACCGTATACGGTGTCACACTGTTGACGGAAAGCGTTTCGCGCACTTTGTTGGCAGCGCGCAGCAGCGAAAACTGGGACTTCAACTGCGCAGACGACTTTCCACCGAGCACAGGTCCAATGTTGAGCTTTTCACGCGCCTCCTTCTCCATGATGCGCGCCACACACAAATCAAACGCTCGGCCACCGAGAGACCGGTCCTCCAAGACACCGAGCGTTTTCAGTGTTCCAAACGCGTTCTGCAACTGGGGGCGCTGCGGTGGAGGTGAAATTTCATAAACGCCAACCTCTGTGTGTGTTGCGCCGAGATCGAAGACAAGTAACTTAACAGTGTTATTGCCGAACCCTCGATGTCGCACTCCATAATAAAAAGCTGCCGCCGTCGTAGAATGCATCAGGCCAAGAACTTTGAGACCAGAAAAGCGCGCAGCGTCGAGAATTGCCCGTCGCTCCACGGGTGATGTGTGGAACGGAATCGTGATCACGACCCCCGTCGGTGTCACTACATCGTCATGCTCTGCCGCCGCTTTGCAATATGACAAAATGAGTGAAAAAAGCTCTTCGGCGGTAAACGGCTCCTTTACGCTACAGATGTCAACTGTTGCGGAACCTCTTTTATTGAACTTCACATGATACTCATACTGTAGATCTTGAAAAACAGAGTGCAGTGCGGAATCTTTTCGAATGCCCACCAGTTGATTTATAGCACTCGCGGTGCACAAAGGGAACCGCGCAGCCAGGCTTTTCGCGGTGTCGCCAATGTAGATATCGCCGTTACGGAAGCCAACAAAGTTCTCGGTTTTTCGGCGCGAAAGCTCGTTAAGCACAATATCCAGTCCTTTGTCACCATGCGGACCTGCCACTTTAATATACTCGGAGCCAAAGTCAACGCCGATCACGTGACCAGATGACGTGGCCGATACTAGCGCCAAAACGGCCACCAGAAGTGCCAGGAATAACGCCCCTTTTCCTGTCATGTTCACACCAGCAACCGACGCGCTGCTTCGAAGAAAAAAAAAAAGATGAAATGAAAACTAGCCAGGCACAGGGGGATAACCTGAATGGTGATATCAAGGATGCAATTTTTGGTAACAATATCAGTGAAAGTAAAATGAGAGGCCCGGAGAGCGAGCTCTTCTTCCTTTTTTTTTTTTCGCGGGAATTAGGTAGAAGTAAGTGACCAATTCAGCAAAATCAGTCTTAAGATAATATGGTGAACTTAAAGAAGTCAAAAACAAGATGGTCAAGCATGAGGGAGAATTGAGAGGGGAAGAGTACTAGTAGAACTGAAGAAGACGTGAATCATTATCGAGGAGAGCAACTCTCCGACTAGAGATTGCCAGGAAGACACACCAAACCGCTACGGAGGCGTTTGCTGCTCATCAACTTTTGATTAGTCCGCTGATCCAGCGGTGGCTTGGAATTCACTTGTTGCTCAGCAAGGCAGCTGGAGGTTTACATCGCCGACACAGGTATTGGACACAGTGGCACGACTAAAGCAAACAAATCGACCGGCTATCTTTCTTGTGACTCTTTCACAATTATCTGCTTTTCTCTTTTGCAATTCAGTACAGCCGACGTCACAGTGAGAAGTGAAAACAGCGTACACAGTTTCAAAGAATGCAAAACGCAGAAGAAAAGTGTATAGCTAGAAGCGTAACTCTTTTTATTTCACAATTAGGCAGTAGCAGACTGTTCTCAGGTAAGCGAGCCAATGACAGGAAGAATAAACCTGCGGCATCTGGACGGTGACAGGACAGAGAAAGCTACGACGGAAACCACAGACAAGAAGGGTTCTCTGGTGAAAAAGGACACGAGTCAATCAGAAACCTGCTCTAAGTGTGGAGTAAAACAAACGCACCGCACTCAGTATCAAAAAACGATTTCAAATAAAAAAAAAGAGCACAAACAAAACAGTAGACTAGGGAGGACTCAAACAGTCTAACAAAATCAAAAGCAAAAGAAGGGGGAAAAAAGTAAGCTCTAGAAATCTTGCTCAAACAAAAAAAAAGTACCCCACAAAGAAATACCTTCTGTACTATCTCAAAAAAAAAGAGGAAAATACCAAGCATATCAAAAGCGCAAGCAGAAAGCGCCTGTTTGTGTTAGCTGCCTTTCTTTTCTTCTGTGAAAAACGCTTCAAAAAAAAAAAGCGTGGAGAAACAAGATACGGCTTTTTTCTCCTGCGGATTACACGGCGCAGCGCGGCGCTTTGATGTGGCGCTTGGCGTCAACCATCTGCTTCCGGTTCTTGGTGCGCGCGTCAACAACACGCTTCCAAACCGCAGTGTAGATCATCTTTGCCTTCTTCTCAGGAATGTGGGGATGGCTTTCTACCACACGGCGAATAAACTCGGCCTCTGGGATGTGCACAAGCGTTCGCCCATCGCCTTCAGGGAGGATGCACTCAGGAAACTGAATGTTGCCTTGCGAAACTTTCAAAATGAACTCAAGAGCCTGAGCGCGAGTAAAATTGTTTGGATCATTTGGATCTGCGGCAACAACCTTCGCTGGCGGAGTTACGGCGAGGAGGGAAGCGTACCGTAATGTGTTGATCGTATGTCGTGCGTCGCGCAGAAGCGGAGAGACACAAGCGATCATGACAGTTTTTGTCGGACGGCGCACAGCAATTTCGAAGCAGTCGCGCAACAGCAAAGTGAGGGGAGAGCGTCGGTAAGGAATGTGTAAATGCTGCGTGCTGGAAGCGGCGAGCGCCCGCGAACGAATACAGTCCTTAAGCGTCATCAACGAAGTGTTGATGAACTTTGTTTCCGCCTGGCGAATCTTGTCGTGAGTCGCGCTGTCAGCAGTATTCTCACTTCCAGCAAGATCGACGATAAACAAATCGCCGGGCTTTGCCCACTTCGTTTCCTTTGACACAATTGAAATACGCGCAATCATGTGCGAGCGTGACGATGTTTCGTTGCGTTCCGTTGATCGCGTTGTCCGTTGCGACGCGCCCTCCTCGAATGCAGCGAGTAACATTTCAGCACTCGAGCATTCGAAAGCCTCGGTGCCCAAGAGTTTCAGTTCTCCAGTAATGTCTTCTACCACCTGGACCTCCGTCCCGGTGAGCAGGTCAATGTTCTTCAACGCTTGAATTTCGAGTACGGTGAGCAGAACATCGTGCGTCTCGAAAATCGGCGCCAGGTCTTCAGCCACGTAACGAAAAATGCCGGTGGTAGTGTATGTTTTGCCGCTTCCGGTTTGACCGTAACAAAGAACACAGGTGGAGGCTCCGTCGACAGACAGGGAAACAAGTGGGGCACAGGATTCTACGTACACGCGCTCTGTATTGTCTTGCGCACCAACAAACGCTCCGTCCAAATTGACAATGCACGGATCAATTGTACATTGACCGGACAGCGAAATTTTCGGCGTCATCACGACAAGATCTCTGTCTCCATCGACTTTTTGAATAATGCTCTGGTTTCGTGGGTTCTCATTGTCGTGCGGCACGTACGGGCGTGCCCGGACGAAAATACGAGAATCCTGGAACGTGAACAGTTCCTCAGGGTCCATGGATGGACGAAGCTTCTGAGCCACTGTAATCGGAATTTTGGATACGTTGAGCAATTGCTGAAATTCGTCAGCTTTTGCTCCCAACTCTGCGACAAGCGGGATACTGGGCATTCTTAGTTTTGCGTTTAGCCCAATGCCGTACTTAAGAAATTAAAGAGATCGTGCCTCTGTTGCTGAAGAAGGACTGAGGATTCGGCAAAAAAAAACTGTATGAATGTGAATATATATATGGAAATGAAGACGAAAACGACCAGGAAAGAGGGGAAAAAAAAATAAATCCTTTTTTCCTTGCAGCAAGCAAAACGACTCAGCCGTCGTAAGAACAATAAAAGCAGAAGAGAAAGGAAGCAGAGACAGTAAACATGGCAAGGGAACGCTCTTTCTGTAATGTGCAACAGGACATAAAAGATAAAAAAAAAGAAAACAAAGATCAATATGAAGGGATGTTTACTGGGCCACAAAACGCTTGGACTAGGACATTGAGAACGCTCCCTCGACGATGACTCGTTTTTCCTAAAGTAGTCGATCGTACGCGAATGCTGTCAATTCTTCTTTTAATTTGCATTATCTTACCCGCATGTCAAGAAGAAGTTGTGCATGGCGCTTACATTATCGAAAGTGCTTGCGAACTGTCTAAAGGTTGCAGATATGATGAAAAGCAGGTGACATGTGTTGCGCTAACAGCATCCGTACTTCTCACAGGCTGCTCTTCAAGCATTCACAGATGCAATGTGTACACGCACGTCCATTACCTGCTAAACGCGCCTTTGCGTTTAAACGGTATGGCGTGCAGATACTGACTGGTGCATATCTAGCCTGCGCGAATGCCGCTCGTTCCCGCCAGAGTGCCTCGTGCTGTGTGGGCAGGGGTTGTTTCTTTCCCTTCCTGGCCCCTCGTCCTGGAGGGGCCTGGCCGGGGGGGGGGGGGGGGGGTTGCCCTTCCTCCCTCCCCAGGAGGGCCGTCTTTGGTTTGGTAGGGGTGTTTCCACCTGCGTGTAGGGGGTGGGGGCTGGGGCGTCGCCGCCGGCAAAGGGCTGGGGAAATTTGGGGTTCCCGCAAAGGGAAAGGGGGGGGGGGGCGTGGGCAAGGCGGATGAGGGGGCGTCATTGGTGTGGCCGGCGTGTGCCCGCCGGCGCTGTGTAGCATGGTGGCCTTTGCGGTTGCTGCTTCAACGCTTCTCGCTGCGAGCGTGAAAGATAAAGGAGAAAGAAACAGACTGCTGGGGTCTCTGGCAGATCTCGATTCTTCCGCGAAACGGTGACCTGCGTTGTTTTTGGCTCGGATGAGTAGTGTACATGAAAGGTGGCCAGCGAAGGAAAGGAAACACAATTACACAAGTCTTTTCTTCACATCGCGTTAAAGGAACAATAGAATGCCGTAGAGGAGAGCAAAAGAAAGAGACGTGCCACAATTCACGAGTGGCAGCATCATCAGTGGTTTAGTACATCTGCGTTGTCGTAGCGCCTGTTGAAAACCAAGACACCCCTCACACACACGACTCGTAGGTGGGAATCATGTATTTGATGTTGATGTAGGCGTCGGGACCACCGTAGCGCTCCAGCAAGTACAGCGTGTCGTTGATGAGGCTGCTGAGGTCTTGGCTGTTGCGCTGGCCGTAGTCCATGCGATCCCCCATGTTTCTGGTGCGGTTCTTGAAAAGGTTGAAGACCGGCAGAAGCTGTCGGTAGTAGGGTACGAGAGCCTCGCCGATGTGTTCGCCGCTAACGACGAGCTTCTGCATCACCTGAAACACCTTCCGCAGCACGTCCGGGTGACGCGTGTTCAGTGCTGTCTTCAATGGCATGATGAGCTGTGGCACAGTAGGCAGAATCTTTGCTCCGCCGTTCTCCAGCAAATCGAGGCTGCCTTGGTGCGCCACGAAGCTGAACGGTTCTTCCAGCTCGCGCAGTCCATCAAAGAAGATTGGGAGGTAGTGGTGGTAATCCAGCTTGGACACGTCAACCTTCCACATGAGCGACCGCTTCGCCGCGTGCTGGATCGACAAGGGCAAGTCGCCGCGTTCGTAGTGGTGGCGGAACTCCGTGGGCGGGATGCGTTGCTTGGCGTACGCACCAGCCGTACCAGGGCCAGCTGGATCACCAAAACGGCCGTCGCTGCGCGACGTCTTTGCAGCATTGGTGCCCTTGAAGGTGCTTACCGACATCCCTCCCGTGCCGGTGTGGCCGATGAGGACCTCTCCCTGTGGGAACTTCGGCGCCGCTGCGGCTGTGACTGCCGCGGACTGTCCTGCCGCTGTCTTCTTCATTTGTGTGGACGCTGTCGGTACGCCGCTGCCCACTGTTGTCTTGGCGGCATCGCGGCCGGGAGCGCTAGCGTTGGTGGGAAAGGGTCCGAACGGGCCGTCGCTGAGTGGGGGCAAGATGTCGCGATCCTTGCGGAGCTTCTCCCGCTCCGACTGCGAGAACGTCTTGGGCATTTTTTTTTTTGAGCTTGTTCCTCTCTCACTCCTTCTTTGCGTCGGGGGTAGCACATCGACACACGCACAGTGCGAAGAGAGGCGGGGCAGACAGAGAGGGAGACAGGAAGAGAGTGGGAGTGCTTGCACATGTGTGTGCGTGTGATGGCGAAAGAAGGAAACGGAAGGGTGACGACGCTGGCGCACACATGCGGTGCCCCGATGTCCATCCTTGCGCTTTTGTTAGCGTTGGAGTCGCTACACCTTTTAAGATCGGCCACAGGAAGGACATGACTCCGTGACTCTGTGGGCCAGGCCTGCTTGCAATACGGTGCTGTGTTCTTTTTTTTTTTTTGTGTGTGTGGGGGTGGGGGGGGGGGGGTGGTAGTAGGAAATAAGGGTTTGGGTCCAGGTTTGTTCTCGGTCGCGGGCGTGCATCTGTGAGCTAGCGTGGACTATCTACAGCTGTTCTTCCGGTCGGTGCGACGCTGGCTGCTTGCGTCATCAGCTCAACTGTCGCATAGCGTCTCCCAAGCCGTAGCACGACTAGCGGTAGCTATCATTGGTGTCACCTGTCCGCGTCGAACGGGCCGTTGGCTGAGTGAGCGCTACGTGGACGTCTTGATCCTTAGCTGGAGGTTCTTCGCTCGCTAACGCAGAAGTCTTGGGCAATTTTTTTTCTTTGAGGCTTGTTCATATGTCGACTATGGCTCCATTCTGTAGTAGCGTGCTGCTGGTAGCCACATCGAAGCACGACAACAGTGCGAAGAGAGGCCGGGCAGAAAGAGAGGGAGACGGAAGAGAGTGGGACGTGCAATTGCCATGTGATAGTGCAAGTGTGAATGCAGAAAGACGTGAACGGAGGAGTGACGACAGAAACTGGCGACCATACGGGATGACCCAGAATGCATCCTATAGCGCTTTTGTTAGAACGTTGGAGTCGACCACCTTACCCCAACTTTTAAGATCGGCCACAGAAGGACCTGACTCGTGACTCTGTGGCCAAGGACTGCTTGCAATACGGTGCTGTGCCTTTTTTTTATTTTTTTTGTAGTTGTTGTGTTGGGGGGGGGGGGGGTGGGTAGTAGGAATTATGGTTTGGGTTGTTTGTTCCGTCGCGGCGCCATCTTAGCAAGCCGTGGATAACAGTTTCTCGGCGGTGCGCTCGCTGGCTGCTTGCCCCTCATCACTCCTCACACCGTTCTACGTACCCACACTATCGGAGCATCATTGGGGTCACTCTCCGCGTCAAGGGGGTTGGCAGTCTGACCGCTACGTGGACGTCCTTGTTGCAGCTGAGAGAGTTCTTGCTGTAACGCGCTGTTTTTTTCTTTCAGCTCGTTCATTTGCCGGACTATGGCGTCCATCAGGCAGTACTGCTGCTGTTGCCACTGTGTGAGCTCTGCGTGCTGTTCCTCCACCCGCTCGTGCATCGCTGCAAGCGCCGCCGTAATGTGGTGCATGACAGACACGTCGACCGTGGCAGAGGGAGACGCAGCTGGTGACGTTAAAAAGCGGTGATCCGACTCGGGTCTAAACTGCAGAGAGGGTGCGAGGGGGGAGGCCACGGCGCCACGCACCTCCGCCTCGACCAGCTCGTGGACCATGGCAGCAAGCTGTTTGCGGTGTGTCGCCTCGCGTTGCGACTGCTCCACCACGTCCGCCATCAGCGCGTTCAGTTTTGACTCCAGCTGTCCGAGTCGCTGCTCCGCGGCAGCACTGCGCGTGCGGTGCGCCGCCAGTTGAAGTTCCATCTTGCGTACCAGCGTCGTTGGTACCTCCACAAGACCACTTGACACGCTGTCCGCCGCTGTAGGTTTGAGATTGAGGTGTGCTGAATACACATCGGCATGCTGACTGACGGGTCCCCCCGCGCGCGCAGTTTCATCACGTACGCGGCGGATGATGAACTCCTCGAACGCATGCAGGTGCTCGTGCAGTGCGTCCTCATTCAGACTTGGTGAATGGGAAGAGCTGTGATGATCTGCGGAGCCTTCGCTTTGTGGCTGTTGCTGCTGCACACGTTGGAGTGCCTCGTGTGCTGTCCGAAGTGCCACATCGACTGCGCTGCGCAGCCCCGCCATGTCCCCACGTATGTCGTCGAGTTCAGCCGCATTAGACTCCGATGGCATGTCATCTGTCAAATTGCTCCGGGGTTCTTTTTGAGTGTACTTTGCGTGCATTTTTTTTCTGCTGGCGTTTCAGCGATTAGAAGAGTGTTGCAGCTGTTCAATTGCTGCCTCCTACGTTTCCATACAGTTGCGTGACGCAACAGACCACGAAGGGGGAGAGCATGGGTGGAGGAAAGAGAGGGGAGGAGAGGCGCTGAGAAATAACGTGGGGACCAACAGGACTGCTAACAACCATCACGATAGCAGGGCAGCTGCAAGAGAGCCGGGGTGAAGAGTCCGCGCGAAAACACGTCCTCACTCGCAAATCATGAGCCTCCGAGTACGCATCTCTGCGGCACTGTGTGTCAAACTCTTTTGCCGAAGAAGACGTACCAACCGTAGACAGGGAGCACAGAAACGTGCAGCAAGGAGGTCCGAACCGGCAAGTCGTCACCGTTTTTTTTTTTGTCAAAAGCTCATTGGTATGACCGTATTCACACACACACACAAACTGCAGCTCATTAGTTGTAGGTCGTGTTAAAACAGCGTTTGTGTTGATCAGTGGCGAATGGAGCAAAGAGGGGACAGGATCTGTCAAAACACAAAAAAGCAAAGAATAAGAATGAAGAACAAAAGAAAAACGTGTGTGTGTATTCTAAAGAACAGTAGGAACCAAAAAAAGAAAGGAGGGAAAGGGATAAACCGCGGCAACAGAACAAAAAAGGAGACAGCCATCATAACAACAAACAAATGAAAAAAAAACCTGTGATTCGGAAATCACAGGGTGAAAAGTCGTGGAAAAACGCAAAAGCAAACCACGGAAAGCAAATACTAACAAAACAAGCCAACCGAGCAAAGCTTAGCAAAGAAACTCGAACGGACAGGAACAGCAAAACACACTTCGGATTATTGCGCACATCCCCGCAAAGGCACTGTAGAAAAAAAAAAAAGGTGGGCCAGAGCAAAAGAGTTGGCATTTATAGACAGAGAGAGGGGCTTGTCTGTACGTCCCTAAAGCAAGGAAAGAGCCCCTTGACACGGAGAGAAGCAAATGAACCTTTTCGTGAAAGTCGTACATAAATGGAGGTAAAAAAAAAGGTGGGGGAGCTACCCAGCCATCGCTCCAACGACCACGACATCTTCGTGGTGAAAGCGTCATGACAAAAAAAAAAGTGGTTCGTTAGGCAGCACGCGGCTTCGACGGCAGGTCCCCTGCAACCGACCGGGCCTCTTCGCCAACAGCATCATTGCGCTTCGCCAAACTCAGCACACCATCGGTGCACTCGGATAGCTTCTCCTTAATGCGCTGATGCTGTGCCATGCCTAACGGGTCGTTGTGCCCGGTACTCTGCGACGAGCGCGCTCGCCGGCGCGCCTCCTCCACACGCACGCGGAACCGCGTCACCGTGCTGCGTAGCGTTCGCAGACCTAACAGCACGAGCGGCTCGTAGTCGGTACTCAGCGCTATCTGCACCAAGTCGACCATCCCCACCAGCGAGTCGATCGTTAGCTTCTCCTTCATGCGTTGCTGCTGCATTACGGTGAGAAAGTCAAAGAGTGGACCAAACTCCTGACCATCCTCGTAAAGACGTCGCAGCTGCGCTATCGCCTCCGGCTGCTTCTCCGTCCACAGGGTGCGTACAGTGTGCATCGTATCGACACGTCGGCGCAGGGTGAGAGCGGTGTTACCGCCTTCACGTGAAAGCTGGTCAACCAGCTGCAGCTCCGAGTCGTGCTGACCCAACGAAGACGGCGGGGCCTCTGGAAAGGTGGGCCCACTGGCACTCCACTGCGGCTGTGGCGGGGACGGCGTGGCACGCGGCGGCGTCGACGTCGGTGAGGTGGACTGCAGAAACGCCTTGCCGGTCCCGTTGCTCTCCGGCGCGGAGGACGTCAGAGGTGAGCAATCGGCTCTGGGAGGCCGTCGCTTCACTTCCCCTACAACAGCACCGTTGCTCTTCAGCGTTGCGATGGGCATGCGCTGCGGTGGTGGCGGTGTCGAGGGCGACTTAATGGAGGTAGGCGCTGCAGCGGACTGCGGTGCCGCCCTCGCCGGAGTGTTGCTGCTGTGGAGGTCGTGCAGCGGCAGCTTGCACTTCATCGCGGTAGAGCCGGATGTTTCGACAAACCACGCCTCGTCAGCCGCTGCAGCGTAGCCGACGTCGCCGATCATCATCCACGGCGCCTCTACGGAGACGGCGGTGCGGTCGCTGAGGTTGCGCATGTCGTAGACGCGGGCGTTGTGGTCTGAGGTGGCGAGGAGGTGTACGCCGCAGAAGCGCACGGCGTCGATGGGTGTGTGCTGGCTGCCGCTGCGGAACTTCAGCTGGAAGGAGTCGAGGTCCCACATGGAGACGGTGCCGTCACCACTGGCCACCGTCAGGTAGTACAGATCCGGGTGGAAGTGGAGACTAGTGATGGCGCCAGTGTGCAGCTCGAATTTGTGGATAAGGCGGCCTGCAGCCAAGTCGTAAAGCCGCACCACACCACGCGCGCAGCCCGTCGCTATCCACTTGCCGTTTGGTGAGAACTGCACGGCGCAGAGTGGGGCTGTGGAGTCCTTGTAAGACTGCCGCCCAGAGGATTTGCGGACGTCCCAGACGCGCAGGATCTTGTCGGTAGAGACGGTGGCGAAGAACTGTCCGCTGCGGAACACGTCGATGTCGGTCACGGTGGAGTTGTGCCCGCGTGTGAAGGGGCGGACCACCTCCTCGGAGCTGAGGTCCCACATCAGCAGCTTGCCGCCGTCGCTGCCGCCGACGACGGAGGTCTGGTCTGGGTCGAACGCGAGGGCGGTGACGGGGTCCGGCAAGCCCTGAAGCCACGCGGTGCGAGTGTAGCCCGAGAAGGGGTAAATGTGGATCGACGCATCTCGCCCGCCAAACCCAACCAGCGGCTTGGCGCGGCTGTCACTAATGCGGCAGAACAGCGCGTCGCATGGCAGCAGGTGCTCCGAGACTGTGAACATGGCAGCCGTGACGGGGCCACTAAGACGCAATGACTAGATGGAAGTGAGTGGGAGAGAGATGCACACACACACACACAAAACAAAAAAGCGGGAGGAAGGAGGAGGAGGGATGGCTGATGGTACTCAGAAAGTTCAGCAACCACAAAGTGAGTCTGCCTGCGTGATGTGAAGGTACAAGCGCAAAAAGCAAAACAAGAAACAGCTGCTGTAAGAGGGGGAGGATGATCTAAAGAAACAACAACAAACAAACAAAAATAAACTCGAAGAGACAAATAGAAGAAGAGCGGGTGAATGGTGAAAAGAAATAGCACAGTAGAGTGTGCGTATGCGCGTGCGACTGTCTCTTCTTGTCGCCCCTCGGATGTGAAGATAACGTTGCTGCCCACGACTGGCCGATGGGGTGGTAGGCCCTCGCTGCAAAGCCTGTCAGTGAAGCCAGAGGAACAACGGCGAAAAAGGGTAAAAGTAGGGAAAAGTGATACTAACACCAAAAACACACACGTACACGAATTCTACAAGTTTCAAAGGGCTCAAGCTCTGTTGCAAGAGAGAGTCTTTAAGGCAAAGTTGTGTATTGTGCGACGGTGCGCTTCTCTGCGTTTGCTGTGTGTATTTGGATGTGTGAGCGTGCAGTTGAAAAGAGATGAAAGGTGGGAGGGAAGAAGTGAGAAGGTGTGTCGGAGTGAGATAGTGCGCTTCCCATACGAGCTGGACACATCGATCGCGCCTTTTGAAGGCAAAGTACAAAGATGCCTTTCCGGCGAGTGTGGCATTGGATTTCAATGACGTGTGCAGAACTCGAAACCTCTGCCACGACAAAGTAAGAAAAGAGAAGAAGGCAGCGAGGCTAAGGTGACTTCACCTTTTCTGTCATATTGCAGCACAGGAGAAGTTGGGCTTCTGTTTTTTTTTTGTTGTTGCTCTGGTCACTTGGCAGGTGAGGTGAGAAACACTTGCAGCAACAGCATCAAACACCGACGCAATGATACTTGCGAAATTCACAAAAAGAGAGCGACTTTGCGCCTCGCCGAGGTCCGTGTTGCTTTCCAGGGTGCGCGGACGTGAACCTCACTGCAGCCCCGTCCCTTCTACGAAGCCTTGAAGTAGATTTCCCCAAAGTCCTTAGCGTCGCGCCGCTGATACTGAGATGCTTCCTCTGGGGTGTCCTTGGCGTGCAGTATGTCGAAGCACACGGCACAGTAGTAGGCAGGACTTTCTGGTGAGAGTGGGTCTTCGTAGAGCACCACCGTTGCCGGGAAGAGGCGACACAGCAGACAGCGTCGCGCCGCATCACGCACCTTCGCCACCCGGTGTGGGAAGTCCCCCCGCTCCCTTCGCGGGTATCCGCGGAGACTTCGCACGTGCGACAGGTAGAAGTAGTGATCGCAGCCCCCGCAGTGACGAAGCAGGCAGTACTCACCCATCTTCACATCGAGCTCCGCGAAGGTGGTGGTGGCGGCGCTCTTCACCGGACACCGCGAAAAACCCTGGTGCTCTGCCGGACGAAACGTCAGAGGATCCTGCAAAGGATCGTTGTTGCGGATGGCCTTCGTCAAGTCTTGATAGTCCGCCGCGTCGCAATGGCGGTCGTCGATGTAGAAGGTGCCGTGAATGAAGAAGAAGGCATTGCGTGACGTCTGCAACGGGTCACGCACCGTGACACAGTCCACGGCGTCCAGGAGGGCAGTCAACAGCTGACAGGACAGCACCGCCCACGCCTCGCGTGGTTCCTTAGATCGAATTCCGTGCATCATGAACTCCCACCGGTGTGTGTGCTCTACACAGAAGTCTTCACTTGAGTCGCACCGGGTCTGGATGGACGCAGGGGAGAGGTCGTTGGAGCTCAGCGGCGATGGGTCGGAGCGGGTCATCTTCTCGTTTTCACGTTTAAAGCTCTCTAGACCCGCGACCGCGCTCTGGAAGTGATCTGCGATCTGTGCTTCTGCCTGCTTGATGGCCTCAGCCTGAACGAGGTAGGGGAGGCGGGTGTCTTTGCTGCCCAGCTTTTTTAGTTTCGTTGCCACGTCAGGCAGCTGCCGCACTGCCTCCGCGTGCACCTGCGCTAACAGCATCTCTGTCTGCGAACAAACTTTACGCACTGGCAGTGCGGTGAGGCTGTGAGTGCCGTACTCACTCTCCCACGCTGTTGCCGCAGAATCGAGAAGCGCTTCGCAGTCCTGCAGCTGCTGCTCTGCGCGACTCAGAGTAAAGGTCAGGCCGTAGGTGCAGCCCCGCATGCCTAGCTCCACCGGGAGCCGCACCGCCGTCCCGGGCTCGAGGGGGGCGTCGGCGGGCATGCTGGACAGCGGCTCCGTGTTCACGGCGCGAAGATCTTCCAACGAGGTGGCGGCCTCCTCGTAAGCGATGCGGCGCAGCGTCATCGGCCGAGACGTCTGCGGAGACGCAGGTGAGGCGGATGAAGAGGCAGTGACAGAGGAGATGGAGGAGGAGCCATAGTCACTGCTGGGAACGATGAAGGTGAACGGATCGACACGAAACGACCGTCGACGCTTGTTGGAGCTGCTCATGCTTTTTTTTTTAATAGACGTGTTGGTGGGAGGGGTCTCTGCAAAAGAAAGAACAGCGACTACAGTAGAGGTGCAGCCTCTAAAAAAGAAAGGAGTAAAACGAGCGAAAGGAGTGATAATAAAGCAAAACAAAGATGAATTTCGCGGAGTTGGAAAGGCACGACTAATGATGATCTCGGCTTCTTTCCAAAGAGCGCATATGATTAAGCTGTAGATCCGCAAGGTAGCGTTGCAGCTGTCAAGAGCCGAAGAGATCGTTGTCTGTTTGACAGAATGTGTTAGAGAGTGCCTGCGAGTCTGGCGCGATAGGAGCCAAGTTGCCAACGACGCATTCTCTCTCCCCCCTTACTCTCTCTTCTTCACACACACGTTGAGATGTGACTGTACAACAATGTCATTGCATTTTTTTTTTCATATTAGTTTGAATTGGCTTTTGCTGTTGCATTCTCTCACGCACACACACACACACACACAAGGATATATGTATATATAGAGATACGAAGTGTGAAGACAGCAGTACACAGCGGCACACGTGATACTCCAACGTGAGAACAGCAACAATAAGAAACGACTTACAAGTAAACTCCTAAAAAAGGAATGAAGTGTACAAAACGGCAAATCAAAAAAAAAAAAAGAGCATCTGTCCTGCACCACACGCACGCACACACGCACACAAAACACAAATTCACTGATGAGCCGTGAAACCAGCAGACGGATACTGGGGATGGGAGGAGGAAAGAGAAAAGAAGTCTATGAATGAAACAGGCAAGCAAACAACACACGCATCTCTCTCTCTCTCTCTATATATATATAGCTGCATTTTTCTTTCGCAATAAATGTAGTGAGGTACACGTGCGTCACGATGATACGAGGAGTCTCAGGAGGCATGTAACATGCAGACACGGAAAACAGTACAAAAAAAAGAGACCAACGCCGGGAAGAAGAAACACGCGTGCACAAAGACACACACTCACACACACACACACACGCACACGCACACAACAAAAAAGGAGGAAGTACGAGCAAAACGATTTTGCTTGATGCAGACAATGAAGATCGGCACATGAGTAGATTCCAATATCCAGAGCGATGCAAGCAGCGAAAAAAAAAAAAAACATCATCAACAACAACACACGGCCAAGCGAAAAGCAGGAAAAAAAAAGAAACCCAGTATTTGCGGAATGAGTGCAGTTTACCCTCACGTGCTTTCGTTGATCCCGAATGCGATACACACGCTGCGTGTGTTTGTGTGTGTGTGCGTGTCATCACACAAATACACATCGAGAACAAGAAAAAAAAAAGCGACATTACACATTTCAGTGGTGGCGGTGGTAGCAAAGGTCTATATATATACAAGCAAGCGCTGATCTGCAGATTATCTTTGCAGAGTTGCGGAGCGTAAGGACAACAGCGATAAGAAGAACAAAAACAGAGGCGGAGCAGCAGGTACACAGTCGTCAGCGTAGCAATCCGTTTAAAACTGGTTTTTGAGCGTGTGCGAGTGCCTTAAAAAACAAGAGCGTTTTTTTTTGTTCCCATGGAAACGGTGGTGCAGCTCTCACAGCGGCAAACACGTGATGACTAATGCACCATCGGCTGCGGTGGGCGAGATTCACCAACGTCAGAGCACACACGCACCTGCAGTACAAAATTAGGCTCTTTTTTTTCGTCAGGCACCAGCCTCATTGAGCCAGGGCTGGCGTGGCGTGTGCGAAAAAACGATCGAAGAGGCTACCGGCATAAAGAACGGAGCATGTCTACGTCATCGTTGCCGTCTCAGCGTATCTCTCCGCTTTGGAGGTAGTGATCGACGAGTTGATGACGGAAACCCCTGTTGTCGAGAATGCGCATGCGTCCGTTGCCGCGGAACACACGCACCGCCTCCACTGGCGTGAGTGCGAAGCGGTCCATCAGGTACGCCGCACAGAGGGTGACGCTGCGGTTCACGCCGGCGACGCAGTGCACAAACACTTTCTCACCGTGTGCCAGCAGGTTCGACACGAGCGCGGCAAAGCTGTCATAATCGTTGTGCAAAATGAGGTAGTCCTCCGCGTCGAAGGAGTGCAGGCTGTGCACGTAAAACTCGCGTGCCACTTCAGGGCAGGTAATGACGTCCTGCGCACAGCAGTTGATGATGTGACGAATTCCCAGTGAGTGCAACAGCGGCACCATCTCCGCGTCTGGGAAGCCGCCGAGGTAGAGCATGTTCTCCATCAGCGTCGTCACCGGTGGAAGCTGATCTGCCGGGTACTGCGCGTTAACAGGATCGAGCTCGGCGTCCAGGTTCGACCGCCACGTTAGGCACTTCTGTGGAATCTGCGGGGTGTACAGCAGATGCGCCATCGCGTGCGACGTGCTGCTGTTCGCCGCGTTTACCCGCTGCACCTCTGGTGTCTCCAGGTAGGAGGAGATGCTCATTGCAGGGGCGACGAGCTCGTGCGTGGTGGGTGGCCGCCACGGGGTGCTGCTGTTGTTGTTCACGCCGTCCGTCGGCCAGCCTTGCAGCGACGTGCGACCGTAGCAAAGATCACTGGGTAGGTTCAGTGAGATGGGCTGAAAAGCCCGCAGTGGTGAGCGCGGGTCGCGGGTTGGGGAGGGCAGCGATGCCGCAACACCGAGTCCGTAGCTGGGCCGCGACCCGACGGAGCTGCGGGTGTCGGAGGGACGTGGGAGGCTCTCGAAGGGCTGCATCGTGGTACTCTTGTCCAGCGAGGCGGCCCCGCCGTCGTCGTGGTCGTCCTCCTCGTTGACGAAGCAGAGATGACGGCAGGAGGAAAAGGCGTCATCGCTGCTGCAGCCACCCATCGCCGGTGGGGTGCAGCACCGCATTTCCATCGTAAGTCGCAGACACAAAGTCTGAATTTCTGAATGGATATATATGCAAACAGCTGAAGGTAGATATAGGTGTATATATCTATGGACAGCCGCAAAAGCAACGCGGGTCACGAAAAAAATGAAAAAGGAGAGCGGTGAGGTGAAAGACTACACACCGCACTTGCTGGTGAGCGTGAATGAACCGTGAAGCAAACTAACAACCAAGCAGCGGCACACACAAGCCCATCTAGAAACACCGGATATAAGGATGTGACCAAACGCAGGCGCCTCTGAGCTTACAAAACCAATAATAGCGAGGAAGAAGATCTAAAAAAAGAGCTAACAAGCAAGGAAAGACGTCAGATTATATGTAGAAGCGACGGAGAGACACTTCAAGACACAGAAGCCAATCCCATGTATCTATAGAGCGGTATACATAGAATACAAAAAAACGAGAAGAGGGTTAATAGATGTGGAGTATCTGAGGTGGTTGTGTGCACGCGTAGCAGCTGTTTAAAGGACTAAAGTGTAAGAAACAAGTAGAAATGGAACTGTGAACGCTGGAAAGGGTTGTTTGTGTGCGTTTAGATGGTGAATCGATCCTACGATGCCTATCACGCACGTAACTATAACATTAACTACACGTTCAAAAGGGCCTCGCTTGTGGAACAGCAGCAGCGAGTAGATGAGGGAGCATAAAAGACAAAACTCAGCTTTGCATCCGCGCTGAAGAGAACAAAAGTAGGCACGTAAACAGGGGTGTTCGCAATTATCCAAGTTCAAACGGTCTAGTACGACAAAGGGGACATACGCGTGCACGGTATAGGTGAAGATTCAACGCACGCACTCACACACAGACAATGAGAAGCAGGAGATAGAAGTATATATAGCTAGAGGTATTGCGATTGCACAGCTGCGTAAAAAGGGTGCAGTACGACTGCATAGCGGCGTTTGCCGATGCCGACGGGCAGCGTCGAATAAGACTGCAACGTCCTGCGCAACGATCAGTACAGTGCATCAGAGCGTGCCAGCAGTACTCACACACAGAGAAAGAATGACCCTGCGTTTACGTCTTCCGAAAAAGGAGAGACAATACAGTGCGAGAGAGACTGTGCTCACCTGGCAAGTTCCGTTTTTTGTATCACCTTTTCCGCACTTTTCTCACTTCACCATTACACATACAAGAAGCACTAAACGTGGACTCCTCATTGGAAACACCGTTACATACACAAAAACAACTTCGAGAAACAAAAGGGTGCGTAGAGGAAGAAAAAAGGAGAGAAGGAAAGACACAACGCACACACAGCAGGCGAGCGAGAGAAATGCAACACTGCAACGACGGCTGAGAAAAGAAAGGGTAAGCACGTTAGTTGAGCTCGTGGAGCATGTAGATGCGGGCAGCGCGACGGTGCTTCGGGCTGAGCTTCTTAATTGCCTTCTCGTTCTTGATCTTCTGCACTACCATGCTCTTCTTTTCATTCTCGATCTTACGTTGCTGATTTGCCTTGCGTGCCTCAGCAGCGCGTTTCTGCTCGGCATTGATGTCATCCTTCAGCTTCTGCGAGAGGCTGCGCACACGCTGCACGCGCTCCTTCTCTTTCATCTTCTGATCCCACTTCTTTTTGCCAGACGACTTCACCTTGAGCGAGTCCAGCTTGTGCTTCGGCTCGCCTGGCCGTTTCTGGAGTTTGCGCTGCTCTAACGCGGCCATGGTGCAAACAAGACGCACTGCTTTCTTTTTTTGTGTGTTTGTGGTGTTTGGATAAAGAAGATCACTGGGCTTTGAGAGACAGATCACACCAGCCAAAGAGTTAAAGTGAACAGAAGGAAGGAAGGCGGTATGGAAGGGGGTTTGAGAACGGTAGGATGGCAAGAGACAAGTGAAAGGTGGTGGCGGAGGTGTGTGTGTGCGTGTGTGTGTGTGTGTAGGATCACGACCTTCTTTTATCGAACAAACACACAGGTGCTGATGCCAACACCGACGCGGCCATCTTTTTTTTTCTTTTTATTCACTTCTTCATGTTCTCTGACGGGGTTTTCAAAGTCCACACCTCCCTCTTCTCATAATCTGCGTAGAGTGTTCTCCAGAGCGTCAACCGGCAACCATGAAGAAAAAGAGATTAGTCGTTGGTAAAAAAAAAAAGAACCAGAGCAAATAACATCGGCATGAAAAACTTGCGTTCCTTTCACGGCACAGGCTCCACAAGCGTGCCAGTGGGTGACATGATGGCAATGAATAAGCACAATCACTGCCATCGGATCGCCACATATAATGCCACGACACAGAAAAACAGGAGAGGGATAAGTACTCAAAAAACAACAGTAAACAGCATTCCAAGAGACGTGAAGGGGACGCCATTACATCTCATCAGATTTTCACCGCGTGAGAGCAGTTCAGCAAAACACAAAACTCTCATGAACCTCAACTTGCTCTTCTCTGCCGGACCTCCTCACCAGAGTGAGCTGACATGTGATTGAAGAATTATTGTGAGAACAAACACACACACACACAGACACACAAAGAGCTTCTCCCTTCTTTCCTTCGGTTTTTAACTGCGTTACACAGGCGAGGCTGCCTCAGCAGCGCACCTTATATAAAATCGCAGATAGAAGAGAGGAGGGTATCATCGAGTCTTCACAACCTCCTTCTCTTTCGCTTTTTCTTCTGCTCTTAATGCTGGTGAGGGTGGCCGGCGCGGGCGGCCCGCTGCTGCTGCTGCATCTGGTTGACGTAGTTCTTGTAGTAGCGGTGGTACACCAGCTGCATTTCCGGCTCAATCGCGTCTACGATGTCCGACACACGCTGCGGCATTGCGATGAGCTTCAAGATGAGCTGCTTGTTTGCCTTTTCGTTCCGCAGGTAGACCATGTCAAGCAGATCGTAGATTTCCTCGTGGATGTTGAGCAGCTTCTTTGCACTGGGCAGGCTTCCGCCCATGGCCACCTGCAGCTCTGCCAGAGCCCTGTCTACTTGCATGGTGTGCTGCTGGAAGAGGTAGCGCGTGGCGCGGTAGGCGGAGAGGGAGATACGCTGGAAGTCGTCCGCCTTGGGGTCGTCGTTCATATGCGGGTTTGCTGCCTCGTACTCGTCAACCAGCTTCACACCGTGTACGGCCATGTACGCCTGCAGCGCGCTCACTGCCTTTGCATCCAGTCCGAGGTTGCGGAACAACGTAGCGTTTTTGTCTGCCTCGATGCAGCGCTGCACAAAGTCCGGCAGCGGGGGAAACGCGTTCACCACGTCCTCGCGCACATTTGGTGGGACTATATTGAGCGTGATGAGGGCGTTCAAGATGGTGCGGCGCGATGCGCGTCGCGCGACGTACTTGCAGTCTAACGGAATCCCAAAGTGGCGCATGAAATGGTCGACACGCTCCTTATCGAAGCGGACGTGCCACAGCAGCCGCGGCACCTTCTTGTCGTTCGTGAACTTGTACCAGATGAAGATCGGTGTGGCAATGAGGAGGGCCAGCAGACCAAAGAGGACGAGGCCGTCATGCTCGCGTGAGGTCATGAAGCGTGGCAACGCCACCCCCACTGAGAACTCCTGCACGTTCTTCAGCTCCTCCTCCTCGAAGGCTTGGCGGTCTACAAGGGCCTTGTAGGCACGACGCACCTGCACGTACAGCTCACGCGCACCCTCCGTCTTGTTATGGTCGGGGTGGAAGCGCTTCGAGAGTGCGCGGTACGTCTTCTTCACCTCGGCTGTTGAGGCGGACGTGGGCAGACCGAGCACCGCGTACGGGTCAAAGGTGAGGGAGGCATACATTGCTGAGGTGAGCAGCACAAACCACAGAATAGGCACGAGGATGCGGGGACGGACGACAAACTTCAGAAACTTCGGCATTACGCAACGCAGAAAGAAAACCTTCTCGGCGCAGCACACCTTGGCACCCGCCACAACGGTGGCCGGGTCCTTGGCCACGGCGTAGAGCACGCGTGGGATGTAGGCCAGCGACTCGTACATCTCCGTCAGCGGGTTACTCATCGTTGCCTGCTCCTTCTTGGTCGATTGGTAGTAGAGCATCAGCCGACGACCTTTGCCGATCATCCATGGGATGTACAGCGCAATGAGAATGACCGACGTCACTGCGAATGCGAAGGAGATGAAGCTCTCATCGCTGCCGCCAACACCACCTTCCGCTGCCATCGTGGTGCGTGTGAGTGGATAGGAAATGCAAAGCAAAAAGTAGGAATGCAAAATGGAAGCCCAGCACGAAAGTGGAACGCAGAAGACTTGCACTACACCTCTGTGTTTGGCAGTGTACTGGAGGAGGCCGAAAAAGAAGGTAGCAACAACAACAATGCAGACAGACCCCAAAATAGCAATTTAACAAGCCAAACAAACAAACAAACAAAAAAGAGCTGCTCGCACGAGAAGGTGTGAGAGAGGGAGAGAGAGGAGAGAGAGAAATAAAAAGATCATGAAAGGACAGGCGTGCTACACTCGTGCAAGCAAGCGCCGACATACACAAAACTCAGTGCAAAATAGTTAGACCGGTATCGAAATGTTCTCACGAAGCAGACAAACCAAAGCTTGGTGTCCAAGACACCACAGCCACTGAAAGGGCACAGGGAAAAGATGCAAAAAAAAAAGCGATGACCTCCACTGTGTCACTCACTTTACTGTTTTCTCTAAAACTGTTCTCTTTGGGAGAGTTTTCGCAACCGCATTCTTCTTAAGAAACGTGATAAACGTGAGTTGGGATTGTGAAAAGTGACTACGAATGGGAAAAAAAAAACGCGCGAGTAGCGTAGCGCACAAAAACAAACAAGCGTACATGTGCAAACAGACGGACTCAAAAAAGTTCAAGAAAGAACGCAAGCAAAATTTGGTAGTAGTAGAGAGCGGGTGTGACCGTCAGAGTCCTGCTTATTGTTGGAATAGAGAACGAGGGCTACCGCAGTCCAGTTCTTAGCATTCTCCCTTTCTCTGAACGTGAGTTCTAATTTAACCCGTCGTAGTAAAAAAAAAGAAAGAAAGAGGGCTGGGCATCAAAGCAACAAAACAGTCTTACAGAAAAAGGAAGTGGAGTGATTGTTGATGATGTCAAGGCACGAAGGAGGAAGGGGGGGGGGAGGGAGGTAAAAAGAGAATAGACGATGGAGAGTAACACACTTTGAGATTAGTGGCCCGACTGGGGTGCAGCGATTATCAAAGTCCTTAACCCTGGTGAGTTTGTACGGGGATGAGATAGTTCAAGACAAATAAATTTCTGTTATTGTTGGCTTTCATGAAAAGGGATACGTACGAAACGACAGCTTTTTCTTCACAAGCCCGCCTCCAAAGCGGGGCTGGCGGGACAAGAAAGAAAAGCGACGCGGAAGTCGCGGACTATCGAGAGAGAAGGAAGGCAAGAGGAAAAGTGGGAAGAAATACTGCAAGTGAACCACTCCTCTAGACCATACGTCATCCAATCATTCCTCACTCAAGCTTTAAGAGAGAGAGAAAAAAAAACAACAACAACAACAAACGTCGCGTATATTCCATTTTTGTTTCTAATCCACCGTAACAGAAACAGAAACAAACAAACAATGCCCAATTCTGCACAAAGCAAAAAACAAAAAAAAACAGACGAACAGAGCTGCTACTAGGAGTGAGCTAACTCACCTGCAGGTCGATTTGACGATAGAAGGAGAAGAAGGGAGAGGAGGGCAACAACAACAGAAAGAAGAGCATCAGCAACAAAAGAGAGAAAAATGAAGCTAAAAATGAGAAAGGTAGACCAGATAAAACAAAGCTACCGCCTTCGTCTCTTCTGTTCCGCCGTTTCCTACGGCAGGAGCTGGAAACTGCACTGCACCGCGCACATAAGCACTCATGCACACAAAAAAAGAAATAGGAGGAGGAAGGAGAAACTGCAAGCAATACATATTAATCCTCGAAAAACAAGTCTCTGTTAGAGAGAGAGAGGGTACGAGCACAAAAATAGCAGAAAAAGAAAAAAAGGAAGACAGGGATATACTATTGAGCTGTTTTCCGTTTTTTTTTTTTTGGCGGGGGAGTGGTGGGAAGATGAGAAGCAAAGGGGTGTGCTTGGGATCATCTAGGCGGCTTCAAGTTTATCAAACGAACCGAAGTCGGGCATCTCCTTTGGTGTTCTCGTTGCTGGGTTCGCTTCTACTTTTTTTTTTTTTACATTCGGTCACTAGCGGCTGCACAGAAAGAAGACAAGAGCAAATAGCGTCAACCACCGTGCGATACGACGAAGCTCCGCGACAGTCATACTATGTATCGGCGCATCGCCATCATCTCTGTCTTCTCGCTTCACGGCGAATCAGATCACGCGATGGCATCAAAAAAGGCATTTATGGCGCCTTCCATTTTAGACCTGTTGAAGAATAAAAAAAAACTCACTATAACACTTACAACAGCAAAAAAAGAAGAGCTTCACAAGAGAATGAAATATAGCTTTTTGAGTGCTGCAGGTGCATTTAGTTGGAGAAAGGTCGAATGAGTTGATGCCTCCTCACCGCGTGTGAGACTGATCGAAACCGCTACTGCAGGGGAAAACAAAACTAGCTCTAATACTGCAGGAAGAGTTGAAATACGCTTCTTCAGTCCCACCAAAGAGACACACACAATCCCAAAGAGGGGACGCGATGAAAACAGGCGAAGGAAAGCAAGGAGGAGGAGGAGGCAGAAATACGTTTTGTAACACCAATGGGTAAGGAGGTTGTACAGCAAAAACACAGCTGCGCGTCGTGGAATCATTGAACTTGGACTTCCAACCTTCTCTCCCGCTCGGTCTTTATTCGACCTCCATGAGGTGCTCACGAGATTGTGGCGCACACGACGTGTCTTGCAGAAAGGCAAGTTTTTTTTCCTTTTCTGTATGTCCAGCAGACAGAGGTAGCAATAGACAGGCGAAAAGCCCCCTAACACTTCTCTCCCCTTTCTTTTCGTCGCCGTTTGTAACGCTTTCACAATTCAATGCGAGTCAGCAGACACGCTATCTTCATCACTTGCCTCCTCCGAGTCCGTCTTCTCATCGCTGCTGTGCCAGTTGTCACCTGTCGTCGCCTCTCCGGCGGCTGCGCTATCTGTAGGAAAGGGGTGTAGGTAAGGGTGCTGCAGGATGCTCAAGAGCAGCGGCCGCGCCTGTGGATCATTCTTCAGGCACGGCAGCACAAAACTCTTCGCCTGCGGACTTAACGCAGCGAGGAATGGCGAGAGCAAATCCGAGTCGACCAAGTCGGCCGTCGAGCACGACCGCGCTTGCACGCAAAGCAGCTGCAGGAGAAGAACACCGAGGCCCCACACGTCAGAAGCGGCGCCGTACGGGGCACCACGCAAAATTTCCGGCGCCGCGCACCGCCGGGCCTCCTCACCAAGCAACCCCTGTGGCACCATCGCACTCATCGGCAACTCTGCTTCCAAAAGCACCACACGCGACGGATGGCGAACATGCTGCCGTACCACACCTAGGTGGACATGCCCGTGCACGACGCCGTGTGCGTGCAGGCGCGCAAGTGTCCGTGCAACGGAGCGGATGACGGCGGTGGCCACCTCGTCCGGGAAGGGAGAGGGTCCCGTGGGAGATGCGTATGTGTCGCTCGTGCCGAGCTGTGCGCACGCCAACGCTTCGTTGACGTCAACAGAGAGATACAACGGTGAGCAGGAGGCGTGCGTCACTGGAGGGATCGTGAGTGGCTGCTGGGAGAGCAGCGGCTGCAAGGCGGCGATGCGACCATTGATGGCGGCGAGGGAGGCGGGGTAGATGCTGGCCTTAGCCACTTTGTACGCCCACAGCTGCGGTTGCTGCCTGGCCATCTTTGTCTCTGCTAACGATGTCACCATGCGTCTGTTTCTTTTTTTAATTTACAGTAACCTACAGAAGTCCGCAACGGCATCGGCAGGAATGGGACTCCGGTTAATGCTGCTCAGACACGCAAGGATGCTTTAAGCAGTTTCAATAAGCGCAGCACGCACGAAACACACGTCGGAGGCTTCGCGTTTTCTTATCTACTTTTCTGTGTCGGATGTCGCAAAACGCAGCCTTTGGTTTTCACGTGACAAAAGAAAAGAAGGCCGGAGACAGCTGCACAGGAAGAGATGATAAAGGGTAAGTGAGAAGCGCAAAGAGAACCGCGGAGGGCAAACTCGGCGGTTAGGAGGCAGCGCCATCGTAGCAGCATGGTAACCCGATGCGTCGCACCACCCACAACATCGGAGAGGGGGAGGTTGGAAAGAACCCGGCGGCCAGTAGCGTGCTCACAGTTCTTTTGTCTTTTTCTTTCTTCCAGTTTCCTGACAAAAGCGCGCTTCGCCCTATTTTTCCTCTCTGTTGTGTGCAGACGTCAGCACCTGTTTTTGACAAGGTGTATCGTTAGCTGACCGTCTGAGCGTGAGTATCGATGAAAAAGTCTTGGATTTCATTGTGATGAGAGCTGCCACGGTGCGCCACAGCCAATGAAGGTCGCTGGCTAATGAAACGCACGTGACGGTACGCACGTTGAGCCAGGCTGCACACAAACGCAGTGCTTCTGAAAAAAGAGAAAAGAAAGGAAGGTGCAAGTAGGACAGAGAAAAAAAAAACAGACCCACCAAAGCAACAGCGGGAGCGTCCTTCGCCGCCCGCGCTCATCCTTCGTCCTTACTGTCCTCTTTCTTGTTTGCCGCGATTTGCGTCTTTCAGTTCTTGAAAAACACAATGGGCTCGTCGAGCGTGGTTGCGCCAAGAAACGGGATGTCGTGAGCAAAGTCCTGCGGAACGTAGCGTGACGGCGAGGGCACATTGCGGTCAAGAAGGCCGTAGGTGGCGAAGAAGGAAGCCACTAGCGAGCCATTAAAGAGATGAAACTCTGCGATAGGCTTTACAAACTTGGCCATGTGCTGTCGCATGACGTCCATCTCCTTCAGGGACTCCTGCTGCGCTTCAATAGCTTGCCGGGACTGTCGTCGCTCCAGCATACCGCGTATCTTGCACCGCTGCTCGTGCATGCCGACGCAGAATTCGTAGTAGCGGTGCTCCGTGTTGGCGCGCATGCTGGCCAAGAAGAGGTACCACGGCTCCACCGGCAGCTTCTCCACTTCCTTCACGAACAGGTCAGCAATGCTGGAGCTCAGCGGGGGGACACCCACGTCGCGGTGCAGCTTCCGCACGGCAGCCCCGCGTGGGCAGCGAGTTTCTAAGAACGCGTCCAGCGGCATCTCGTGCACGCCGGTAAAGTCAGCATAAAGGAGATGCGGCTTGCCGTCTTTCACGCTCGACACGACCGCCACGTCGTCCCAGCATGACTTGAGGAGCACCTTCGAGATCCAGCTGTACGCCACATGACTCCACGTGGGCAGCGTGTACCACCGGTTGCACAGCGCCACCACATCCCCTACCTCAAACTTGGCTGGTGGGAGGGGTGTCACATCCCAGGTGGCACGGTAGTACAGGTCCCGTGACTCCACCACGATAAGAAAAGACAGCGGCAGTGCCTGGCAAATTGCCTTGCCATGCAACTTTAGCCACGTCTTCAGCGGTATTTTAGGGCTTACAGTGGTCATTGACAAGATGAAGCACACACACCTACACACACACCAGCAAATCAAATAAAGAGGAAGTAAAATGGAAATGGCGAAGCGCCTACCTTGAAGTGCACCACCGCGGCCTCCTTCCCGACGTTTCTGCTCCCAGCTACTGGTACAGGCGTACGAGTTATACGAAGTGGCCGTTGGCTAGAAAAGGAGGGGGGGGGAGGTTAGGGGAGAGCGCACGCAATACGCGAGATGTGCAGGAGAAAAAACAGACCAAGATCACCGCGATGAGACGAAGCATATCAGATAGGTTTAGAGCAGTTGAGGAAGCGCGCGGAGCACCGTACTAACCTTCTTTCTTTCCACTTTGCTTAGTGCAGCGGCGACGACTCGGACTTGATTTATAAAGCACTGCAGAGCAGCGTCAACGAGTCAGCAAAAAAAAAAAAGGGATGTCATACTCCGCCACCCTTCTCGACAGCAGCGAGAGCGAGCCAAAACGACTCGACTTTGCTGGATCCCTTCCTTTGTCTCTTCATCGCCCTCCATGGGCTTCACGTTGTAGCTGTCGATCCTTAGCTTCTAGCAAATACGTGTAGTAGTAGTAGTAGTGGTACACTGCAAAGACGACAACAGCAGAGGCAGCCACCTTACAAGTGAAACCCCCACAGCTGTACCCCGGACGTGAAGAGGCGGATGCAGCGGGATAGACTTGGCGATGGAGCCGCATGCCAGCTGCATTCGCACGGCAATAAATATGGTGGGCTGTGGCTTCGGCAAGACGAGAGGAGCGAAAAAAAAAAGAGGAAAAGAGGCGCTCATTACTAAAAGGAGGTGCTTGCGATGGCGGGAACGCCCACATTTGAGCGAGACAACCCTTGCAGCTCCCGTGACATCTTGTCAATGATCTTCTGACACTCATCCCGCTCGCGACGCAGACGCGCCCGCTCCTGCTCGTGGGCGGCGAGTATGCGACGCCGCTCCGCCTCCCGTTCGTCCTGAATGATGGACATCCGCATTTCCATAATTTGCAGATCAGCCTTCATCGCAGCGACAGTGGCCTCAAGCTGGCCAATCTTCCTCTCACTCGAGGGCCCGGCGGGATAGCGCGGCGTTTGCGCTGCAGCTGATGTTGCTGCTGCGTCCTTCGAAGCGGTTGGCGACACCGGTGGTGCAAGACTACGCTCCTTCTCCAATGCCGTCGCTGCCACCGCCACTGTCTCTGCCGAAACGGCTTTCGCTTCTGCCTCCTGCACGTGACGTTGCAACGACTCGACTTCAGCCTTCAGTCGCTGCTCCGTGGATTTCCACACTGCTTTCGCGTTGTGGTAATCCGCCGCCGTCTTCTTCAGCTCTGTGCGCAGCTTTTCGCAGTGGTTACAGGTGTCTGGCCGAGCGGGAGGTGGGGGCACAGGAATCGGCGAGGTGGCTGCAATCTGCTCCAGCTGCGCCACCTGCTTCTTCAGCTCACGACATCTGGCCTGCTCTTCCAACGCGCGCTGCTGCGCGTAGGCGAGCTCCTGCTTCAGGTGCACCCGCTCCTTCCCCCACGCCTCCTTCTCTGTCGCGAGGGCCTTGTCTGCATAGGTCGTCATGGGTCCGCTCTCACGCTCCAGCAACTGCCGCTGCAGCGCATCACGTTCCTCCTCGACCTTGCGAAGGGATTCCTCGATCTCACGCACGCGGTCGCTGTGCTGATGCAAATTGTCTAGGCGAAACGATGCAGTCGACGCGGTGGCGGCTGCTTCTGAGTTCCGCCTCTTCAACGTGGCTGCCGCGCTGCTATGTGGGGAGGATGTCTGCATCATGTTGGAGTCAGAGCGCAACTTCACGGCTGGGTGGTGAAGCAGGTGTGGTTCAGAGCCGCCAATGGCCGCGTTGCCCTCCTGCGACAACCGATCCAGCATTTCCTCGGTTTGGTCCTGAATGCTGCGGAGAAGCCGTGTGAGGGTCTCCTGGTTCCGCAGGAGGGAGTCACTCAGGACAATGGCACGGCGCGTTGCGCGCTGCGCCACCTCGTGTGTGTCAGTGGGTGAGCGAACTCCTTCACCAACACCATCTCCACCGTTGCGATGGTCATACACGGCACGGGAAGACGGAGAGGGGAGCGGTGTCGTGGACAGACGCGCAGACGTGCCGGCACCGCGGTTCTTGCGTTGCTGCATTACCGCCTGTAGCAGATGCTTCGTTTCACGCGAGAGCTGCGGCTCGGTGAGCAGATCGTTCAGAAAGTCATTGGACGGAGTTGCCCTGTCTGCCGTTGCATCGCCGCCGCTCTCGTAGTTCTCGTCTTCGGTAGGCCGAGTGCATGAGACAGATGCACGTCTCGAGTTCACGCCATCGACATCGACAGACGCCACCAGAGCGGGAAGGAGGACCTCTTTATGCATCGTGATGTGGTAATACAGCAGCTTGTCAAAAGCCTCTTCCAAGTGCGTGGCCAGCTCCCGCACACTGTGCGCCTCCTGCACAGCTTTATAGCGCTCTTGCTCAGCAAATACCACTTCGTCGATGAGTTCCGCGAGATGGTATTCGCGCTTGTGCAGCAGGTCCTGCAGGAGGGCAACATCACGCTGACTCTCTGGGTTAACGGCAGTGAGTGACATCGCACGTGCTCTACGCGTCGCGTGAGATTATGCAACAAATCGAATGGCGAGAAAAATAAAAAATGAGAGCAGACAACAACAACACCAACTAAAAAGCGAGCTTTCTATATAGAACAGAGAAAGAGCACCATGAAAGTGGAAGAGTAGAAGAGAAAGCAGCGTGATACGGATAATGCACCACAGGCGTCGTTGCTACGCGTGGAAAAAGACAGAATAACTTAGAAAAAAAAAACTCTGACTTCTGGCACGACGAACTCAATCGTGCCAGCGAGAGAGAGAGAGAGATTTTCGGACAGCGTACAGGTAGAGAACCCACAACACAACAATAAAACACGTCGAGCCACTTCGCCACACACACACGCACGTTTGCGGAAGGGGAGGGGCGGAGAAAAAAAACGAGCTGCTGAAGCGTAAAGGGAACGTAAGTGTTGAAATTACAGCACCAGCAAAAAAAAAAGGACGTTTAGGGATGCATGTGGAGAGGGGGAGAGGAAGAGGGTGCAAGACGGAAGAGACTGAAGTCTGCCACACAAACACACTTCTTTTTTCGAGCTCTCCGTCTTCTTGACAAAAGAAAAGAGAAACCTCGGGATCAACGGCCGCGCAAAACTGTATCGGCCGAGAGCATACGCGTCAATGCCACATCTGGCATCACCGAATGAAGAGAACGCTCTTTTTTTTTCCCAATCATCGGCACGTTTCGTCGACTTCCTTCAATGCCGAGTGAATTTTGCAGGGAGGAGGAAGTGATAGTATAACGGCTGCTTTCTTCGCAATGCACTTCCTCTGCGCTTTATTTGAAATGGACTGTGTGGTGAGCCGGTGCAGCCCCATCGTTAAGTGCGAGAGATGAAAAAGAAAAAAAGAGAACAGCGAGAACGACTCTGTGAAACAGCTAACAAAGAGAAAAAAAAAAGCAACAACACAAACAACAGCAACAACAACAAATTCAACAGCGACAACGTCGAGAAATCAGAAAAGCAGCACAACATGTGCGTTACCAAAAGAGAAACAAACATCAGCGTCCTCGCCCCTGTAACTTTTGAAAATGGCGGCAATCACACACGAAATCACGGCGAGAAGTGAAAGAGGGCCTCCCCAGCCTTCACTTCGTCCCCAGCCCGCTTCAGCGTGGTGCATTCCTTTGGCACATCCATCAACACAATCACAGAGGAGCCCCACTTAAAGGTGGCGACCCGCTGACCTTTCGCGAGCAGCGGCCTCGACGAGTACAAGTTGTGCAGCGCGTACTCCGGCGGATCAAGGTAGTTGGTGCGTACGCGCTCGTCAAGGTGGAGCTGAATGCGTCCCGTCAGCGTGCTACCCACCAGTGCCATGTAAACCGGCGACTTGTCTTTGCCATCAGAGCTCCCACACAGCACAAGTCGCTCGTTCATCGTCAGCACGGAAGGAATCCAGTGGAAGCCGGCCGCCGTGGTCGGAAGGAGCGCACCGGGCACGTAAATGCTCTTTTCACAATAAAACGGAACAGGGGAGATTACGTGGTGGAAGTCCTTGTTGCGCATGTGGATGATAGCAGCAACGCGCCGGTGAGTCGTCGTATTCAGCGGCGGTGGGGTGTCTTGCAGAAGAGCGCCGATGCCGTACGACAGCCCTTTTACCTGCACTAACGTGGTATCGCGTACGTCGGGGTACAGCGACAGCAGGACGCCATCGCATGGCGCGACGACCGCTGCCGTCGCATCCACAGGTCGCGCGTCACGTCTCCAGTCGCGGGTGTAGAACTGCTGGAACGTCTCGAGATCGCTGAGCTGCTCGACAGACTCGGTCATGTCCACCTTGTACCACGCAATCACAAAGTTGGCCGCTGCGTGGTGCATCCAGGTGGGGAGGGAGAGGTTTTCCGCGAGGCGGCCCATCCCGTTCGACAGCGTGTTAAACGGCATGTAACAAAGGACATCCACTAGGTCAGAGGAGCAGAGGCAGTTGCCGCCCTCGGGATGTCTGGCGGCTTCCCACGCAGCACGTGCGTAGCAGAAGCTGAGGTAGCCACCAAAGCTACCGATGAGACCGAGAAACGCGTAGTGGTAGAGCCATCGACGCATCGGATTCGACATGCGATTCGCCTTGCCGCTTTTATAGAAGCGCAGTAACGGCGCTAGCCGCAGCAGCCCCATCGCTGATCTCTGTCGTTCCTTTTCGAAGGGTCCTCACTTTGCTCCACGAAAGTGAGATGAGAAAGCAAATAAGAAAGAGCGGGATAGAAAGAAATCGCGGGCACAATCAGAGATAAAACACTGAAAAAAAAAAAACGGACGTTGGCATGGGTAGCACCCTACCTCTTTTGTGTCTTCGATGCCATCACAGAAAAGTGTTTTTTTGCTCTTCGCGCGTTCTGACTGCGACGCTTTAGAAGTGTTCAGCTATATATAAGCTGCTAAAGCGCAAAACATCATTGTCTGCGCAAAACTACATTTCGCCCACTCAGTCACGCCTCTCACCGAGTGCAGCATCTTTGATTTATTTTTCTGTTCTTCAACTCCTCTTCCAGATGGAGAGCTCTCGTTACGCGTTTTACACGAAGCCAATAACTACAAGACAACACAAACACATACATACACATGCAAACCATGCTGCATTTTGAAACAGCAAAATAAAGGAGGAGTATTTAGACAAAACAAAAGTCTCTGTGATAACGGATCTTGCCGATCCAGTCAACGGTGTTTTCTCCGGAACGAACATTGTAGCGGAAGGGGTACCGCGAATAAGAAAAAACAGCAGCTGAACACCCGCTAAATGCGTCATGGCGAGGGGTCTCACAAGGACACCTTCACATCCACTTTTCGCGATCATTTGCGCTTCGTAGATGGTGAAGCAGCACTCCCCTCGTCGCCGTAGGGTGTGAAGTCGTTCTCATCAAACGTCAGCTGTGCCGTTTTCCAGCCACTCGAGGCAAACGACAAACCTTTGTTGCGGGGCGTGCGACGTACGGGTGCGGGCGCAGTGGCAGAAGGTGCCGCTGCGTGGCCGGTAATTGGTGCCGTGGTGACGCCGCCGTCTGTGTTGCCTGTTGCTGTGCCGGCACCACCGTGGTGGTGTAACGGCGTTTCGCACATGAGGGGATTCGCCCCTCGTGCGTAGCGACTGCCCGCAGACGGCGGAGCTGGGGAGGAGGCCGTGATGGGACCTCTTCTGCCAAAGTCCGGCTTGGATTGCTTGCTTCGCGCCTTCGCGAAGAGCTCCTCGTTCTCGTCCACCTGCGGGTTCAGCAGGTGACTGAGGTAGGGAAACTGCACCGTCATGCTCGCCTGCAGCACATCTTGGGGGGCACCCTCAGAAGAAGACGAGGTGCGGTTGCGAGGAGTTGCGGTGGGGTTCACAGCGGCAGCAATCCTCTCCCGCAGCGACGTCGCGCGATCACGCACGCCCAGCTTGTTGAGCTCCTTCGCCCTCCCGCGATTCTCGCTGGCGCTACGCGTGGGGTGGGTGGCGTGTGCCGGCGCCACGGCGGACAGCTCCTTTGCGGACGGGAAGCCGAGCCACCGACGGAAGGCAACCGACCGCAACAGCAGCGGCTGCAGGAGACCCACTACGTTCATGCCTACCAAGTAAAGACACACCCCGGAGCGAAAGGTGGAGAAGACGGGAATGATACAGAGGCAGCCGAGGCGGGCACCCCAGATGACGTTCTTCATCCACCCCGTCTTGATTTCTTTTGAAATGGAAAGCTCAAAGTTCAGCAGCGTGATAACACACGTGACCATCGGCAGAACCATGAACGGGTCCGGCAGCGCCAAGGCGCTGCACCAGAGAAAAGAAGAGCTCCCCACGTCCAGCGCCGCGTTCTCGCACATGGCGGACACCTGGTAAAGACCGATCATAATAACCGGCGCCATGGCCAGTGAGGACATGCACTTCCAATTTGACGTTTGGTATTTGCAGAACACGACGCGGCGGTGACTCTTCAGCACGCTCGCCGCGACCTGCACCTCCATGGCCGAGGCGAGGTCGTTGTAGTACACGCGGTTGAAGTCGTCTTGCGGTTTCTTCAGCTCTGGCAGCGCCAGCCGCATCCTCTCGCCAGCGCGTTCGCCGTACAGAGAAAAGAAGAGCGTGCAGAAGCGTGTGGCGGCGCCGACGAGAACGATCAACGTGCCTGCGTCGACGCCGAGGGCGTGTTGGCACGCTGTAAACGCCTGCGCAAACCAAGAAGGATCGCCCACCGCGGCGTGTGTGGTGGCTGCAGCCATCGCGTGCTCGTCAACCGTGCCGAACCATTTTGCGTTCCACGCGCGGTCGAGAAAATCAAAGTACGTCTGCGGTGATGCCTCAGCGGAGGTGGCAGCGGGGGAGGGTGGGACCGTTGAAGCAACATTGCTGCTGGTGGAGGCGCTGATGTCTGCATTAGCTGCGGTGCGGTAGAAGCGGGCTTGTGTGATGGTGTGAGCTGCAGAAAAATGAAGCGTTGTTTGGACCTTCAGTGGCATGGACGGCCGCCGCGCACGACAACACCGAAGCATGCTTCCTTGAACCGGCGTAGGCCCTTAAGTAAAACAGCAACAAGGAGTTCTTGAGTTCCGGCTCGAAATAAGTGAGGAGAGGGGGGAGGGTATGTGTGTGTGTGTGTGTGTGTGTGCGGTGGGGGTGACAGAGAAAAGGGCGGCGACGACGCGAGATGCGAGAGGGCAAAAGGAGGGGATGCTGGAAGCCGAAAATTCAAAGTGCACCACCAAGACAGCGTGCAACACAACGAAAGCAAAAAAACACCCCTTCTCATGCACTGAGAAAGAAACGCACAGTGGGGGCTAGCTGTTCCAATGGTATCTGGTGGTCAAGTCAGCGGTGATTGAAGGCAACACTGACGTTGGTTTTGCGTGAAGATCAAATTAGCGCTCGCGCAGCGATGCTCCAGATCACCCGCAGAGCTACAACGGTTGAGGAGAAAACACACACAGCACACTCGCAGAAAATTATGAGTTGAGCAGTCCTCCGCAAGGGAAATGCACCCACACGCCTGTAGGAAGGAGAGGAGAAGCAAATTGCAACGCCCTGCACGCTCACCAAATCATCCACAATACCCGAGCGATGGACAACATCCGGCAATACCAACAGCAACAGCTCTGAGAGAGAGAAAAAAGAAAACAGCAACACTATTAGGAGGAGATCTCCTCACAGTCCGTAAAAGCGGGCACCTACGCAAGTGCAAGCAAGCAAATAAAGAAAAGAAAAAACACAGTCAATTGGCAACAAGGATAAAAACAACCATTGTGGTTGTGTCGGTGTTGATGCGAGCACATGCAGCGAGGGTCAAAAGTCGAGCCAGTTGCACGAACCCGGCTCTTTCTTTCCTTTTTCTCACTTTCATTCGACCATAACTGGCCGGAGGAGGCGGTCCAGTGTGCGCTGCACAGCAGCCGTCTTTAGCTTTAAAAAACCCTCCGTTACTGCGCCCTCAAGAGACACGAGCGATACTACGGCGGTGTCGGCGACGGACATGGCACAGATCTTTTTGTCAGGAAACACCGCAATCATCTGCTCGAGCGATTCGATTTCCAGTTCTAAGTTCAGCTTGTTCGTTGCCAAATCACATCGCGCGTAGGCACGCCACATGTTTGCCGTGGCCGCCACCACCGGGGCGTAGATGGCCTCCTTCTGTGCTGCCGTGCCAGCGAAGGCACTGGCGATGGCGTTGCCAGACGCGTCTAAGAGGAGTGCCATGATGACACCGTTGCCCACGGCATTGCCGATAACCGCGTTTAGCTCAGAGGCGTTCAGCATTCTCCTTTCAGTGCGTGTGTACGTGTGTATTCGTATGGAGGTAGAAGGGAGGGAGAAGAGGATTTGACGATCCGGCTGGGGTCGCCCCACTATTCAGTGACACGATTTGCCACAGCAGCGCTTCGATACGTTAGCTCCGCAACGGATGCGCTTTTTTAGAGAGTGAGAAATGGTTGAGATCGAGGAGATGGGGTAAAGCAAAGAGAGTGAGAGGAGAAAGAGGGGTGGTGCTCGCGGATGAGGTGCCTCTACACAGTGTCCGTGACTAACGTGAGCGATTTCTGTTTCCTCCTTCCTTCCTTCCACCACCTCCACCCGCCAAGGCGGAAGGACAAAGTTGAGGTCTGAGAGGAAGGAGAACTCAGAGAGACGCAAACGAGCTTTCATTGCCCGACATCAGATGTTGCTATTCTTGTTATTTTGCGTTCTTGGATGTGTGTGGGTGAGGAGAGAGAGAGAAAGAGGATTCCGTTTGGACAGCAGGAACGAGCGCTTCACGTTCCTCTCACTACACAAAAGCAGCTGCAGCTAACCTCGTTGAGCATCGTGAAAGCAGAGGATGGCAGAAGCGTGGAGCAGCAGCGATAACAAACCAACAGTACAGGAAGCAACCATCATAATAGTAATAATAATAATATTGCCGACTAGCGCAGCCGAGCACGCTTCTTGCATAGAGCGAGCGAGTCTTCCTTGTCTGCTTTGCCTCCGCTTCACTGCTGTCCTCCTTGGGCGTGCCTCTGTGCCTGGGGCAGTAGAGCACAAAACACTCGCTCCTCATGGAAGCACGGGCCTTGACTGCGCATGGCAAGTGGAAGCTCAATTGACAGGTCAACACCGCGCAGCCCACGGCAGCTCCTGGCTGCCGGCACAGAGCACACTTGATGTCGCGAGCACGCCGGACGGCGCCGCCTACCCCACGCAACATGTGCGTCGTCTCCTCCACATACACCTCCGGACACCAGAGAGCGCAGACAAGGTGATACGAGTGGCCGTCAGACGTCAAGAGAGGCGGGGAGTGCTGTGGGTGTCTCTGCGCCACTGCGGAAAGGGCACAGAAGACACATGTAGAGGGACTTTCATTGACAGGTGACTCTGAGCATCGCGTCGTGTGTTGCGCTACAGTGAAATTGACAGCGGCATCGTTGGTGACGCAGGATTTCTCATGTGCCTCGTGGCCGTCGTTCATGTAATGAGCGGCGGAGATGGCTTTTTTGGTTTGCTGCGGCTCCGGTAACGTCTGGTGTGCGTCGTCGCTATCCTGGTGTTGAGGGTTGTCGTAACTATCAAGTGTGTTGTGTGGGGCAAGTGCAGGTGCCTCTGCAGGAGGAGCAGATAACACAGGCACATCATCCAGTTCGTGATGCAGCTGCGAGTTGCCGAGGATATCGTCGAGGGCCGAAACCAGCTGGGAAAAGGTGGGCGACGTCTCTGTAACACGCGGTGGTGAGATGACACTGGGAATCGCAGAAGGAAGAGTCTGCTCCTTTTTGGCGAGTTCTGCACTCCGCGCGTCGACACACTTGCTGTGCGTAGTTTCGTCACGTGGTGCGATGTGCGGCTCTTCTTCCGCTTCGTCGTCGAGGGTGTGGCTGTCTTCGTTTTCAGCATCACCCTCAACGGTGATTGGGTTCGGCAACTGGACGTTTGCCTGCCCTTGTGTGGCAGCCAAAGCAGCAAGGAACGGGTCCACATACAACCGCGGTCGCTGTGCGTCGAATATGCAAAGGTCATTTTCCATTTGCTGACTTCCCTGGGGGCTTTTGGGTGGAGTCGGTTGCCCGTGCACGCCGCCCATCACATCGTCACCATCGCCGAGCACGAGAGAGGTGCCATGGCAGCCCTTAGCGAAACGAAATGACGGTGCGGGCAGTGCGTTGCAGTCGCGTGCGCTTAAAACAGAAAAAGCGTGCTGCACAGAAGCGCGCAGCTCGGAGGAGACAGCTTGGCTACTGACAAGGGAGTTTCTCTGTGAATCGCAGGGGGCCGGAATGTGAACCACCGTGACGGCACCAAACCGCACCCTCTTTTCTTTCTTTAGCGTCGTCTCCGTCATCTATATACTAGATTTATATGCTCTGGCCCTGTACGTACCAGCAACCTATTCACAGGATCCGATGTTTCTCTTTCCTTGAGGCTCTCCAGGGAACGTCAATCTATGCGCGGATTGCGTTCATCTACGGCGCATAACAACAACAGTGGCAGCGAGGAACAGGAAAAGGAAGCTCCTCCGCTGTGCGGTGCGTTTACAAGGTGACAGAGCTATTGAGATGATCACCTAGCACCAAGCAACAGCCGAAAAAAAAAAAAACAGGGATGTGTGGAATCAGAGGAGGGAATGGATGTATGGAGGAGGAGGACGCAGCTTCACGAAGGAGAGAGGGAATGAAGGAGGAAAAAACGGAGATGCAGACTAGAAGCCCATTGCAAACGAGCGACCTTCTTCACCTCCATCGGCTTGGAGCTGGTTACTAGGTCTAACTTCTCTCCCTTCCCCTCCATTGCCCCTCCTCCTCCCCCGAATATCACCATTATCTGAGCAGGCCATCATGAACCCGACAATCACTACCATTATTTCGTCTTTTTTTTCTCAGAGAGAGAGAGAGAGAGAACACGCTTGTGGAGATTCCTAGCAATAAACAGCCATTTTTGTGCGGAAGCCCAACGTGATAAGAAGATCTTTACATGTGCTTTTTTTCAATGCGGCGGCAGGTGTGTCGCCCGACTATGACGTAAAGAAAGAAAATCAAAAGCAAAAGAAAGTAGGAGCGAGAGAGTAAAACCCCTTTCGAGTTCGGTGTCTTGGGGGACACGCGCACACGTCTTCGCTGCTCACCTGCTTTCTCCTTGCTGTAACCCTTCAAAAAATGATAAAATACGTAATAATGAAGAGACAACGGGGAGAGGAAAGAGGGAGTTCTTTGCCTTGAAGAAAGCAAAGAAACGAAAGAAGGCACCGCAGCAGTGCAGTTGTGGGAGCCGTTATGCTGTCCATAAACACCGTTGCTCCCTCCCTTCTCCTTCTTTCTCCTCCCTCGAAAGAAGAACACTCGGTAGGTAACAACAACAGCAACAAAAAGCCCGACCGACCGACAAAAAGTCACGGGAAACGCTAACGATGATCGGACGATGAGGAGAGGAACAACAACAACAAAAGCCGGGCACACAAAAAAAAAAAAACCAGTGATGTCTGCTCCAAAAATCCACGTCGGATAATTCAGTAGTCTCCTACCTTTAAAAAGACAAAAAAAACGGCTGCTTTTTCTTTAAGACTTGGCGCGTGTCGAAGGCAGGTTGTTCAAACAAGTCGTGCGAATATAAAATCCCTTTCTTTTTGTTTTTGTTTCTATATAGGTACGTACTTGTATATATATATGCGTAGCTTTTCAATGTATCTCTTCGGTGCCGATGCTTCTTGAAGCCCTCTTTAGGCAGGTGTGGCGAATGGCTCTATCCCTCTCCTCCTCAGTGTTGGTGTTGAGTGAAGTTCCGCAACCGCGTCTTTACCACATCCGAAGCGATGGGCCACAGGCGCTGCTGATCCGCCGGTGTTAGATACTTGAAGCCCTGCATGGTGCCTGCACACGACGACGACCCGCACAGGCACACAAACGGCGAGTTCATCTCCCACTCGGTCGTAGCGTAGTTAAAGGTCACCATCTCCCCCTCCGCAATGCCATGTATCGTCACAAAGTCGAAAGTGCCCGCACCTGCCACGCCGAGGCGCACCGCAACGTTAGGGTCGCAGCTGTGCGCGATGCACTCTGCGGCGTCGCCAAACAGCAGATGCTGATGTGGGCCGACGCAAATGGTGTACATGGTAGGGAAGGGCACGACAAGCCCAGTGCAGTGAAAGAGTGTCGTGCCAGCGGGGATGTCCTCCCTTGCGTACGCGGTTTGCCCCATCTCCCCATTCGGACGAACCACCAGCAGCGGGTTGGTGCTTTTCACAATCCAGCCATCCCGCATCGCCTGCGCACGGACCGGCGGCTCGCACAAGTACAGGTACTTCTGCTTCACCGACTCCTCCATGTACTTGAACCCCTTGCACGACTCCGTGAAGGAGCGAGGGAAGAGCGCCGTCATATCATACACAAAGAAGTTCATGTTCACTCGCAGTGCTTCGCCAGAGTTAATGGCACGGTAGGCGATGAGGCGGCCTTCCACAAGGACGCAGTTGTAGTCCGACGCGTCGTGCGGCACGACATGGTGCCGACCCACGCAGATCTGAGTCGGCTGAATGTCGAGGTACATCACCTCGAGCAGAATATCCCCCTTAGCAGCGGCGCGGACGGATTCGAGGCAGCCGTTGGGGGCCGAACGCAGCACCGTTGATGGCAGCTGCACACCGGTGTACGCGGCCGCCAGTGACTTGATGGCGGGTGTTGCCTGCCGCTGTAATGCCTGCCGCTGGGTCTGTGTGAGGTGCTTAAAGCCGCGGATTTCGTACACGCAGCCGGGCGACTTGCACAGGCAGTGGAAGGGCGCGTTCATGTCCCACTCCGTCGCGTTGTAGTTAAAAGCGATCAACTCATCCGCAGCGATGTCGCGCAGCGCCTGGCATTCGAGCGTGTTGTTCGTCGCATCCACACGCACGCGCACGTTGGGGTCGCAGCTGTGCGCAAGGCACTGCGCACCGTCCGCGAAGAGGAGATGCCGGCCCTCGTCCAGCATGATGGTGTAGACCGTCGGGAACGGAATGCACAGACCCTTCACCTGGAGGAAGCAGGTGCCGGCGGGGATGTTAGTCGCTGCAAAGGTGGCCTGCCCCATCTCCCCGTTCGCGTGCACCTTCACGAGCGGGCAGCTGCACGGAACCTGATAGCCATCACGCAGCGCCGCCACGCGTACCGACGGTTCCGTGAGGATGAGACGATGGGCCTGAGCATCGACGCTGAGTCCGGCAAAGCCGCGTACTTCATGCGGGGCTGCGAAGGCATGGCAGGTGCAGGTGAAGGGGGTGGCCAGTTCGTAGGCGAGGCAGTTCAGATCGAGCGTGATCTCCGTCCGGGCACACACCGTCTCCAGCAGCACGACACGCCGCTCGATGACCGCCGCTGTCGGGGCACAGCTGTGGCGCAGCTGCACACCGTCCACCAGCGCGTAGCCCGCTCGCAGCTGTACGTGGTTCGCTTCCAGGACAGGGTGGCCCTCCTTCAGCTCCTTCGCTGCTAGCACATGACCTTCCTCGTTCGTCGCCAACTCGGCCCCTGCGAGGGCCTTCCAGTTGTCGTTCTGCTGGGCCAGCTGCCGCATCGCCGGGGTCAGCAGCCACCACAGCCGCTGCCGCTCTTCTTCTGGCTGGTACTTGAGACCATGAATGCGGTGGTAGCACGTTTTTGCATCTCCGCAGAGGCACGGGAATGGGGTGCTCATGTCCCACTCGGTGGCCAGGTAGTTGAAGGCGATCAACTCGCCTGCCTGGATGTCGCGCAGGGAGAGGCAGTCGAGCGAGCGGCTCTCCGCGTCGATCATGACTCGCACGTTGGGGCTGCAGCTGTGCGCCAGGCATTGCGCACCATCCGCGAACTGTAGGTGCCGGCCACGCTCCAGCTGGATAGTGTAGACGGTGGGAAAGGGCAGCACCAATCCATGCACTCTGAAGAAGCGCGTGCCCTTCGGAATAAGGCGTGCTGCAAAGGTGGCCTGCCCCATCGCGCCGTTCGCGCGCACCTCCACCAACGGGCATGGACATGGGATGGTGAAGCCGCCTGCCGTCGCCTCCGCGCGCACCTCCGGTGCGGTGCACAGCAGAATGCGTGTCTTGTCTTCATTGGAGAGTGCGTGGAACCCCGCTACCGTGCGGCAGCAATCCGCCCCACCGCAGACGCACTCGAACGGTGCTGCGATGCGATAACGCAGCTGGTTCATGTTGAGGGTGATGGGTGTGCCAGCGGTGCAGGCCTCGCACAAGACGACGCGGCCCTGCAGGAACACCGCGGTGGGGTTGCATGAGTGCGGGATAAAGACGTCACCAAAGCACACGTAGTTCTCTTGGAAGGTCACGCTGGCCGCTGCCTCAAACAAGATGGTGCCAGAGCACGAATCCTCGCAGAGGCACAGGGCACCGCTGTAGTCGTCCGGCGCCACCAACGCGCTGTTCAGCGTGGCCAGTGTGCTGGAGGTCTGACGGATGCTCTGCGCGAACAGCGAACGGACAGCCTGCGTCGCCATCGACCACAACTTGAGCTGCACCTCACGGTTCAGGTGGCGGAAACCGGCGATGCGACCGTAGCACTCCGCGCTGCCACACGCACAGTTAAAAGGTTCGCTCATGCTCCACTCCGTCGTCAGGTAGTTGAAGGAGATCAGCTCATCCGCAGCAATGTCACGCAAGGCGAAACAGTCGAGGCTGCCGGTGTCGGGGTCAACGACGATACGTGTGTTCGGCTCACAGCTGTGCGCCAGACACTGCGCGCCATCAGCAAAGAGGAGGTGCTTGCCCTCGCCGAGGTAAATTGTGTAGACAGTGGGGAAGGGCAGAAGGAGGCCGTGAACGTGGAAGATGCGGGTGCCGACGCCGATGTTGCGGGCGGCGAAGGTGGCGTGTCCGATCGACGGCGTGCGACGCACTTCCACCAGCTCGCTCGACGAGACAATCTCGTAGTGATCGTCGAGGGCGGCGGCACGCACCGCGTCGGACGCCATGCTCCACCACAGCGCCTTCTTCTCCCCCGACAGGTCTTTGAAGCCGGTAATGTGGCCCGGGCAACTCGCCGCCCCGCACACACACGGAGGCGTAGGCGCGAGGCTGTAGTAGAAAAGGTTGAGGTTGCACGTCACCGCGTCGCCAGCGGCGAGGGAGCGGGATGTCACAACGTGCCCGTTCACGAGAACGGTGTTTGCGTCGCACGAGTGGGATAGTCGCAGGTGCTCCAGCACCAATTCATCCCGCTCCAGCTGTGGCGTACCACACACCTTGAAAAGGACGATGCTGGCTTCGATGTCGCGCTGCGCAGTCAGACGGCCCTCCGCCGTGGTGAAGAGAGCGGTGCTGCCGGTCAAGGCGCCGAGGGTCGCGTTGGTCAGCAGCGGTGAGCGGTACTTCTCTTTCACAGCGGGGCTGCAGTAGGGCAGGAGGTGCTCCTGCTGCTCCCGGTCGAGGAAGCGGAAGCCTTTGATGAGTCCATAACAGCTGTACACGTTACAGGAGCAGTGAAAGACCTTGCTGATTTCCCACTCCGTCGTCAAGTAGTTGTAGGTGAGCTTCTCACCATCCTCAATGGTGCGCAGAGCGATGCCGCGGATGCGTGTGCCGTCGATCTCGAGGCGCAGGTTCGGCAGGCAGGAGTGCATCAGAAACTCGGAGCCACCCGTCAGACGCAGGTGGCGGTCACCTGGCAGCTCCACCGTGCTGCGAATCGGAAAGGGCAAAAGAACGCCGGTGGACTCGAAGACCACCTCGCCCTCCTCGTGCTCCTTACTGCTGATGACGGTGGGCTCGCCCTTGACGCTGACCACGTTGAGGCTGGCACCCTCGTTGCTGCCGCGTGGCAGAAAGCCGTGCGTGAGGGCCTGCTGACGGACGTGCTCATCGGCGTAGCGATACAGCTCTTGCTTCTCCTCCTCCTCCAGGTAGTGGAAGCCGGCCACGACCGGGTGCTCGATGATGACGCCGGTCATCGCCACATCGTCGGACGCCTTCGCAACGGCCGAAGCCGGGGGGTGCACGGACTTCATCAGATCGTAGAAGCAGAGGTTGAAGTTCACGATGATCTCGGCATCCTCGCTACAGGGCTTGACGGCGACGAGGAAGTGGCTGATGATGGCGGCATTGAAGTCCAGACCGTGACGGACGGTGACGCCGTCGGGCAGAATCAGTTCATCATCGCGCACGGTGATGCTCTGCGGCAGCGGCACCACGATATCCCCCACAGCAAGGGCAGTGGTGGCTTTCATTGCGCTTCTGTGTCAGTGCGTGTGTAGATCTATAATCAGGTACCGGGAGTGACACGGTATACTGCGAGTAGACGAGGGAGCTGTCAAATACCAATTTTTTTTTTCGATGTTGTTGCTGCCGCGGGTTTATGTCTGCGTGTTCGGCGATCACTTTCGTAATAACAGTAATAAGAGAGATTCAACCAGCAAAAATCACGCTGAGAAAAGAAAGAGTGATAATACTGCGTACGTGCGCTTTTTTTTTTTGAGAAGGGAACAGAAAAATAAAACGTGTGTGTGCGGTACCGCGTGGCGTGACGAACAGCGCTTAAGAAGATGTGCTGAGCGAGCTCAAGAACGAGTTTAACAGGTCAGTAAAGTTGTTCGTATTTGGGTATGTCTGGTGTGCGTTCGCGTAGAAAAGAGAAAAAAAAACACAAAAAGCACAAACAAAAGTAATAGGAGAAGAAGCGCAAAACAGCCACGTTAAGATAAGAAAACAGTAGAACGAAGAAGAAGAAAAAAAGACTGTGCTTGTCAAGTCTGTTAGGACAGTGGCAAATAGTGCTTAATGCTGCGTAGAGGGGAAGACACACCAAAAAGCCAATTTCAGATGAGAGTAACAGCAATGACAGGAGCGGTGTACCGATACATGTGTGAGAAAGTGGGTGGACAGTGTGAATAACAACACCACCACGGCCCCCAACAGCAACAACAACAAAAAAAGCGAGAACGAGAGCATCAGAGCAACGAATAAAGTGAGGAGAGGAGTTAAAGTTTATGTGTGTGTATATATGCATATACGTTTTTACGACAACACCCGTACAAGAGGAAGTGACTCACCTCCACTAAATGGGAAGCATCCAAAGGGGCGCAGCGTAGAAGGGGAAGAGAGGATATAAAGCAGCTATATATATAGGTATATATAACGCAAAGGCTAGTTCACCGTCTGCGTATGCCGTTAAAAAATGGACTGCTTGAGCGGTGTTGGCAGTAGTGGTGGTGTGCACAGTGAGAAGGAAGCGCTGACTTTTTTTTCTCTTTAGTTTGACGGCGCAAAAAAAAAAAAGCAGAAAAAAGGGTTCCGACAGTCACATGAAGCAAAAACAACGATGGTTCCTTTGCTACTGTTCCCGAGCAGTATACTTCTCTGTGCGGCTAGACGAAAAAAAAAAAAACCGCCACCACAACCAGAGCTCTCTTCGCTTCCTTTCTTCCTCCTCCATGTAGCTGTCACTCGCTAATCCAGCAAAGCACTTCGGTAATTCATCATGCCAAAACACAACGATGCCCCACGCGATCGACACTCATTCGCTGCCTTCTCCACCTCCAGCACCACTGCCCTCGCCGTGGCTGCATCGCACATCACCACGTGCAGCAGCATCGCGTGCCCGGCGAGCTGATACGACAAGGTGACTTTGAACGGGTATCGGGGGTGCAGAGCGATGCCGACAAAGGAGAGATCGAGGCTCAACAGGACGCGCCGCTTGCACTCAACTGCGTAGAATTTTTGTTCTCGAATCTGCTCCGGCGCGTTGTCGATTACGTCGAGGAAGAGCAACGCACGCCCGTCCTCGCCGGTGGGGGCGGACGGAAGGACAAGACATAGCGGCGTGCCCAAAGCAGCGAATGCCGCCTCGCCTACGTTTTCGTGCCATTCGCTGGCCAACTCGCAGCGGACGGAGAGGGCAGCGGTGGACGACGAAAGGGTGAAGTAGTCACAAGGACGCAACTGCGGACACAGCCTACGCAGCGTCTGGCGAAGAATATCTGTTTTCCCACGGCGACCAACGCTGTTGTCGCCGTACGCTGCGTTGTAGCTCACCACGGCACAAAGTTGAAAGACGTGCCGGGTTAGGAGGAACATGACGTACAAGTTGAGTTCACACTCAGACGCCGCTACAGGGGAGCGCAGGGGCAGGTCAAAGGCCCGCGTTAGGCTCAGCTGCACAGTGCGATACGCGTTTGCCAGCTGGTCGCGCAGTGGCTGCGCTGGCTGCTGTTGCAATTGCTGTTGCAGCTGGGATGCGGAAGAGCGGAATGGCAGTGCCCTAAGTGGAGGCCACACGTTTAGCATCAGGTCGCACGTCTCCTCATACAGCATGGGGAACGCTGGAAAAAACAGATGAAGGACATTTTTCGTGTGTGCTGCGGTCAGGAGAGCCACGCGGTCTGGCACATCGGCGTCTAGCCACTGCGCCGCCTCGCGCAGCTTCAGAAACATGACCGCGTACGGGTCGCGAATCGGCAGCGGCGCCTACTCCTCATCCTCCCGCGAGTCCTGGATGTCGGCAAAGTTGATGCGGGACAGCGGTACCACGCCATCTGCGTTTTCCAGCGCACGCACAATTCGTTGAATCACCGCAGCGTACTGCTTTACGCCGTCCAGCAGGTAACGCTGAATGAGCTTCATGAGTTCCAGGAAGGCAGTTTCCCACACCTTGACACACGCTGATCTCTGCGTTGCCCGCGTATCGGTCGGGAGAAGCTTCACCAACAACGAAAGGGTGCTGGAAAAGCAGCTGAGCCGTGTGACGTGGAAGAAACGCAGCTGCGTGTGCAGTGCCGTAAAGAGATGTGGAATTAGCATGGAAAGAGCCTCCTGAGGGGCGGGAGGTCGGACGGTGTTACCGCAACGCTCACCGTCGGCGGCGTTTACAGGGTTGCTTCTACTGTCCCCCACCCATGCCTTCTGCACAAACTTCTCTCGTGGTGGCGGCAGCGTGCTGCTGGGGCCGCCAACGAGTACTTTGCCTGTCTGCTGATACGGCGTCTCGGCGTAGAAGAACTGCGAGAGAGAAGTCGGAAAGTGCAGCAGCGGAGGGGATGTGGTGGCGGTGGTTTCTGCGGCGGAGCTGCGCAATCCACTGTCTTGTCTCGCGGGTGGTGCGCTGGCACATTGCACCACAGCGTGCTCGAAGATGGCCGCCACCGCCTCGTGCAGATCAACCCGCGACGACTGCAGAATAAGTGCCGCCATGGAAAAGGCGATCCTGTCACCACCATCACGACTATCACCGTTGTTGCCGTTGCTCTTCAGCGTCGGTGCAGCATTTGTGAACTCCATGGGGTGCACCAGGAAGCCCATCAGTGCCGCACACACGTGCAGGTCGGTGTTGATTTGAATCCAGTAGAGCAGGAAGGCCAGCGCGACGGAGGCCGGGATGTCGCTCGCAGCGTCGTTGAAGGACGACGCACTGCGGGAGAAGGTAGCGTGAGGCTGTGGAAAGCCCGCCCCGGCTGGGGAGGATGGCGACGATGTGGCCGGCGACACCGCAGCTGCCGCCGCCGCGCGTGTCTCCTGCTCGACGATGCGCTGGAACCGCGACAGGAAAACACGCTGTGCTGCCGCCGCTGCCTGACGTCCGGTGTTCGGCACCGGGGTGCGGCAGACGTCGTTGAGGTAGAGCAATTCGTCCTCGATGCTCTCCAGCTGCAGCGTCAGTGCGCGTGTTTTAACAGCAGGTTGCTGTTGCTGCGATGGCGAGGGGGATGGAGACGGAGACGGGGAAGAGGATGGCTGGACGGTACCACCTGCAGGGGCGGCTCGTGCAGAGTGGACGAAGCGCTGAAGCAGCGCGTGCGACGGGATGTCGGCGGCCAGCTGCGTCAGCTGCTCGTCCACGTTGCGCAGGACACTGTAAAACACATCGGCGACGGCGTGTTGCACAAAAGTGGAGACGGCGCTGTCCTGCAGCCGAGCCACCGTCACAATAATCTGTTTCGCCGCCGTGCGAACCATCGCATCGCTCGACCCCAGCAGTCGCACCGCCCTGTCCCACAGCGGGAAGGCGTTGTCTTGCTGATCGAAAAAGAACTGCACCGTGTCAGGTGTGCAGCGCAGTGCGAGAGTTTTGAGAAACGACACGTAAAGGGACACGAACTCATCGTCGTGCATGTCGAACTGGACGGCGACCATGCGGTTGATGTGGTTGTTGCTGCACACGTAGTAGATGGATGAGATGCGCGACAAGTTCTGTAGCATCATAGTGACACTCTGCAAGCTCTGGAGCTTGATGGCGGATGGCATGAGCCCGTTAGTGACGAGACGCTCGAGGGTGTTGATCACGTCGCGCTCCATGACCCGCTCGAACCACTCCTCCTGGTTGCGGTCCATCCAGAGCAGCACCTCGGTGAGACTGCGGATGGACTGCAGCGACGCCGCGAGCATTTTCGACCTTTGCTGCTCCGGTGCGTTGCCGGGAGCACTCTCCTCGATGCCCTTCACCTCATCACACAGGTGCTGTGCATTTTCGAGAGAGAATTTCTCTCGTATCCCAAGCGTTTCTTTAATTTTGTCCATTGCCTGTGTCTCGTTGCCTCAAATAGGCTATAAAAAGGTGGTGTGCTTACGTTGTACGCGTTGTGCGTGAAAGTGTGTACGGGTAACGCGAGCGTCAGGCAGTACAGAAAAAGAGAAATAAGACGAAAGTGGGTGGTAACACAGCTGCTCAGTGGGTACAATACACGCTGCGTGATAGTGGTGCAGCGGCGGGCAAGATGCTCTTTTTCTTTTTTAGATAGTAATGAGAAAAATAAAAGCAGCAAACACGCGCATGTGGACACTAATCAGCATAGCTAACTGGGAAAGGGGGGGTGGGGGAAGGGAGCGAAGGAGCAACCAAAACACGCAAGTGAGAATGCAGGGAAAACGCAGAATACGCGCGAACAACAGAGGTGTGGTGCTCAAAAAAACCAGCTTGTTGGCTGTGAGTTTGAACGCCATCCAATTTTTGTGTACAGGAGTGTGATTAAGAGAGAAAGAATGGGGGAGGAGATTTATACAGCAAGGAGTGTTGTCAATCCACAGAAGTGGGAGAGAGAAAGCGAAATGAAAGGCGTTGACGCCATCGGTGAGGCTCGAAGCGAAAACAGCACCCACTAAAACAAAAACATCTGTAGCGCTTGTTACCGGGACCTTTTTTTCACATCTGTGCTGCAGTGAAGCTAAGATGACAAACCGTTCCTTTGAAAGCAGGAATTGGTGTGGCTACCGAAAACGAGCTTGTTTTTTCTCTTTCGAGTGGCGGGAGTGTTAAACACGGCGAGTAGAGCAGTTCCCATGTGACGTTCACTACACACACTCCGCCGTACGTGCTCACCGAATACTGCCTAAAACGTGGTGAGTGCCGGACTTCAAAAAACAAAAAAGAAACGCGATAAAAAAAAAAGACACCCAGACGTGCGTCGTTGACGTTATCCGTCCACACCGTCGTCGGTGTCGGAGTGGCGCCGCTCCCGCTCTCTCTTGCTGAGAAGGCGCAGCAGGAGCTGTGCGCGCTCACGGATGGTAGGCTGCGACCGACTCGCGATGAGCACGTTTTTCAGCCCCGCCATCACCAGCGTCGGATTGCCGTTCGCGAAGAAGTCAACAAAGCCCACGTAGAACATCGGGGCGGGGGTGACAGTGAAGCCTGCAATTCGAAAGCAGCCGTCTGTCGGGCTGAACGGAACCGACACAACCACCTGGCCCATCGTGCTCACTATCAACTCGCTCCCACCCTTGCCACACTCGATGTTCGCAACGCAGATAAGACCGCGGCTGAGGATATGGCCAGTCAGGATGGGCTCGTCTCCGTTGCCGTAGGCGAAACTGGTGTTCACAGGCGTCGCCGTGAGACTGCTGGACGCGAGCGGCGCGGTGCCTGGGGAGGTGGTGGTGGTGGCTGCGACTGCTGCTGCGCGACGTGACGGCTGCTGCGGTTGCTGTGGATGTTGCGGTGCAGCGCGGCGGCGGCCAATAAAGTGACGCAGCGAGCTCAAATCCAGAAAGTTCCGCGAGCTGATCTGCGCCTCTTCATCGATGTTTGCCAGGGAGGGGTTGACAAAGGTGAGCGTCTGTTTGTGACCGTTGGCAAGGGTGATGACCTGCGGCAGGTCGGAGACGGTTTGCGTGATGGGCGCACCGCTGTTCACAGCACGCAGCACCAGCAGGTGACCCGCGCTGTCGAGCACGACGAGCGCCGTGAACTCGCTCTCATCACGGCGAGCCACCTCCACATCAGCGGCACTTGTGAAGCTAACGTTCTTGAGAGCGTCCTCGGCCATGGCGTCACTGAGGATTTCGTCCACGACGGCGCTGCGCGACGCCGCGTCGACCTTCGCGGGTTTGGTGCGCACAAAGATAACATCCGCCACAGGGCCACTTACGCGACGGGCAAGGCGGTACGTCGTCGGGCCCAGCACAAAGACACGACCGTCTGTTGTGCCGGCAGCTGCTATGACGCGCGTGGTGGCAGACTGCACCGTGAAGGCGCAGACGACGCGGTCAATTTGGAACTCTCGCAGCCACGGTGCCACGTCGCTGTGCGTGGATGGCTTGGCAGTCACCATCACGACTCTTCCATTTTCCTCCGCTCGTGCGTCATCAGCGGGATCCTCTGCAGATATCGTTAAAAACAAAAGCTGGCCGCGTCGACGAGGAGGGGCTGCTGCTCCAGCTGCGGTGCTCGGCGAATTGCCTGGGCTCGTCCGCTCCACAGCTGCGCCACCACCGCTGCCACCAACACCACCGCTGATGTCGACGTGGCCGTGCTGGTTGCCCCCACTGCCACTTGCCACCCCGGCCAAGGTGGACCATGGGGAATATAAGGAACACAATACCACGTGCTTGTCGATATGCCTTGGCGCCTCACTCGTTGCGTCATCAACGGGTAGCACAGCGGTCATCGCGGGGTGGTAGAAAAGACGCAGCACGGACTGCGAAGACGGCAGCGGCAGCGCGTCCTGCGAAACGAGGTGCACCAGCGAACCGTCCGCATACCCCACCCACGACGGCGACAGAACGCGAAGCAGGTGGAGAGTAAGCACCGTGACGTGGTGCTGCAGTGCCGCGTCGCCCCACGCCACGACTACCGCAACCATGTCGTGAAGAGAGATTTCACTGCTCTGCTGCACACTCGAATCACTGGAACAGCATCCGGCAGGGAGGGCTGCGGGAGACACGGCGCATGCGGTGAGAGCGATGAGGTTCACTCCACCACCGTCGGCGTGGGAGAGCATGCCGACCGTGGCCGCAGCGGCTAAAGGCGACGACGGGGAGGAGGACAAAGGCATGCTCCCGGCTGCTGCGCCGCTCTGCCCGCCACCCGCAGCAGCGACAGCAGCCTCGACAAGGGATGCGGGACGCCACAGGTGCCGCGTGAAGAGGCAGTGACGGCCACGATGACGCTGGTCCAGGTCTGGGCCAAGGATGGCGACACTATCGGCGGTGGCGATGATGGAAGCAGAGAAGCCGTGCAGCGCATTCGGTTGGTGGGACACCGTAGCGACACAGCCGACACGCGGCACGCCTGGGAGGTCCGTCTCCTCACCGCAGGTGGTGGGCAGCATGGTGGGTATAGCGGGTCCCGACGCAACACTCGCACTGTCCTTCATGGTCGCCCTGATAGGAAGCACAGCTTCCTTTTGTTTTCCTTCTGGAAACGTGGGGTGAAGACTCTTTCGATGATGTAAGGGTGTCAGGATAAATACAAAACGCAGCAAAACATGAAAAAGATCGTTGATGAGGGCGGAGGCCACAGTGGGGCGGAGAGAGAGAGAAAAGCACTTCAAACAATACACCGTTTATTCACCTGCAAGAGGCGGCACCCGACTGCCTTGATCTCGGGGCTTCCTTTTCCATCACGCACTCACACACACACAAAAAAGTGGAGCTCCCTGTGCGAGGCTGTTGAATGCTGTTGTGCGGCATTACGACAAGAGCTTATCGTTGCTGCATCTACGCGGTTTTGCAGCTCCATTTTTCTTGATAGAAAAAGACCTTTTCTTTTGAAGGTAAGTTGTTGGGCGATCTGCCAAGCAGGTGCGTGGCAAAGAAAAAGGAAAGAAAGGAAGAACACAAGCACTTCGTCGTGCACACAGACACCGAGTGGAAGAGGCATCAATGAGCAGAAGAAGGCTGGTAAGCAGTGGATCATGGTGAATATACAGAAAAAGAAAGCACAAACAACCAACAACACACAGCAGCCAGCGCTGTGCGACCCTGTTCAACAGCGAAAACGAACCCTGGAAAAACAAAACAGGAAGCGGAGACACAACGCAATTGTGACTCAAGGAATAAAAACAGAAAAACGCCTTCAGCTTGCGTGAGAACAAAGAAAGAGAAATCAGAAGGACCAGAAAACAAAACGATCACGTATTTAGCAAATATAACGCAACTATACACACCCATATGCATCCCTATTTATGAACGTGCGTAGAGCAACAGCATGCGACGCTTGGCTTTGCAAAGCCTCTTCCTCCCTTCCGTCTACACACGCACAACGGTAGCAGCAAAACAATCGATGAACGGTAACGACTACCGCGAAGGGGAGGATCGGAATCCGTACTGGAGTCACCAGCGTTGAGCAGACGTCTCCTTTTCAAATCCTCTCCTTCTCGTCCTTTCACCTTCTCACTCAACAGTTTTGGTAGCCGCATTTGATGCAGCGTCCTTCGCCGTCTTGGCGGCCTCCTCGGCGTTCATCTTCGAAATTTGCTCCTTCGCCAGCTTTTCCAACCCCGCCTTCTCGGGTGCGGTATCTGGGGTAGAAGAGCAGCTCCATACACACAAAGAACACGGCGGTGTGGATGGTTTGAAACGGGTCTTCCGTGAAGGCTGGTTGACGACCCTGCGCACACTTGTGGGTGAGAGCCTGCGAGACACGCCCAAGCAAATGCGCCGCGGTATTGGCCGGCACGTAGGGGATGAACATCTGCGAGCCAAGGTACTCCATGGCGCCTATCACTGGGGCGTTAAGGGTACCTGCGACGGGCTCCATCTTGAGAAGCGAAGCGGCGTAGAAGACGGCGCCGATGTGGAAAAGGTTGAAGTTGCCCGTGATGGGAATGCGTGCGATGACGCTCATGGCTGTCGTGAAGATGGCCGGGGCGAAGATGACGTGCACCGCTTGATTCCGCCAGCTGCGGTGATAGGACCTGCAGGGGTCGAAACTCCTCGTGAGGCTGAAGTAGTTCTAGAGATACGCGGGCATTCGTGAAGGGGGGGGGAATTGGAGATTAACGTAGTTATGCGTGTGTGTGTGTGTGTGTGTGTGTTTGTGTGGAGGGATTTGGGAGTAATGCAATAAGGTTGGGCTGCGGAAAAAAACACACAAGAGATTGCGGCTTTGACTCGTTTCGTTGTTGTGGTTCCTTTCGTAGGTCCACAGCCGTGAAGATAAGGAGCAGACGAAATGAAATAGCAGTGGCAGTGTTAGAGTAGAAGGAAAGTACGCAGTGCCATTTGGCCCCCACATTTCATGAGCGTGCGTTGATTGCCTGAAAGTAATGATGAGCGACTTCGTGACGAGGTCAAGTGGTTTTCTTAAGCACATCCATGTACACTTAAATTTGTGTGTGCTCACGCTTACTGCAGTCAAGCAAGGCGCTTCGCAACAACAGCAAAAAAAAAAAAACGAGAAACGACCACAGTAGCGGTAGGAACAGCGCCATCGCGGCTTGACGAGCAGAGCAAACAGAGGGGAAAACACACAGTATGTTGTTTCTTTCGTGTGAACGCGCTCGTGGAACACAACGCCTGTAAAAGAAGAGAATCACCCCGATCACAGTGGGATGGCACAACAAGACCAACAAAGAAGGAAACAAACGACACACATACACCCAGGAGAAGAACCTTCCACACTAGACTAGAGGTGGAGGTTGCTGTCACTATCCATATTCGGATATAATAGTAAAAAGAAAGAGAACAACGGAAACGAGCTCAAAAAAGATAAGAAAAAAAGAGCTTGCGCTATAGGGTAAGTCTGCGTTTCTCATCCGTACACACACATACACGTATAACACTCCCTTTTATACCATGGAAAACAAAAGAGAACCACTTCAAGAAAAAACAGCAGCCCCTACGCTTCCTACGCTTTCTTCAACTCCACTAGCTCATAGCCGTTGTGCTGCAACGCCGCTTTGATGTTTGCCTCCGCCTGCAGCTCCTTGCGACGCAGTTGTGCCTTCGTGAAGGAGTCGGTGGCCGTTTGTATGTTGCGCAGGCACCGGTTCCACCACATCTTCAGGTGAAACATCGTCTCCGTGTGCAGCGTGCTGCGCGACTGGGCGAGCTGTGCTTCCACCTCCTTATCCCGCTCTAGCATCTTCGCATAGAGCTCGTCGTACGAGTTCGGTGCGGTGAAGTTCAACGCTACAGACATGCGGTCCTGCAGGGCAAGCTGATTGCGCTCCACCACTCGGTCCACCTGCATCTGTTCCTCCTCCACCCGTGCACTAATGCTCTTGCTGAGAAAAAAGTAGACGAGGGCAACACTGGCAGCCCCAACGCCCAGGGAAACCGTAAACAACTGCAGGCGGCGGGCACTAATAAAGGGCTTTGGCTTCACGTAGCTCTGCAGCCGCTCCGGCGCCTCGGAGGCGGACGGGATGAACGTGGACGCCGGCGAGTTCACCGTGTGCACGTGCTTGTAGGTCATCTGTTGTGTCTCTGGTGCCGGTGCCGTCGTTGACGTTTTCGAAACGGCCTCGACACCTTTTTCAACTGTCTCAAGGTCACCTGCAGGGCTGGCGGCCGAACCAGCACTGGTGCCAGCAGCGAACCCGCTTGCTGCAGCAGCCGCAGCCGCAGCCGCGAAACGAGCCACACTGAGATGCATCATCATTCCAGATATGCTCTTCCTTAGTTGCTTTGATTGAAGTAGGGAACAGGGTTGGTTGCTACTATTGCGGGTGCTCTTGAGTACTCACAAATACGTGTCTGAATGTAAAACGTGCGAGGGAAACCGCGGTGATGCTGCGGGTTCGTTGAAAGTTCACGCCGTCTGAGACTCCGCCAAACGCGTGGAGCTGCGTGCAACGTCAAAAAAGTGGACGATAAGTTAAAAAAAAACCACGCAGACACTTACGAGAGGAGGAGGACAAGAAGGAAAGAACGCAAAAAAGAGAATTGGATGGTGTGAATGAGCAGCAAACAGCGCTGGGTTCAAAAACCCTCGCGCAGTGGTAAAACACGTGGAGTCTGGCAAACACACACACACACACACACAAGTGAGTCTCTGCGGAGTGGGTGGTGAGTATGTTTGGGGGGGGGGGGAGTTGAGGAGGGCAGGATTGACCGAAGCGGACGAGGTCAAATCACAGAAACCTCGGCGTGACTATTGCGTTTTATCTTTCATAGGAAACTAACTGAACAGGTGGTGTCACTGAAAGGTCAGCAGTAACTAACGTACGACGACAGCAGCGTGTCGAAACGCAAACTTGGAGCTTCGGACAAAAGAAAAGAGCAGCAACAAAAGTGAGGACCAAAGGCATACGATATTACATCACGCGAGTCCTCATCAAGTCGAAGCGTAAAAGCACCTCCACTTTCGTCTAAATGTGCCACGGTGCGCGACACGTCGGACACTCCTGCTGTCCGTCTTCCTTCTCCAGTGCACGGGTGATGCAGTGGAGGTGAAAGGTGTGGTGGCACGGACTCGTCAGCACGGGACAGTCATCACCAGGGACACGGCAGGCGGGGCACGCCGCCTCGTACTCCTGTCGGCAGATGCCGCAGGTGTCGCCCTTGCAGTCCCACATCCATTTGGCCACAAGATGTACACTCTTAACCTTCACCTCCATCTTGATCTCTATAGGGCTAGAGAGAAACAACGAATAAGTAGTCTAAATCTACTTGAAAAACACGTGAAGGAGTGAAACTGTGCAAAAGCAGAGAGAATGCGGATGTGCGCACGTTTGAGGCTTAAGAGAGGAAAGAAATGGAGTAGTGCTGCACACTAAGAGCATTTGAAGGCAGAAAGAGGTCAAAAGGCTCACGAAGATGACTGCAACAAGGAACTCATCATACGCACTACATGGCTCGAAGCCAGTAGCGCACGGACACATGCATTCGTTTAATGGCGATCTCAAATGGAAATCGACGCAATTGACTCCCAGCGCAGGCAAATGAGATCACACGTCAGTAAGTTAAATGATGATGATAATGATAATAAGATGAGCTGCTCCCCGCTCTTCTCGTTTTTCTAGTGTGTGCTTGTGTCGTCGGGCGGTGAAAAAACCATCTAGAAACCTGTAGTAAAAGCAAAGGAGAAACGTGTATAAGTGACTCGACAAAGAAACGAGCAAAGAAAAACAAAGCACTGGTACGTGCTTGGAGAAGGAGTGAAAGTCTAGGTGAAAGTAAGTCTCTTCGTTGTACGCATTGCGGCGTCTACTTATAAATTGCGGATTTCAGCGATCAAGCAAACAAAGGTGAGGTAGCTCTAGGCGAAGGGCAAGAGGGGAATTACTATGCAACCACTTCTCTGGAGGAGTGGGTGAGGAAAGGAAGAAACCTCAATGCTTCATTCCTGCAACTTTCCACGCAGTCGAGAGACGATGAGGTCGATTTCGTGCTCCACCGAGGGCGACACCATGGAGGATCGACTTTCGCCGGGGAGCAGCTTCCCTATCTGCGAGGGGAGATACGGCTGAAGCGATGCCTTTGGCTGCGTTTCCGTAGCACCGGGTCGCACGAAGCTGGATTTCGGAGTCAGCGCCGACGCCGTCGGCCGCGAAGCTGTGGAGGAGTGAAACGACGACGGGTATGCTTGAGCGGGCCCACGTGTATCAGCGGCTGCAACAGGAGTTGCTTCCGCTGCATTCCGCCTCGGTGACAACGGCACAAAGGTTGCGGTGGGCATCGCTGGTGCGGAATGAACTGCTGGCTGCACCGCAGGGCTGATATCCTGGCCGGAATGAGGGGAGTCGGCCTGTGCATTGTGGTCGGCTACCACCACCTTTCGCACTCCACCCGATGCGCGCCGGAAAGACGAGGCAGAGACCAACGTCCCGCGCGACGCTGCGCGATGTGGCCCATCATCAGTTGCGTTCACGACGAACACCGGGGAAGAGCGGAGGATTGCAGCATCCCGCTGCTGCACCGGGCCTGCGTCTGCCATCGACTCAGATGCGGGGGTGGCGGCGGCACCGAGAAACGGGTTCGACGCTACCTGCTGCTTCAACGTGCGTGCACGCACCTTTAAGCCAATTTCATCCACACGCTGCACAAGTCGGGGGGCCAGGACAACCTTCCGATCCCGTGCAGCTGCAGCAGCTGCAGAGGCGTTGGAGCGCGTGCTGTCGTCGCTGTCGCTGCCGTGGCTGAAGGCGTCGTTCAATTCATCGTCACTCCACACGAGGTAGCGATGACGCCGTCTTGCACCGTCGCGACCGCTGGTGTTCTTGCCGCGGTGGCGGGCAAACGGCCGTGTCCGTCGCAGCCGTCGCTCCTCGTTCAGCTTCATCTGCTTCAGACTCTGCATTCGGTTGGACAACATCATCTCACCGATCGTTGTGGATGCCGTCAGAAGCCGGTCTCGCTGCTGGACACACTGCTGTAAGTCCTGGCGCAGCGGGGCTCGCATGACGTTTCGCAGCTGCTCGATTTCGTCTGGCGAGGGACCGTCGGGGGCGAAGAAGCTCGGGCGAAACGCGTACGTGTCGGGCGTTGCGGTGGGTATCGCGTCCTGCCGCGCAGGCGAAGGCACAACAGGTAGCAGAGAGACCAACCAATGCAGCACGCAGAGAACGAGGTAGACGATGGCAAGGGGGAGCACCACGTGTGGACCGCGGATGCTTGTGTACGCCTGATACGAGTACCGTGGACCACAGCTGCTGAGGCGGGTGCTACACAAGGTGGCATCTGCGGCCTTCAGCACGTCGCACTCCATTCGGTGAAACCGCGCACGGAAGCAAAAGAGGACGTAGGCGGCAAAAGCGCACGTAATCGCGCCCAGGACAAACTGAACCGCCTGCAAGACATAATGGAAACGAGGTCGGACGCCGCCGAGGGCGAGGTAGCGAGCGGCAAAGAAGGTGATCAGCATGGCGTCCACCGTAGCGGCGAACACGCAGCTCATGATAACGATAAGGCAGTTGCCAGGCGACACAGGCTGCCCGTACAGAAAGCGCAGCGACAGCTGTCCATCAAAACTCTCCAGCGCATCACCAGATTGAGCAGCAATGCACGCCAAACCGCTGCTGCTACTAGCCGGCACATCATCCGCGCTGCGGACACCACCACCACCGTCATCACCTCTGGTCACCACACACGCCTGGGTGACAGAATCGAAGAAACACACGGCGGTCGTCTTCGTGACGTAGATAATGAACGCTAGGCCGAACAGGACGGCGATGAAGCCGAGGGGAACGCCAACGACCAGACGGAGACGTGCCACGCCAAACAATGGGTGCAATGCCTGTTTTAGCATCAGGCTGAAACCCACATCCGTCTGCACAAGGTTCGGGTATAGCACTCCATCAAATGGCAGCTTGTTGCCCGGCTTTGCTAGAGGAGAGCTGCCTTCATCGGTTGTAGTTTCTTGATGGGGCACCGCAACTGTGACGTGATGCGTCGCCGCAGTAGATTCAGCATCCCGACCTCCTTGCTCCGTTGCTGCTTCCGTCGCTGCTGCTGCTGCCGCTGCCGCCGCTGGTATCTCGACTTGACAGAAGGCGTGCATGCGTCGCTGCCAGGCGTCGAGCTTTGCCTCCACAGCTGCCTTCTTCGCCTTCACAGCGGCCTCTGCCTCGTCGTGTCGTCGCTGTCGTCGCTCCATCTGACGCCTGCGACGCCGGGCGAGACGCCGATCTTCGTGCCAGGCGGCCGCAATCTGACGAAGAGGACGCGAGGTGGTCAGTGGGCACCACATGTGTTGCTTCTCATCGTAGCAGAGGGCAACGAGGACCCGGTGAAGGGGTTCACAAGTAGCGGCAGGGGTGTGTTGCCGCCCATGCTGCGGCTGATCTGGTCCTGTTGGGGAGCTTAAAGGACCACTCTCACCTTTCGGTTGATCTGCCGTTCTTTCCGTGACTGCAGCGACGCGCTCTCCATGTGCAGTGCCATCATTGCACACGCCCGCGGTGGCAGCGTCGTGGCGCATACGCCGGCGCACCTGTTGCCGCTTTGCACAGAAGGATGACGCTGCCTTTCCGGTGGACACGATGACGAGAACATCAACGCCGCAGTGGTTGAGAAAGCGCAGGACGGAGGAGAAGGGAACGTGCAGTCGAGACTTGGTCACCGCGGAGGTCTGCGGCGCCGCGGCCGGCTTATCGTGTGTGTCATCTGCGCTCGCCTGCGTCGTTTCAATCCTGTCCGTCGCCTTTTTCTTCTTCGACACATCTGTGGCGCAGTACGCCAGCAGCCCACGCACCAGCTCATTGTAATGCGCAACGCTGCCCCACAAGGCGAAGCTGATCGCGAGCAGGACGTTGTCGAAGACCACCAAGGTGTCGTGGAAGTCCCCCACATCGACTGCACGTGGTGGCGGTGGCGGTGGCGAGGAGGACGAAGGAAAAGCCACCACGTTCACTGTGTTTGTCTCGCCATGTCTTTCTGCTTCTGCCGCCGTTGACCTCTTCAGTCGCCGTACACGCCCTGCCTGGATGGCGGAGGCTTGAATGGCGGGCAGCGGCTCTGCGCGACCGAGAAGCTCGTGCCGCAGCAGTCGCAGCTTCACTGTGGTGGCGGTAACGTCGCCCACCGTGAAGGCGGCAGTGCAGGCAACGTTTTTAACGTCGCTCTTGTGGTAGTCGTCCTGCTGGATGAGCGGCACAAAGCGGACGAGACCTGTGGCAGCGTTTGCAGCTGTTGATGTAGCTGGAAGTAACGGCGGACCAGCAGGTGGTCGGCTGGGGAGGGACGAAAATGATGCGGAGCCCGTCGACCGCGCTGATTGTCTTCCCGAGCCCCGAGTAGCACCGCTCGACGCGGTGGAGGCCGGAGACGACATCGACGACGATGGGGCTGAAGGGCCTGCTAGGCCGTTCGTTGCGAGGGATGTTCCTTCGCCATCGCCCTCCGACACAGGGGGATGGGAGGACTGCATTGTGTCTGGCGGCGGCGGTGGAAGAGGGGGAAGGGGTTGTACGCTGGCATTAGGTGTCTCGGTGGTAGGCTTTGGCGGCTCCACCTTCAGGGTGGAAGCGACAGGAACAGCAGGGACTTCATCGTGCTTGTCCTCTCTGTTCGTTACTGCCACAGATTCGATTTCAGCTGATATGGACTTTGAAACATCTGATGGAGGGGGAGATGGTGCGACTGCGGGAATGGCGGAGTGACCTGTCGATGCTCCGCTGCTACTGCTGCTGCTCGCCAGCAGCGCCAGGGGCGTCTGATAGGCCGTCGTCTTCACAGGAGACGGTGTATTCGACAGCATTGCCGCAGTCGGCGTGGACCGCACGCTGCTCCTCACCCCTGCTACTGCCTCGTTCCCACTACGGCGGCTGTCAACCAAGCCGTTGTCGAGCAGCAGGTGCGATGACGGCCGCTCCGGCGGGTTCGGCAGCCGTTGCGTGGGAAAGGCAGACAACAACCTCGTCCCATCTACGCCCCGAAGCACGTCAGAGAAGGGCGTTGGTGTGGTGGGCCGATGGGTGTCGACGCTGCTGTTGGGCGACTGCAGCATCGGGAAGCGCGACATGTTCAGCGACGGTGCCTGCGATCGGTTTGGTGTGGCACCGCGTGCCGTCATGGACGGTTCCAGTGGGCTCTTGTCCATTGTTGTGGTGGTGCTGGCCATCGAGTTCTTCGAGCGAATATGCGGCAGCTGCTGCTTCGGCACATCTGAAAACACGCTGCCGTGGATGGAAGGGAGGGAGTCGGACAGCGTCGTCGCTCCCACCGCATCGTGCTGCTTCGCTGTCTTGCTGCTCGCTGCAGTCGTTGCTGACGGCGCTGTCTGCCCAAAGGAGTCCCGGAGGCCAGAGGGCTGGGGGTACAGCGCGGTTTCGTTGCTTGGGTTTTCGGGTGGGCTGAGGCCGTAGGTGATGGGCCGCGGAAACAGCGGGGACGGCGTGGGCTCACCGGCGGCGACGAAGGAGTTCTGTCCTGTGGAAGCGAGGCCCGCCGACATCATCCCAAAAGCGCTGTTCGGACTCGACACGCTGGTGTGCCGCGCGAGGCGGCCACTCTCCAACGACTCAGCCAGGTTGCCAGCGCTGCTACCGACGCCCATCAGGAATTCAATGGGATGATAGGAACGCTTCTGCGAGTCCTCAAAGGCAATCGAGCTGAGTGAGTTACTGTTGGACAGCTCATTCACGTCCCCAGCGCCCATTGCATACATGTAATCCGAGTTGTGCCCCACCGCCGGCAGCAGGGGCGATGCCGCGTTCGTCAAGTAAATGCGAGAGCTGCCGCCGGCGTAATAATTGGACGCACCCGCCTCTCTCCTTGGAGAGGTCCGACACGAAGCATCACCGCCTTTGTCGTCGTCGAGGGTGGGTGAGGCGGTCCCGTGACGTTCTCCGGCGCGCTCGATGGCACGGAGAGAGGGTGATGGGTACGGTGGAGTGACGTCGCCGTCGCTGGTGCTGCTGCCGCTCATGAGGAGAAGGAACGGGGGACACCTTGAGGATGGCTGCGGCGGTATATGCAAAGATGGAAGATGCGGATACAGGAAACAAAAAAAGAAAAGAGCTCAAGTCCATTTTACGACGTAGAAACACTTCAGTGTCGACACAGATGGCACTGTATCAACCTCAGAAACTTAGCGCTCTCACAGGCGGAATTGTGTGCGTGCGCATGTAAGGTAACTCATCGCACGAAATGAAGGAGTTTCCTACCAACAAGCACGTCAACCCGGAAGATCGGACTCGCGGTCGTCTTTTGCTCTTCTATTCACTTTTTAGTGCATCTCTCTCCTTCTTGGTAGCAGCTGATGGAAATGAGCGCACAACCACAGGGACCCGCTCGTGCCAGCATCGTACAAAAGCCGGAACAAAGAGGAGGCAAACACACTCACAGGGGAGAAGAAGGAGAAAAAAAAAAACAGCGAGATAAAGTACATCTTTCTCCAATTTAGGGAGGGAGTAAGACGGATCAAACAAAACACAAACGACACCACCACACACACGCAGACACATAAAAGCGACGCATTGCACTGAGAAAAAATAAGTTTACATGAACACTCGTTCAACGCAGTCGCACACGAGAGGTAGGAAAGCCGTCATGGGCCCTTTTTTTCTTTCCTAGTTTGGCCTCGAAGAGAGAGAGAGAGAGTAACAAGAAAAAAAAAAGAAACGAACGCCCATATCGCCAATGTCACTCATTATTTTCATCTTCTTTGGGGTGTTGAGGCGGCTCCTCCATTTTATGCGCCTCTGTGTTGTGATCATCATCGAAGCCGTAGCCGCTGCCGGTGAGGTTGCTCTCCGTGTCTTCCAGGTCACCGTCAGTCGCCATGCTGTAGTGCATGGTGCCGTACAAATCTTCCGCAAACTCGAGAAACGACCTGTAGTCAAGTGAGGCAACGATATAGCTTGTGCATAGGAGGCGGTAGGCATTTCCCGACGAGCCCCATTCCTGCTGAATCGCGGCCACGATCGACGTCATCGCGTGTTCTTCTTTCTCCGCACGCGACGCCACGAAGTCCTCCAAGATGCCTTCAATCAGCTCCGCGTACTTTTTATACAGCGCGTAAAGCTGCAAGCCACTCTCGGTGTTTGTGTCGTCCCCGCCGTCGGTCGCCACAAGTGCGAGGGTCTCGCCGTTGCTTTCGATGAAGCGGCGAACGTGCTCCGTGTTTTTGGATTGTGCGAAGAAGTCATCCAGTTCGCGCAGCGTTGCTTCGCTCGCAGTGTGGGGTGGGGATGCGGAGCTGCTTCCGACGCTGCCGGTGAAGCTGTTCAGTGCCCCTTCCAGATCTTTATTGTCTGACATGTCCTATTACGTGCCACAGGTTTCGTTTTTTTTTTTTCTTCCTTGTGTGTGCCTTGCTTCCAAAGGGACGGGCACGTTGTAGGGCAGTTTGCTACTCCGTGTGGAAATGGTGTGTGTGTGTGTGTGTGTGTGTGTGTATGGTAGGGGGAGAGAAAGAAAGGGGAAGGGACGGAGGCAACCCAGAGAGTGGGAGGTGCTCGCACTGCACCGACACGAGGCGGACGAAGAGAGAAGATGTTGGAAAAAAAATGAAAGTCGCAAGGCAGGGGCCAGCAGAGAGAGCGAGAGAGAGAGAGAGAGTGAGTGAGTGTGAGGGAAAGCAGGGACGAAACAGGGAAGGTGAAGAGGGGAAATTGAGGGGCGAACTGATCGGAGACCACACCAGCTGTGGGGCAATTCTTGACATGAGTTACAACATGCACACATACATAGAGATCAGGTGCACATTCACACACATCAAATACAAACACGTAGCAAAGCACTCTTTCAAAGCTCGTAAATGAGAGAGTGAATTCGCATATCAGCTTCACAGGTGCTGATACTGCCATCGTGGGAGCACCACCACGGAAGCTGATAAGAGAAAGCGATCCGTAAGTCAGCGTACACGGTAACGAAGCGTGTCGCTAGCGAAAGCTGCAGTTTGGGCTTCCTGGATTCTTTTTTTTTTGCCTTTTTACCGCGTGTTCTCGTTCTTTTTTTCTTAATGAGTCTGTTCCTTGCTTTGTCTGTCGTCATCTCTATTATCACAAAGGAAAACCACTGTTAAAGCTCAGAGCCATTGACAAGGGCAGAAAGGCAAAAAAAAAAGGAGGTCACGGGGGTCTGTTGTTACGTGTCTGAAAACTCTGTGCTGCCCTACGACGTCTCGTTGCTATCCACCTTCTTGCAGTTCGATGCCACCGTGGAACGACTCGATCGGAAGCGATCAAGATGTCCTATTGTCGACACCCTCACGGCGCTCTTCAAACCAATCAAACAACAAGAAAGGAAGGGGTATAACATGTAATAAAAAACGAGGGGGTGGGGTGGGATGTGGAGACAGCAGACCGTGAAACAGCAACGGAAGATCAAGGATAAGAGGTGCTGCACATGCTGCGCATCTGCACTTCCGTCCGTGTGCTGTGCACACTGCTAGTTCGACTCACACTAGAGCACCGGGGAGCGTAGCCAGAAAAAGGAAAAAGAGCAGAAAGCGCCGTCGACAACCAGCAGCACGGCTGCGTTCTCCTCCTCCACTCCTCCTCTGTTGCGCCCCGGCCTTACAACGAAGCACAGAAAGCCCAGACAGTGACAACATACCTGTACAGACACGCAAGAGACAATCCTCCTCACCTTGCCACTCCATGTTCCTCTCCATTTTCACTGGCTCCACACTCAACTTAAATAGTGTAGACAGGGCAGCGCAGTGCACGCACATGCGCAGACGCATACGCGGACACTCCAATCACGAGCAAGAGCAGGTGGCGTAGCACACACAGTGCGACTGCTCGGAAGCGCTGCCTAGCTGTTGGCCGGGGGTTTAGCTTCTTTACGCGCTGAGGTCGCTGAGGTCGGCAGCGGGTTTCTCGCCAGCCGCCTCGTCGTCGTCCTCCTCTCCTTCAATGCCGTCCTCAGGCTCTTCGTCGTCGGAGTCGCACTCCATGCCGCCGGCGCCACCTGCGCCTCCCATCGCAGCCATCATGGAAGCCATATCCATGCCGCCCATGCCGCCCATGCCACCCATGTCGCCGAAGCCGCCGAAGTTGGCTGCAGCGGCGTTCTCCTCGGCCTCGTCATCCTCGTCCTTCCAGAGGTTCCAGTCCGCGGAAAGCCATCCCTTCGTCGCTTTCGTCGGCTCATCGACGAGGCGGTTCCAATAGCCCTCCTCCTTCTTGATGGCGCAGATCTGAATCGCAACGCCCAGCACCTTGAAGGTGGAGTCAGCCGGCACGATCTCCTTCAGCAGGTGCAGCTCATCCTTCAGCTCGTGTGCCTCGCTGCTCTTGGCCGTGATGCCCTTGCCGGAGATGGAGATCGTCTTCTCGGTGAAGGTGACCTGCACGTCCGTGGCGTTGCTTGCCTCCACCGTAATGAAGAGACGGTCCTGACGCTCGGCCCACTTGGTCGGAAGATGCGACATTCTTTTTTTTTTTCTGTGTGTATGTCTGGGGCGGATGTGCCTTGAAAAGGGCTCACACGATGGATCAGAACGAAACAAACAAACAAAAAAAACAGAAAATAGGGGATTTAGTTATAGAATAGGTTGATGAAGGCTCAGACGTGCGGGAAAAAAAAACAGACAACAAAAAAAAGAATAGCTGTTGTGTAGAGAAAATCTGGAAACGCCCATGTTGAGTTTGAAGAGAGAGAGAGAACGCACACGAAGACACACAAAAAGGGGAAGAGCCGGAAAGGTATGAAGGAGGGATCGAGTTTGAAAACCATAAAAAAGAGGGTAACCTGTCAGAGAGGACTAGATCAAGGCAGAAGCTCCGTGAAGCTCGTTTTCTTCTTTTAATGGTCCCGCACATTTAGAAGCCAAATAAGCACTCCATGGAAGGAAAACAACAACAAAGAACAGGAGAAAGGTGGCGCTGCTAGAATACGCGCAGTCTTCTTTTTCCACCGCCCTCTTCCCATATTACGCTTTTCCTACTGCCCCCGTTCACACGCTAGTTGGAATCCGCGTTAACACACCTTGAATGCACTCAGTTCTGCAACAACACGTCTTTTTGTTTTTCCACGTCTTCACTTACAGTTATAGCCACATGGGCAGAAATGAAGCCAAGTGATTGCTTCACGCCAAATAAATACGCACGCACTCAAGCACACCCAAAGACAAACAGATACCTACAAAGAACAGCTTAGAGCTTCTGGGAGCCGCTTTTTTTCGCAACATCCCTTGTCCAGCTTTGGCCAAGATACCAGCCGGACATCATTTTACCTTGAAGCACTCTCAGCTGGACGATCACAAACCGCAGAAACGCACTTTTTTCTTTACGCGAAGTGCCAGACGTTAGTTTCCGAGTAGAGGCATTTGACATTCCCCCCTACAGTCACAGTTCTCTTCTTCCGCTGCTCTTCTCCGCACACCGAAAGAGAACAAGGGAATTCGTTCGGTGTTGATTTCGTGACACGCGACAGTGCGATGTCAGAGGTATGGTCAAAAGAAAAAAAAGAAAAACAGTGATGGTTTGAGTGCGGCTGACAGCAGCTGAGTGGTCTTTCCATTTTGCTCTCTTCCCTTTCCTTCACCGTGGCTCTACGCCGAGACTGCCTCGCGAATGTAAAGGATGTTGTTGTTGCGGAGCAGCATTTCACCGAGTTCCGTGTCTTGCTTCGCGTGCTCCACCGCGTCGCGGAGCTGCAGGTTCATAAAAGTGTCGCAGCTCACCAAGTTGCCCTCGTATACCGGGCCCCACTTACTCTTCACCAGCACCTTCTTTCCCACGAGGCTGTGCAGAAACGCACCAGGGACGTTTGCCTCCATGGGGAGAATCAGGGATCTAATAGAATTTGTAGATTTGTTCTCGCGCAGAGCAGAAAAGGGGAGAGAGAAAGGTTGCAGCTCTACGCCCCCGTCGAAGTAATAATAGGTGTCACAGTAGCAGCTGGGAAATAAAACGTGAACAGTGTCAAGCTGACCTTTTGTATTCGTGGAGTGCATGCACGCGTGCGAAGAAGAAAAAAAGTGTGTGCGTGCGTTTGATTACATGCAAAGAAGGTGAGCGCAGAGAAGGGGTGGGGAAGAAGGGAGCAGAGATATGAGGGAGAGTCATTCACACTGTCATCGCTGGGAATACTACTATAAAATAATTGTAGCCAAATCAATTGCACTGTGGAGAGCATCCGCTTTCATGCATCCATGTCGATGCGTTGCGAATTCGTTGACGCGCGTTTTTTTCCTGACCGAGATGAACTCGAGTGGCCCTCCTTCACAGTCCACACCATACTAATACTCATACGAGCAGTAAAAACTACCCAGTTACCGCACAGCAGCAGAAAAACGGCATTACCTTTACTTTGCGTATTTGCATGAGTGTGTGTGCGTGGAGGAGGCAACCGCAGAGGGCACTCTACGAGTAGAGCTCACACACACGCACACACAAAACAAGATGCGTTCCTCAAAAGTCGACTCACATTAGCTGCATCATTTTCGTAGCAGTTACTGTGCTACGCGCGTTGTGTTACCATCGCACCAGAGGTGGAGGAAAGAAAGGAAAAAAAGGACACTTTTAGGGAGTCAGTGAAACACAATGACCATACGTTCACATATCAAACAACAGCAGAAAAAAAGAGAGCAGTATCGATGAGTACATCTTCATGTGTCATCACGTGCTTTACCATCCAGAACAAAAAAAAAGATAGGAAGACACCATGATGATCGCAAAACAAAGACAAGTAAAAACACAAAAAAAGACGCACACACACATATATATATACATACACACACGCAAAAGACATTTAGTCGCACGAGACACATATAAAAATAAAAAAAGTACAGAGAAGGTAAAAAGAAGAGCTTACGACTGATTTCTCTGTTTGCCTTAGCGTACGCGCATAGGTAGCCAACATGCCGTCGTTGTTCTTTCGGCTTGATTATTTGGGATCACAAAAGAAAACACGCTTTTTTTATCGTTAGAACAGATGAGGGTTACCGCAGCTCATCAAGAAAGCAGTGAAGCAAAAACAAGCACCAACACAAAAACAGCTTCGACGCCCTCATTTTTTTTTTCCAGCGTCTGTTTGAACACATCTGTTTTTTAATTTGTATTCCGTTCACTAGCAGCAGAGCAACAGAGAACAAAACAAACAAATGGACAAACGACATATACATACTCAGAAAAAGGAAAACAGTTCGTATGATACTCGAGCTCGAAAACAGGGTGTCGTAGATGTAGCGATCTGCCTGTCTTCGGTGCCACTTTCACTGCTGTTCTCAGGTCTTTTTTGCTGTTGCTGTACTCGCATGCAGGCGTGCAGCGGCTTGAAGCGCCAGGAAAAAAAAAAGAGAAAGAAAGAAGAACACTGCAGATGAACGCGGAAGCAAAGCGACGAAAACAGGATAAGTACGCAACTACGATCGTGCACACAAAAGTGGCAAACATGACAGTAAACCAAACGCCGAAAAATAAAAGCATGAGTCTTTCATTGGGCAAAAAAAAAGAGTTTTAGCGGATGGACATTTGTGTGCTTTTGAAGTCACGATTTCACTTTTTTTCGTGCACGCTCGCTCTAGAACGCACTTTCACGGATCTTCAAGTACACTTAAAAAGAAAGGCATGATCAATATACAACGCTGCCTAGAAAAGGAGGTCGGAGGCAACAACCGAGAAAGCCGAGGTGTCACGGATTCGCGAATCTATACCATCGCTGATGTAATCCCTACATCCTTCGAAAAAGAAGAGCAAGAAGGAGTACACTGAAGTATAGTGGGTTAAAGATGATGGACGCTTTCAGCGACGGCTCCTTTTTTTTTTTTGGCGTGCGTGGAGGGCGGAGGAGGGAGGCTGGCAACGTGCATAAGTCTTTAAATACATATTTTTTTTTCATGCTGTCGTTTTCCACCCAAACACGGATAACATTACACTAACCTTTTCATGGCTCCCTAGACCAACATGCGTGCACCAAGTCTAAATCCTCATCCACCACTTCAAACCGTCCCCGGCGATACCGGACCACATACATAATCGGGGCGGCAGTACTTCGTCAGCCTCGTCTCTGTGGTGCCTGCGACCTGGCACTTCTCCCTGATACAAACTACTGCAAGAAACGAAGGAAGAGGAAGAAAAAGAAGTTAAAGGTGGGCCGACACTATCAGCAGAGGGGACAGACTCGTCAGGTTCAACGGCTGTACCACCTGTCACGCACGATGCTGGATGAAGGGGGTATTGAGGTATCGCAATGAGGAAGTTAGCGAGTTGTACGTCCGGTCCAGCTACGCTTCCGTGCTCTGGGCTGTTCCTAAAGTGGTTGCGTAACTCAGCGAGCCCAGGGCACACAAGCAGATGACGGAGCGTCTCGTCGCACACAAAAAAGCGGGAGGACTCTCTTTGTGGGGCGGGCGTGCTCTTTGACCATGCCTTGCTGCTAAGTGGCGCATCAACCCTCCAGGTTTAACACACACACGCCGCGGGACACATGGTGCACAGGTGTAGCTTGGGACGAAAGGGAATGTACTTCGAGCTGCCGCTCGCGTCTGTGACTTTTAGACTCGGGATATCTGGATGGTGAGTGCGGACATGATGTAGTAATCCGGTGAAAGCAGATAGTGTATGACTGCATGCTGGACACACTTGAATTCATGGAGCGGTAGTGGGGCGAGTGGTTGACTGCGTTGTGGCTGTGTCATCTGTGGGAGGCGCAGGGGCCGTGATTGCAATGTCATGACCAGCGTGGAACATTCGGTGGTGATACTTCATGCGCGTTATGGCGATCAGGCGATGGCAGATGGAGCACTCAATCTTCTCTACGGTGCGTATTTTCTTGACGGGCGTGGCGGTGTCGGGTGGCATCGGACCATAGTGGAACATGAAGCGTTTAGTGAAGAGCAACCGATCCTTCGCGAAGAAAGTATACAGCGGACACCAGTAGATTCCGCCAGGCAGTGATCCATGCAGCGTCAAAGATAGGAGCTTACTGAGCTCTGCTGCGTCTTGGATTTTTATACGCGCTTACGATGTGGTTTCGGAGCTGCTTACGCTTCAAGTACTTGTAGCATGTAGGGCATATTCTGCGATCAGAACCTCTCTGTGCAAAGTAAGCAGGGGATAGTGGATCAGGTGGGCGTTCCGGCGGTGGTGGCGGCAAGTTTGCTTCATGCACGTAAAACCAGCCACACACCATCTGCATTTTACATTTTCATCTTGATGAGTACGTCAATGAAGAAAGCCAAAGTACTTTGAAGTGCCGGTTTGGAACTGTACCAGAGAAATCTCTCGCTGTCTTGTGAGGGCAATGTCCCCGTTCTTCGTCGCCAATAGGTTGGATTGGGAGAGGTGGTGTCGTAAGGTGTGCGGCGAGCTCAGTCTGTCCTGAAGGAGGTTCTGGTGTCTTCTCATAATGCTGACGAGGTCGTTAATCCAAGCACGTGAAGTGGCTGCATTTGACATCAGTGTTTCTGCGAGCTTGTCGACTGCTTCATTGCGGGGAATAGCACAGTCTTCGAGAACAAACTGGAACGAAAGGCGTACCCGACGTTCAGTCAGCTGTAGAATGAGTGCTTATAGGCGCCGCAGAGTGCCTTCCTGTACTGTAGTGGGCCCTGTTTTTAGCGCCATGAGAAGCGAGTAGGAGTCGGTCACAATGACGGCGGTGTTTTGTGTGATGCGTCGGTACCGGGTGTATTCTAGGAACATAGTGAGGCCAAGTTCCATTGCGAAGCACTCGGCGCGGTTGCTGCAAATGTAACGTCCACAGTGTGTGGTCTGATTTTTCATAAATCTATTCTTGTAGTGCAGCGTCACTGGTGCCCCTGATTCCTCGTCTAGTTCAGCTGACCCGTCAGAGCAAGGTGCAAAGGGAATTTTTTCGAATCGGTCTAGCCCCGCGAAGCATGCTCTGAGTTTCTCTTGAGGGGAGAGACGTGGCTCGGAGGTTGCTAGGCAGCGAGGTGTTGAAGTAGATGCGGAGACTGCGTAGTAGTGTTCTATATGTATGTCGTTGTTCGTACGAGCCAACGGCGGAGTAGCCTCGTCGAACGCTAAGAAGATACGCGTGTATAGGGAGAGTTTCTGGGCAAACTTCCCGAGAAAGTTGTTAAAAGTAGCCACCGCGCGTTACGGCTTTCAGGTAAGGGCGAAGTCGACGTATGATGACGATTGTGTCGAATGGTAGATGGTCAGCTTCCTGCAGAGTGTCGTTCGTATCGGCAAACTTGGATACGCCTGTAATTGTTGCCGCGCCAAGCTTGTGAAAATGCTCCAACGATGATTCGCACGACTCACTAGCGTTGTCCCACCAGGCTGTGGCTGCATACAGGAGCTTCGATTGAATGAGGGCGAGATAGAAAGGTCGCAACACGTCTTTGTACGGCCCCTGTGTCTCTCCGGTGACCGCGCGCAGCTTCGCCAGTCGCTTCGTCGCCGCGCTGATCGCAGCTTTGACGCATGCCCCAACTCCTCGCATCGGCTAAAAGTCAAAACTGAGTTGGCAGGGGAAACGTTCTTCGCCTAGTTCGGTGTCACCTATATGCAGCTCCAGCTGGTTGTGGTAGTGAGCGCCAAGCAAGGTGAACTCCGTTTTGGGGGCACTGAGTCCCACGAAATGTACGTGCGTCCGATGCTCAATAGTGTCTTTATCTGCCGTGCAGAGAACGATGAGGTCGTCCGCGAAGAGGGCGTGCTCAAGGCCTTCAATCTGATTGAGCTCTACGCTGAGTTAGCCCATAATAATGATGAGCAAAGGACCAAGGACGGAACCCTTTGGTGCGCCGCATGTGAATTTGACTGGGTCTGAGGGGGTGTTGCTCACTCGCACTCGTACTGTGCGATCGTCTAGAAAATGCGTGATCCATAGCGTCAAATAGGGTCAACATCAAACTTCTTAAAGACCCTAGTAATAACGCTGTGCACTACAGAGCCGAAGGCGCGTACATCATCTACGAAGACGGCGTCATTCTTCAAACCTTTCAGTTTCTGTGCCACTTTATGGAGGAGCAGTTCGAGTGGGTCGAGCGTGGATCTATGTGGGCGGAAGCCTGCCTGCTGCGGCTGTAGTAGTGATTCTAAGTGCTTTCGCAGGCGTCGTGAAATCATGCTCTTCAGGAGTTTGCATAAGTTGCTTGTGAGGGTGACAGGGCTAAATGATGAGGGGCCGTTTGAAGGTTACTTTGGTTTGAGGAGAAGGAGGAGGCCTTTCTTCCAGGCACCTGGGACGTGTCCACTGGAGATGCTATGGTGGTAAATGCTGAGCAGGTACTTATTGCCTGCAAGGGGCAAGGCGCGTATGCAGTCACAGTGAATGTCACCAGAGCCCGCCGCTGATTCGCAATACACCTCTCGGAGTGCCATCTCTAGTTTTGCTGAGGGAAGTCGCTCAAAAGGGGATGCGTGCTGGGGAGCGGTGAAGGTGGAGAATAATATACACTCTTTTTTTTAGAGTCACTTTAGGCAAAAATAACCTGAGACACAAGAAACATATTTGTTTGCCTTCGCGCAGGACATTCACAACAGCGAGAAAACAAAACAAAACAAAAAAACATGGGATTGAAACGGCAATAATAAAGGAATAAAAAAAGGAGGGAAAAAGCATTTTCTTGCGACACTGACCGGTGTCCGGTTATTCACTGTCTTTTTTTTTTGGTGGCTGGTGAATATTTGAGCAGCTTCCTACTACTACCCAAACAAACACCGATGCAGCCATGCAGACTCACCCTCACCCCCATCCCAGGTGTAAGAGAATAGCACCAATTAAGTGAACCCAACAGCATCAACAGGGAAGCAAAACAAGTAGTAAAAAAGGAGTAGAAGTGTAATCCACCGACTAGAGTAGAAGAGCAGAGAGAAAAAAAAGCACGTTCGCTCATCCTCGACGTACAAAACTGCAAGTCTACCATGTCGGCTGTATAAATAAAAAATACACACACACACATATATATATATATATATGTATGTTTATTTGTTTATTTAGAACTTGCGGTGCCTGAACGAGTACCGACAAGAAAAAAATGGTAAGGAAGAGGGAAAAGAACAAACCGGTGAAAGGCAAGTCGTGCACCCGGTATTACGATTCCCTCTGCCTGAGGAGAAATCTTCAAACAATCCCACCTCCGATCGTTCCACGCATGCACAGACACAAATAACAATGTCAACAAGAGAGCAAAAGATGGGCTGGCGAACTCGCTTGTGCGTGCGTGTTGCTGCAACATATTTTACCTCCTCTCTCCACACTCTCGACATCCGCCAACTGCGCATCTCTGATCAACGGGATGAGCACACGATAGCACACACAGCAGTGCACCTACGACTTAAGTACCTTCCATTATTATTATCATTGCTTGCTAAGCTGCAGTTTGACGGAAGGTTCCCCTCACGCTGCCGGACTACTCCACCTGCTAACGGGTGCTCCAGCAATAGGGAAGCTGTTCACGGACGATGCGAGGCTGTTTGGGTAGGGGGCTGCATTCGCAACAGAGTGCGGGGTGCGACTCAGCGCCGGCGTGGCGGGCGGCTCCGCCGCGATGAGCGTCATCACCGCCGGCTCCGTGGGGTGGTGCATGTCGGGATGGAGGAATCGACACTTTCGACGATTGCAGCGACCGCTGAGGTAGTGCCGGCAGACCTCCGGCGAGGTGTGCAACAGGGCCAGCTTCATCGCGGGGTCCACAATAGGCTGCGCACGCCTCGGTGCCGCCACTGCAGCTGACATTGGGACATACATCACCTGTTGCTGTTGTTGTTGTTGCTGCTGCTGCTGCTGGTACTGCTGCTGCGAGGTAGCCATCACTGGGGGAGGCACGTATACATCATGTCCGCCTCCCTGTGACTGATTCGTTGTGGCCCCTGCGCAGCTAGAGTTGCTGGACTGAATAAGCACTGACATCTGACCTGCATTATGCAGCGGAGTGGAAGACGGGACAAGGCAAACTACTTTGTTGCTGTTGTTATTCACCTCCACTGCGCTGTTCTGGTAGATGAAGTAGGAGGCGGTGCTTTGCGCAAACTGTTGCTGCAGCTGCTGCTGGTGCGACTGAGGGTGCGTCCCCGCGGACTGCAATCCCGAAGGTGAGGTGGCAGGGTATAGAATGGTCATCTGCTGCATCGGCGCATGATTGATGGACTCCCCCGTGTAGTAGCGCATCGTCTCGGACGGTACACTCTGCATGTACACGATCTGAGACATGACTACCGGGGAGGGGGGGGGGGTAGAGACCGAGAACAAGGAAGAGGAGGCTGGGGAAGGAGGGGGGAGGGAGAAGAAAAAGATGCCGTGTTATGCGAAACTGTTACTTTCAGCTTGTACGTAGAAGATCTCTGTCAGAATCCGGCGTGGCGGTTCAGTTCTTTCGCAGAAAGAGAGATGGAGTGAGGAAGAACACACACACACACACACAATAAAACAAAAAACAACAGACTCCTCTGAAAAACAAACAAACAGAAAAATACCTCCCAATAAGGTTAATGCTAACTTCGCACAACCACAAGGAAAAGAAAAAGAAAAAGAACGACGAAAAGACTGTGTCGACGAGTGTGCGCGATAGCGAGGAGGACGGAGGGAAGGGAGGAGGGGAGGGTAGCGGGGGGATAAGAAGAAATCTCCAGCAGGGGTAAGGGGCCCTCAAAAAGCGAGAAAAAAAAAAGACAGTGAAAATATACACGCCAACGCACAGGCCTATATATAACAGCTAGCGGGACAAGTAGAGAAAGCACAGAGATAAAGGAAAGAGGAGGGAAAGGAAAAAAAGAGAGAGAAAAACAAGAAAAAAACCACACACACACACTCAAGAAGGCCAAGAAGCACTCCTGCGTTTCAGCAAACACGCGGAGCCAGCGACTAAGTGCTTATAGGCCTCTTGGATACCACAAACACACACACACACACACACACATACACGCAAAAACACACACAGTGAGAATGCGCAGAGGCTAACAGAGGAGCACGAGATCAGCGAAGAGAGCGAAAAAAAACAGGATGAAAGAAAGTAAAATGCTCTGGGAAATGAAACTGTTGTACGTCTTACGAGGATAAAAATACAGAGGTTAAGATCGAGTTCCAATCTTCTCACCACTTCGTCCACGTAGCAATGATAGGAGCAGTAGTAGCTGTAGTGTGCGTCTCTTGAAGCTCGAGTTTATGTGTTATGCCAATTGCTTAACCCTTTTCCTTGACAGATTCCCGACGATTCGCCGTTAAGTTCTTTCTGCTTGCTTGCTTGTTTCTCTGTGTGTGTTCGTGTGTATACGCGAAGCGCCACAGTAGGGACTCGCAGTTTTTTTTTTTCTGTGGAGAGAAAAAGCAAGCGAACACGCTGCACTGCTGGTGTCGCGCACAGAGGCGACGGCAACGTGAGAGTGTGAAGGCGGCTGCCTAATCACGGCTCGTCAACGTTTTCTCCGGCTTCGACGTTGCAATCAGCTGGAACACTCTCCACGGAAATAGAAAGACTGAGCAAAAAGGAATAGTATATACGGCGAAGAAGCAAGGAGGCAAAAAGGTGGACGGGCTGCGGAAAAGGAGGACGTTAAAACCAGAGCACCCCACACACACACAACAAAGAAGCAGCGAAAAAGGAAACAGGAACACAAAACGTAAAACGTGTGGAGGAACCTTCGCGAATATGCAAACTCGACTCGATTTTACACACCACACACACACCACACACACACACACACACACACACACACACACACACACACAAAAGAATAATGATCTTAGAAGAGCGAAAAAAAAAAAAATCCAGCGTCAGCTGTATCGCCCGCGAGAAGGCTTGAGAAGGCGGACGGTGATCGTTGTGAGGGAGAAGGCGCTTAAACAATCTTCTTTTGTTTTTCTTTGCCCCGGGAAACGAGATGAAGCGCACTCAAACGTCAGTATATGCGAGAGTGGTCGCAGGATGACAAAAACACCAGGAAGGAGGATGAGCGAGGACCCAGTCACCCAATCCAACACGAAAAGTGTGAAGGCTGAGTTACCAAAGGAAGGAGAGGGAGGAGGAAAAGTGAGGGAATGGAGTGGGAGTGGAGACACAAGATAAAGAAAGATTGACACAAAAACAACAACGACAGCGTTTGAAAGGCGCCAAGAAAAAAAGGTGTAATGTAACTGTCAGCATTTGCTTGCGGTGTGCGCATCTTGTGCTGAGGAAAAACATAACACACACCAAGATATAGAAGATAGAGGATGGATGGTAAGCTTCTCCTTCGCGCAAACTACGAGAGCGCCGATCCTTTAATTTGGTCTTCCGTGACGCCTTATGTTTGATGAATTCTGTGTGTCAGTTTAGGGAAAGCAACACACAAAAGCAAGGGCAAAACCAGCTGCATGTAATCGTGCCATCATTTCACTTCCTTCCTGTTGGATGTCTATGTGAATCGTTCTATGGCTGAAAAACAAAAAGGAGCACCAGCGTGGTATTATGGCAGCACTAGGTCAGACAATAGCCTTTCACTACGTTGCGTGGTGTATGCGAGCGGTTGAGCCTGGAAGGGATCGACCTACTTAGATCACCGCAGCAACACATTTGACCAGCCCCTACGAGTCCCCTCTGCAGAGTCCGTGCGTTGTGGGTGTCCGCTCCGTGTCGTGTACGCGCTCTCGTACGATTCGGCTCCGCTGCAGCTGACGACGCAGCTCGACAGAGGCCATGTTTTCTTGGCGCACTGCTAGCAAAAACTGCGTCAGCTCCGTGTGCAGCAGCGCCTGCTGCTCCTCGACTTTGGGGTCGCAGAACGTGGAGACAAGATGCCCGGTGTCAAAGCGGCGCTGTCGCTGCAACTGGGTCACCTGCTCTTGATTGCGGATTCGAAGGCGCGCTGCCAGCCGAGCTGCAAGCTCATCGTCATCGATGCGCAGCCGTTGCACCTGCTGTGCTGCCATCCCTCCCCTTCCTTCTGCCCCACGCCCGTGATACATTGAGTTTTCCACGACGCACAACGTTCTGTCTCTGCCCTCGAGCATTCGCGTGTAAAAGCAGAAGGGATAGAGGGAACTATCGTGAAATCGACCAGTGACGCTCGGTGGATCGCGGTCAGTCATCGTAGATGCGTCGGAAGGCTCGTCCGGTGGTGCTAGTGAGGGTGAGCAAGGCACCGCACAGGTGTGCCGCTCAAACGGGTTGTGCGCTACCGCGGCGTCCAGGAATGACGGAGGGGTAGCGAAGAGGCAGCGAATACGCTCACCCCACAACGCGTACGCCTCCGAAGGCGTTATCTCGGCTGCAGAAGCCGGCATTCACAATTCACACCCACGAGTAATCCTTCCCCCTTTTCCAGCTATACTTTCAATATCAGTAAGAAATCGAAACTCTGGCTGGTTCCTGTTTTTCTCAGTGGTGGACCCAAAACCACACGACTATTCATTTTATACTGCTTGTTCGTAGATATTGTGTTGGCGGCAGCGGAGGGAAACAAAGAGGAAGGCGGGAGAGATTAAGAACAGAAGACACTAAAAGGAGAAGGGAAAAAAAGCACGATAGATTTCGTGGTCAGACGCCAACAGAAATTACTGTAAAAGTGAGATCCTCCCCATAAAAACAATAGAGTATCACGGCGGCGCTGCACAACGAGCTGTCTCCTGTACGGTGCTGCACTGTGTAACAGCTTCCCCACCTTCTCACACCCCACAGTGTCACCACATGAGGGGTGCAAAAAAAAAAATCTGTAAGTGTTTGGCCTTCACGCCACATCATATTCCGCAAACGTCCAGCTAATGGTGTTTTTTCTCGTATTTCCTGCTTTCCCTAGAGAGAGATACTTACAGATTTATAACCGACAGATAGTGGCGCAATTCGCCACCCAGTAAAGAGAACCTGCATAGGAGAACGGCGCGCCACGAAGAAGCCGCGCAAGGTCGACTGTCCGCCGCCATGTCGTGAACAACATGTCACCAATATCATCACTACGGAGTAGAAATCCTGGGCGCGAGACGCCGCGTAGCGGCTGTAGACAACGTTTTGTTCCCCGGTTCTTTTGTTATAAAAGGGTAAAACAAGACAAAACAAAAAAGGAGCCACGTATTCCGATCAGTGGTCGCGATTGTGGTCTTTATTCACTGAAACAGAGAAACAAAACAAGGGAAAGGAGAAGGAACCTCCTTTTTTCTCTCTCTCTCACACACACACGCACGCAGAGATCGGTGTGACGAGAGCAACAGAAAAGAGAGGGGAAAAACAACCCTTAAGAGAGTTGCATCAACCGCATAGTACTCGGACATAACGCAAGAATATTCTTGTTTCTTTCCGTCTTCCCTCCTATCTCATCTGGTAAAACCAAAACAGAAAAATGAGGCTACTTCAATCCTATTGTCAATATCGTATCCGGTCTCTGAGTCTACTTTTTTCTTTTTCTCTTCGTCCGCTAAAGGTGTAGCCCACCACCTCCACTGCGCAGTTTCTTCACAGACAGGAGTCGCCGTTTTCTCACCTTTCCTCTCCGCACGAAATAGTCACTACGCAGTAAGAACACACACATCAGGCTCAGAGCGTTGTGCAAATAACGAAAAAGCAAAACAAACAAACAAACACAAATTAATGTGCCGTACACAAGTTTGTCTTTTGCGTTGTCTTTTCGCATTCCTTCTTTGCGCTTCTTATTCGCCTCACCTCCTTTCCTTATGTTCATCGGTTTCTCTCTCTCCATATCGAGACACCGAAGAAAGGAAGGAAAGGAGGGAGAGAGAATCAACAGAAGAAGATCAGTGAGGAGAACGCCCTTCTTCAGCGCACGCAGTTTACTTTGACAGACACACACGCAAACACACAAAACAGCAAAAAAGAAAAAGAAAAAAGGAGAAGCAAAGAAGGGAAGTTTTTTATTTCTTGGCACTACCACCGCTGGTGCCCATACCGAGAGCGGTCTTGTACGAGTCGTAGATCCACCACTGCAGACCCGTCAGCGTACCGATCATCAGAATACGGGTTCCCAGACCCTTTGTGCACACCGTCATGTAGCCCATTTCCTTCGCGATCTGGCCGTAAGACTTGCCAGCGTTGCTGCCCTTACCACGGGCAGACACCAAAGTATCAGCGGGGTGCGACACGATGGCGCAGATCACACCAGCAATGTAACCTGAGGCAAACGTGATGGACAGCTGCGTGGCCTTGCTGTACTGATCCTTCGGCTTCGTGAAGACGTACTGGTAGAAGGCACGGACCACCTTCTCAAAGAAGAAGAACTTGGCCATCGTGTACGGAATCTGGCGGCACCAGAGCGGCACCAGCGACTTAAACGGGAAGCCGGAGGCGGGGTCGGCGCGCATGGCGGACATGGCGGCGAACATGTTGGTGGGGAAGGTGCCCTTGGGGGAGGTCTGCACCTTCACCTTAGTCATTTCAAACGGGCACAGACCCATATCTGCAAAGAACTCAGCGGAGGCAGAGCCGGCAAGCCAGATCACACCCTGGTACTTCTCAGCGTTTTTCTCACCCGCCAGGTTCGCGTAGAAGTCCTTGAATACCTCGTACAGACCGAACTTGAAGGCACCCTGGGTAGAGTAGCCAAAGAAGGTCGGTAGCCAACCCTTCAACAGACCGTTCGAGCCCATGCCCTCCTCCGCAAGGATCATTTTGAAGCCCTGGCCGAGCGACTTGTACTTCTCGGGGCTCACCTGCATGTTGCACTTCACGACATCGAGGGGGCAGACGGCGGTGTGGGTGGTACCACACGCAAGGATACCACCGCCAATGCACTTGATGTAGTAGTTGGTGTCGTGCGGGTGGTCGGCGTTGATGTAACGCGCGTCCCATGCCTTGGTCTGAGCTGCCATGATGATAAATTGCAAGGAACAGCAACAAAAAACAAATGTGGGAAAGGTGAGAAGTAGGAGTCACGAAAAGGACTTACAGTTAAAAAAAACGAAAGCTACGGTACAAGCGAAGAAGGCGATTAACTGTATGGGTAAACAACCATCAGAACAGCAATAAAAAAGAGCGTGATGTGAGGTAACGATGCGTGCAGAGGCAGGGAATCGAACGAGCGCGCAAAGTGCGAAGAGGAAGAAAAAGAGAATATTCGCCGTGGAAACGAGAGAGAGAGAGAGAGCAACCCAAAGCACCAACCCAAAAAAAAAAAATGACAAGCCATCGCCGTCATGGAGATGGACCCTGTGACTAGCCTGACCACCTTCTTTAGCCTTTCATCGCTTCAAAGAAAAAAAAGAAACCCACACAATATCGAAACGCTGAAGGAAATGAGGCTTTATAATGCATGTCAGAGCGTGTATGTGTGAAGTCGGCATCTACCACATTCGTCACAGAGTACATTTTATTCTCGCTTCATGCAGCTCACAGCAGTTTTTTCTCTTTAGTTGTGCTTGTGTGAGTTTTGCTTTTGTCTCTTTGTACTACCTTCTACTGCCCCTTACCAAACTCGGGGTTGCGGCCTCGAGTACCTACTCTTAACGGTGGAAAACACAGAAAAAATGCTACGGTATAAAGAAAGCACTTCTAGCTCTTTTCTTTTCTGTTTCGAAGACGAAGAACAAGAGGTACCCAGGAATAGAAGACAGTAACACATCAGAGAGCGAGCATGATCAGCGATGGGTGGAGTTGCGCGTACGTCAGTGCTCTTCGCAGCGGCGACTTGTATTTGGTTATTTGGTTGTTTGTGAAACGCTGTTCATCGTGATATGGGAAAACCACGGTAAGCAGCGCAGCGTCACGCATATGGTAAATAAAAGAAAAGTAAAAATAAACAAGAAAGAAAGCAAAAGGCGAGACAAATGGACAGGCAGAGAGTGATAATAGCAACAAATGACGCGCTGAACATTTTTTCATTCCTTCTGCGTGGCTTTCTGTCTTAAATTGGAAAAGAGAAACCGACAAAAACAGATCAAACAACAGCAAAAAAAAAATGTATATATAAAGAAATAAACGAAAAGACAAAAAAAGTGGGAAACGTAACGTAATGAACTGAAAGACAGGTATAGTGGTGCTCAAAGGAGAGAAAGGGATATTGAGTGATGAGGAGGTTCCGAGCTGCGCCGAAGTCAATGCTGAATACTAATAAAAAAGGAGAAAAAAAAAGAAACGTTGAGGGTAGGTATTGCTGGCCTCGAGCTCTTCATTGTGGTATTCTATTGCACCGATAAACGCGGATGAAAAGTGAATACGTCAAAATACACACAAAAAAGCTGGGGGAGCGAGAACAACCCACCAAAAAAAAGCAGTGATTTCTTTCGTTAATCCTTTTTTTTTCTTTCGAGGCGATCAGACTTCACGTAGCTAATGCCTGAAGTATGTGTGAGTACGGCGCCTCCATTTATCAGTCCAGTGGGCAGCCAAAAGTGTCATGTATTGAATGTCTTTGTTTGATTTTCTTGCGCAAAACGCCGCTTGTGGATGCATCAGGGAGGTCATGTAAAGTAAAAGAAAAAGGAAAAGCGTGGCTGCTTGGATGCTTGACTAGACTCGCATTTGAGCGCGGCAGGCGATAACACTCACAGCGACCTTTTTCATGCTTCCTTATTTTTTTCTGTTCCGCCCATCAGAATCCATGCACAAACTTCGCTTCGATGACTTCTGCTTTTTCTGCAAGCTTTCAATCACTACGAAAACGACTTCGGCAGATGTACCTGCTCGGTGCTACTCAGTACGTGTATACCTTCTCTCCCTCTCTTGTTACATCAACCCGCAGCTCGCTTCTGTTCCGCGTTTGAGTGGAACAACAACGAAGGATGCCGAAGAGCAACTGCCAGAGGAAAGAGGAGGGAGGAGGGGGGGCACAAAAGCTGCACTACACAGCAGTAAAAAACTACACAAGGTGCATTGCACAGGTATTATCGTGTAAGAAGGGTGAGGGGAGTTGAGATGAACTCTGAACAGAGTCTGGCCCTAAAGGCGCTGGGACGCTCCCTAGAAAAAAAGTAATAATAATACTAATTGGAGGAAGGGGTTGCATCCTGTGCGCTTACCAGGTCTTGCTTGCATACTAATCCGTGCGTTTGAGGGAAGGGGAAAGAGAGAGAGAAGCAAATAATAATAATAAAAGAAGTAGTAGAATTGTAAAGAGAGGAGGGCTGATTCACAGCTTCTTTTATCTCCAGAAAGTAGTTCTGCGTTTCGAGGAGGTCGATGCGTACGACCCACACAGCTATAAAAGAAAAAGTAAAAAGAACGACTTTGGTGGGAAAGCAAACGCACAGACTCACAGGCAAACGTAAAAAGAAAAAGAGACAAACGCGAAGAAAACCTGATCAGTTCACAACTGCAGCCCCGACAAGAGGTAAAACAGACAAATAGAAGAGCGAAAGTAGGTGGCTCACTCATCACTGTTCGCGCACGCTGACCGCCGCTTCGCCGGAATCACAAAGAGCTAGGAAAACACCAACGTTTTAGTTGGACGATGCACCATTCTACAAGTGAATCCTGGGAGGGGGGGGGGAGCGAGAGCGAATGCGTGTTGCACGAGTAACGTGAAACACATTATAATCGCGGTGAAGTGGAGAGCGATAAAAACACACGCCATCACGGCAGAGAGAGAGAGAGAGCAAGGAGGCTGCGGCTAGGAGGTCACCCATGCAGGGCAGCACGTCATCGCATCGCTTCAGAAGAACGAAGAAAAGACAGAAACAATAAGCGTCAGTACGTCGAGTGTAGCGACCTTGACCTTGCACTCTCATCGTATGTTTGAACACATCACCGGGTTTAGTGGCCGCTGGTGCCCATACCGAGAGCGGCCTTGTACGAGTCGTAGATCCACCACTGCAGACCCGTCAGCGTACCGATCATCAGAATACGGGTTCCCAGACCCTTTGTGCACACCGTCATGTAGCCCATTTCCTTCGCGATCTGGCCGTAAGACTTGCCAGCGTTGCTGCCCTTACCACGGGCAGACACCAAAGTATCAGCGGGGTGCGACACGATGGCGCAGACAATACCAGCAATGTAACCTGAGGCAAACGTGATGGACAGCTGCGTGGCCTTGCTGTACTCGTCGCGTGGCTTCGTGAAGACGTACTGGTAGAAGGCACGGACCACCTTCTCGAAGAAGTAGAACTTGGCCATTGTGTACGGAATCTGGCGGCACCAGAGCGGCACCAGCGACTTAAACGGGAAGCCGGTGCTGGGGTCGGCGCGCATGGCGGACATGGCGGCGAACATGTTGGTGGGGAAGGTGCCCTTGGGGGAGGTCTGCATTTTCACCTTAGTCATTTCAAACGGGCACAGACCCATATCTGCAAAGAACTCAGCGGAGGCAGAGCCGGCAAGCCAGATCACACCACCCCACTCCGTGGTAATCTTCTCACCCGCCAGGTTCGAGTAGAAGTCCTTGAATACCTCGTACAGACCGAACTTGCCAGCACCCTGGGTAGAGTAGCCAAAGAAGGTCGGTAGCCAACCCTTCAACAGACCCCTAGAGCCTATACCCTCTTCCCGAATGATCATTTTGAAGCCCTGGCCGAGCGACTTGTACTTCTCGGGGCTCACCTGCATGTTGCACTTCACGACATCGAGGGGGCAGACGGCGGTGTGGGTGGTACCACACGCAAGGATACCACCGCCAATGCACTTGATGTAGTAGTTGGTGTCATGCGGGCAGGCAGGGTTGAGGTAGCGGGCATCCCACTTCTTCGGCTTCGTGAGAGCGTCAGTCATGGCGGATTAGAGGTGCGGACGGCAAAGAAAAAAGAGCTGCAGGAGGGGGAACGAAAGGGGGTAAAGCGAAGCAGGGATCCTTATCTCAGGGGTTGGGAGGGACAGAAAAACAGAAAAAGAGTGCAGGGTTGGACAGCGCGCGGTAGAATTGAGCGTTACTTTGTGGGTATGCATGTATGTGTGTGTGAACGTTGAGAAGGAGGGTGAGGTGTGCTCGTGAGGAGACGATGTACATATTAGTAAGATGAGAAGAGAAAATGGACATCAAAGACAAAGAGGGATAGCAGGAAAGTGAAGAGAAAGAAATCAAAGGGAGAGATGAGCACGTGGGGATGCTTGACGTTTGTGGACCTCGCTAAACAATGCGAGCGCTGCAAAGAGGTGAACCCTGCGCAGGTAGCAAGAGCAAGGGAAAGCACACACACTTCATTCATGGTCTTCACATTGCCCAGTAACGTCTGCACAGCTGGTACGATCAGTCGGCGTAAACGAGCTATTTCAGTACACAACAATAGTCTCTTTCATTTTTTTTTTGAGTTGGGAAGGGGGAGAAGGAGGGAGAGGGATACACTTCCCTCTCCCTCTCTTCCACACGCCTACGCATACAAAGACGCAAATGCAAGTAGAAGGTTGGTGTTCATAATACGTTCTTGCCGAAGACTTAATGAAAGACCGTAGTGAAAGTTGCAGGTGGCGTCCAGGTGTGACACCGCCGTCCCAGGGCCGTACACGAGCTGAAAAAAAAAAGAGTCAGCATCAATACGGACCTGCACGTGTGCCCCTATCGTCCACCCCCGCAGTCTCCTCCTTACCCTTCTCCGCTACCATCTTCGCAATTTGCTTTGCAGGACGGACACCGACAACAGACTTTTTTTTCCCCTGACACGGGAGAGCGCGCGAGAGGAGGAAGCAAAACAAAAGGGAGAAGAAACGAAAACAGAAAACAAGGCGAGCACTGCCTCGACCACCTTCTTTTTTGGAAGACAGTAATTGTTTTCAACTAATACACCAAAGAATGTACCCACTGGCGCAAATCACGGCGCCTTCTTTTGCACCGTCGCAACAATATGATCCCATTAGCAAAAGATAAAACAAGGGGGAAACATTAACAACAACAGCAAAAAAAAAAAAACAGAGCCCCTACGAGCGAAGACGTGCCACGTTGATGTGTGGAGGCTTGTCGATGAACATGTGCTTCTGATGCAGGTTGCGCCACTCAGCCGACTCCATTTCGAGGATTGTGCCGTAGGTCTGCATGTCTGCATCCTCGTACTCCTCGACCAGTGTCCCCTCGAAGCCGTCAGGGCGGAAAAAGCGCACCGTAACGTACGACACCACCACCGTACCAAGAATCAACACGATGCTGCTATACAGAATGAGCGGACCACCAGTCATGGCCATCACGATCAGAAAGGTGCTGAAGGCAATAGGGACACCCGACCATATCACCGCCGCGAAGTTCCCGCCCGGCGCGCGGTACGGCCGCTCCAGCAGTGGCTGCGTCAGGCGGAGCTTCAAGAAGGAGGCGAGAATCGCAATGAGGCGTAGCGCGTACAATACCTGATCGAGCTGCACCAAGGTTTGGAAGGTCAGGCACACCGAGAGGATGCACGTGATCGTCGTGTTGACGAGAATGGCGTGAACGGGCGTCTTGTACTTCTCTGAGTACTGCTCCACCCACTTGGAGAAGAAGGACGGGAAGGCGTTCAGGGTGCCCATGCCGGCCAACGAGCGGGAGGTAGTGGCCAGCAGCGTTGTCATGAGACCCAGGGTAGAAATAGCACCTCCGACCATTACCGTGGCTGCCATTGGCGTGCCCCCTACAGCTTCACCGACCTTCACCCAGAAACCGTCCCCCCAGTGGTCGAACGGAATGTTGTCGAGCTTCTGCGCTGAGGCGCCGGCGAGAATTGGGGGGATGTACGTGGCCAACGCTGCCACGATCATGAGGATTAAGGCACGGACGAAGGTGGGGTTGGGGTTCTGCACTTCCTCAATCACGTTACCGGCGGAGTCGAAGCCAGAAAAGTTCCACGCCACCACGGGCAGAAAGACGGCCCAGTTAATTTTCTCTGGAATGTAGGCGATGCGCTCCCAGTTGAACCCGTGGGGGAGCTGAAAGAGGAACATGAGAAAGAACGGTAGAATGGTGACGAACATAATCGCCACGCTGAAAGCACCGACGAGCATGACACCAACAATGTTGATCAGCGCACACATCCACAAGAAGCAAATCTTCAGCAACGCCTTCCCCACCCAGCCGAGGTGAAACAACGTGGCACAGTAGTCGGCAAACACAGCTGGGTAGAGGCTGTTGTCGACAGAGTTCAAGAACGCGGTCCAGAGCACCGTCGTGAACGTCATCCACGAGGGAAAGGAGCAGTTCACCCACATGATGGGGCCTGCGTTCGACGGAATTGAGCAGGACAGCTCCGCCACGCACAGCGAGACCGGGATGCCCCATACAAAAGGGATAAGGCACAAGAATAGAATCGACAGCAGTGGGCCACCAGCGCTCACAGAGTCCTCTAGACCGTAGCCACCGCTGATACTGGCAGTGTAGATGACACCCAGCAAGGTGATGGTGGTAAGGACGGCTTTCGGGCGAGCCTCTGTGTCGGCGCGAGGACTTCGAAAGCGAACAATCGGAGAGGCACTGCGGCCCCGCGCGGCCTTCAGTGGAGCGTTCTGATCCAATCCTCGCCGCATTACTATAATTCTTGTTTTCTTCAATGGAAGGGACTGTAAATAAAATGTGCTTTGGAAGTGCTGATGGGAAACACCAAACCAAGAGGGCAGCTCATACCCAGAGAGAGGACTCCTATGTGAAGAAGTGTGTGTGTGTGTCAGAACACCAGGCAAATGACAGTAAGAAGAATGACGATAATAGCAACAATAAGAGCAATTGTAAAAAGGAAGCAAGGTGCTCCTTAACTGCGCGACCCCTCTCCCTCTCTTTCAAAAGTGCTGTTCCAATCAGCAATACCAGCGGCAGGTATACTTCCACTCTCCACTGAAGCGCATCAATAGCAAGAAAGAAGAAAACCTACAGGGATAGCTGTAGTTTTCTCTCCCTTTTCCTCTTTGCAAATAAATAATAATCTCAATTGAAAGTGTGAGTTTGCTCTGTGGCTTCTCACCTATGAGCAGGAACCAGACATGGATGATCACCTCCGCAGCAAATATGGTTCTCAGCGAGGCTGTTGTTACTACACTGAACACAAAAACAGACAAAATGAATATATATAAAAAAGGTTTGACGGTTTGCTTTTGGTGACATTACGTGTTTGTGTGTGTTTTATCCGTTGTGTGGAGGTAGAGATTAAAACATGGTAAGGAAATGAGGGGTAGACGAAAAGCAACGAAGTAAGCCCATGAGGAAAAGACGTCGGTGCTGACAAAAGCTCGTGGAAGGTGAAAAGACGAGAAAAGCGACACAGGGTAACACAAGGATGCACCGCGCATGTCACGACGTGCCGCCTACATCCGTGATGGAATAATCGCACAGTATCTATGTGCACCCCATCCCTCCCCCATCCTTCTTCAAATCCCACATTTCTTCCTATTCAATTGAATGAGAATAACATACACACACAGAGGCTCGGATCGGTGAGTTTGTGTACACAAAGAGAAAAAAAGAAAGGGGGGGGGGGCGTTTTTTCATTGTTATTAAAGTCGTAACACAAGACGGCGCTGTGTCTTGTTGGAGCGTTGATCTTTGCTCCACTTCATATCCAAGACTTCTCTTCTTACTTCTGGATTGCTCCATCTCTTGCCATCGAGCCCCCGTGCAAAGTTTGCCGAGGACACCCCTCGCAAAAGAAGACACACAAACGAAGAGAACCTCCACTATCCTGCGTCCTGCAACGTCAGAGATGAAGTCAAAGAAGAATATAAGAAAAAAAAATGAAGACAGAAATTAACAGCAAACAGAAGAAGGAGAAGAAAAAAAAAAAAACGCAGCGAAGCAAGAGCGATGTCTCTCGAAAGCACTGAAAAAACAGCACGAAGGAAAACAAGGTGCCACCAAATATGTAAAGGGAATAAGAAAAAAAACATATCATTCTTGGCGACACCAACACCACCAAACCTACAACGAAGAAGAAGACCCTCCAAAAAAGAGAAAATAGCGCCACAGAAGGTCAGACACGCACGTGTGCATCTGCAAAGCGGCGTACTGATTTCGAGTGAGAATGGAAGCATTGGACTCCCTCCCCCCCATCTCACGCTTCCGACAAAAAAAAAGAGGTCAGAACGACAGCAACAGAGAGAGTCAGTGAAATAGAGGGAGGGTATAAAGCAAACATGAATAAGCGAGCACACAAAACAAAATAGCACGAAAGAGCGACCATCAGGAAAGAGAAAGTACATGGGCACGATGATCATGGAGAGAAAATTAAAGAGGAAAACCAGAGAACAACGAAGCTAAACCGAGGTGAATAAAAAACAAATATAGTAAGATTGAGCTGATACGAGTTTATCTTTGAGCGCAGAAACGGCACATCGCAGACGAGTCTGCATTTCTGTGCCATTATTATTTGGGCGGACGCAACGGCTAACGAGCCCACCACACTGCCCCTGGGTAATTAACCTTACTTTTTCTGTTTGCGTACTTGTTTCTCTGTCATTACCGTCCACGCAGCTGGGCGAACTTTGCTTCCAGGTCGTCTTCCTCAGGGTTCTCCTCCGCCGTCACCTGCACTGCCGGACCGCCGGCTTTGATCTTGATGTTGTCATCGAGGTGCTCGCGGATGTTCAGCCCGTGTTCGTCCGCCACCTGCGACATGAGGTTGTTCACCTCGTCCTCCGGCGTGGTGGTGGCGGTGCTTTGTCCAATCGCACCCTCCATGTAGGCTGTGGTGACGTCCATTGTCTCGAATTGCTTCTCGAAGGTGTCCATCAACTTGCTGATCTTCGCAGGGTCCATCGACTGCAGCACCTTGTCCATGCCCTTCACCATCATGCCCATGTTTTTGGATACCATCTGCATCTTGATGGCGGTGTCGAGGCGGGCCACGACGGCGTCCATGCGAGCGGCGAGGCGCAGGTGATTGAGGGCTTCGTTCTTTTTGCGGATGCTATTTTCAGCGTAAATGCGCGCTCCCTCCATGTTGTTCTTCTCCATCGCCTGCTTGCACTTGAGCATGGCCTGCTTCTGCTCCTTCTCGCACCGCGTGGCGTTCTTGGCGAACTGCTTCGCCGTGAACTTCAGCTGAAACTGAATGTCATAGAGCTTATCGGTGGACATGATGTAGAGGTAAGGTAGAGAGGGGTAGGAAGGCAGTGGTGCGTCAATAAAAGAGCCTCGAGGTGGTGGTAAACAGAATAACAAAGCAAGAGCAGCAATAAGGAAAGCGACGAGTGAGTTGGACACCGTTGAACTATCGCTAGAAGACTACGAAGGAAGGGAACGCAACAACAAAACGCAAAAAAAAAGCAGTACAGATGAAGGGAGGAAAAGGGGAACTGGTGGAGGAAAGCAAACTGTATTGATGATACTCCGTATACTACGAAAAGGAAGTGTTTCGCAGTGTAGTGTCGGACGCAGAATGTTGCCAATGTAAAGAGTCAGAAAAGGCTGAGGAGTTAGGGCAGTGAATACGGATGGGTGATGGGAGACACGGAGACGGGAGAGAGCACTCGCGTCTGTGATAAGAAGAAAGAGGATTTACGATACGTGCAGCTAAAAAGGCACGACTCCCTTCCAAAGGAGGAGCGAAAATGTGTCTCTTTCCATTCATCTAAATGAAAGTGAAGCTTGCAAAGACACTGTTGTTGTAATCACTTGTTTTTGTTGGGATGATGGAGCTAAGGCACAGCATAAAAAAAGGGAAGAGAGCCTACAGTACATAATCAGTGTGGCAGAAAACACCTGCCGCACGTTCGCCCACACCATCACAGGGGAAACAACAAACTAACAAACAAGCGCAAAAGAAAAGAACCACTGAAATTTTACATGTGCACGCCAGCGTTCCTGTACCTCGCCACAACCCTTCACAGGCATATCGACGTTTATTGCGCGGTGGCGGCGAGGTCGTTGAGGTTGTTGTCTGTGTGGGGTGGCGCCAAGACTTCATCTTTCTCCTCTGCATCCGCTGCAGTGTTGTCGCCCTCCTCCTTTACGGTGTAAGACACGCCAAACCTGCCACACCATTCTTCGATTTCCTGTACGACGGGGTGACGAGGGCCGTAAAACCGCTGCGATCCACTCCGTGCCGCCGATAAATAGTGCTGCGCCTCTTCCTCATCTTCGGTCCACAGGAGAAACATCCCGAGGACGAATTGGGCTCGCACTGGACTGGGGTGAGCCTGCTGAAAGCGTTCTTCCTGAATGCGGCAGATCCCGTGCAACATCTTCGAGGCATCCGCCATGTTCTCCTTGCCGAAGGCGTGCGCCGTCGCGTAGCACGCCTGCCGAAGCTCCTCCTCCTGCTCGTGATCGCTGTACTTCAGCTGAGACTGCATCTCTATGCGTCGTGCCACGACGTCATCGAGGGCGGCCGTGAGGTGCAGGTACCAGATTTCCTTCACGGCGTCGTACATGGACATCGCACTCTCCATACTCGCCTTCGCAGCGAAGACATTGCCGAGGTCGAAGTAGCTGAAAGTAGTCAGCACGTGCTGCGGCCCATGCAAAAGGGAGAGGTAGTAGGTGGCGCAGCTCAGCTGTTGCACTGCCGCCTCCAGCTTGTCATCCATGGCGTAGAGGAGGCCGAAGGCTTGGTGTAAATCCGCTTTCATGGTCACCGTCACGTCATTGGGGTGCTTCAGCATGATGTACTGCGCTAAGGACAGCATGTCCTCCGCATCGCCGTAGAGCTCCAAAAACTGCTTGGTGCGTGCGAGGTGGAGGTACGCAGGTATGAGCTCAACGTGGTTTGGTTTGTAGAAGCGCTCGCGCAGGCGCAGCACCTTCACGCCGGCCTTCTCCGCACCCTCTGTGTCACCTTTAAGGAGGAGCTCGCGACATCCTTCCTGGGCTTTGTTCAGCAAGGCGGCGATGGCGGCCCCAATGCGCTGCCGGTTGGCCGCGCGCACCTCCAGTGCGTTCACACCCGTCGCAGGGGTGTCCATAAGGGCCATGAGTTCATTGAAACGGGTCTCGACGTTGGCCCAGGTGACGTCGGTGATGTCGTACTGACCTTTCTCGTGTGCGGGGATCGCTTTCGGCGCTGCGCCAAGCTGCGACGAGGTGTAGGTCGCCATGTGCGGCCTAAGGGGTTGTAGACGGTGGACACTGCACAAAAAGAGGGCGCCAGTCGTTGGACGTGCGGTTCCAAAGGAGGGGAATGAGCGAGGGGAAGACCCAGCCTTGTAGAGGGCTTGCTTCAACAACACCAAAAGTATTTGGAAAGAAAAAGAAAGGAGTGAAGAGAGTGGGACGAGGAGGAGGAAAGCAAGCAAAATGGATCCATCACATAACGCGGTACGCTAGGAACAACGAACGCCAACGAGTTTGACTCGTTGCACGCATGCGTAGAGGGTGATGGGACAGAGGAGTGGGTTCGGGTGGTCCCCACACCCACTTGCGACCACGACGATTGGGGAAAAAAAAACCTTCACAGAGGCTTCTGTGAAGAGAACGCGGCGATATAATTGAAGAGGGAAAACGGTAAACAGTCACTGAAGACGATCAAAGCCAAACTCAAGCTGGTCCATCGGGCTGCATGTGTTCTTTTCATGTGCTGTGGCAACGCGCATCGCATGCACTCCACCATCACAGGCAGCAATCAAAACCGCGACAGGTTGCTTTTTGTGGAGAGCACCGTTGCAGTGCGTTGATTTAACGGCGCTGCAGTCCACACTTTTTTTTTTATTTGAAAGGGAGTGTTCGTTTTCTCTATTCCCTTTTTTGCATGTGCGGATGTTAATTTCGCCCGTCACGTTACCGAATCACTTCGACATGCCTACAAGTATGAATAACCATATATATATGCTCTCGAAGGAGTGTTGGTGGCCAGGAAGAACAGAAGCACAAAAGAGAAACTGAGGCGTGATGAGACACCTCTCTGCTCCACCAGTGTGTTGTTGCCCAATGCAGAGAGCATCTCTTTTTTTGTTTTCTTGAAGCGCTGCAGGTGCCGTTTCGGACATCTTGATGCCCTGCCGACCCAGCACCTCTTTGCCCTTATGGTACTATCAGTGCCGAAGAGTGCGCCGAGAGGGAGACAGAAAGCTTTTCAGTTTTTCAGACCACTAGAAAAGCTCAAAGCACAGAAGGCAAAAAAAGAAGAAAAGAAGAGCTCTGCCGATCCGTTTTTGTTTGTTTGTTTGTTTCTTCACGAGGGCGATACACGTGCACCAAATAATAGCGTTCATCGATACCAACAATAACAACAACAGCAAAAAAAAAGTGTAGAGCTTTAAAGTCAACGTCCCAATATCATCAGACAACGGCACAGTTGCTCCACAGAGGGCTTCTGCACGACTAAAGTTCACACTCGATAACGGACAAAAAACAGTTAACACCACCACTAACGAAACACAATTACGAGTAGAAAAAAAAACAGTAGTTACAAAAAAGACAACGAGTCGAAAGTTACAGTAATTAAACGACTTAGCTGCCTTCACCACTTATCGCGTTAATAGCAAAGAGAGACAACAAAAGGGTACTTGCTGCAGCTCTAGTCGCTGTCGCTGCCCAGCTTGACACTCTGGTTCTGAGTGCCGAGGGTGGGAGCACGAAGGCCAAACTGCGGCGCACCACCGCGTCCACCACGGTCCCCACCGCGTCCACCACGAAAGCCACCGCGGTCCCCACCACGGAAGCCACCGCGATCCCCACCACGGAAGCCACCGCGGTCCCCACCACGGAAGCCACCGCGGTCCCCACCACGGAAGCCGCCACGATCACCGCCGCGACCACCGTAGCTGCCGTAGTTCGACTGAGCCTCCGTGCGGGTCACCTGGCGCACCGGCTCCTCGTCGTCGTCGTCATTGTCCGCTGTGGCCAGCTTCGGTCGCTTCTGCACCGGCGCCTCCTCGTCATCGTCGTCGGAGTCCACGACGGCAGTTTTCTTCGCAGGTGCGGGCTTCTTGACAGGCTCGTCATCATCAGTTTCGCTGAGCCTCCGTGGCGGGTCACCTGGCGCACCGGCTCCTCGTCGTCGTCGTCATTGTCCGCTGTGGCCAGCTTCGGTCGCTTCTGCACCGGCGCGTCCTCGTCATCGTCGTCGGAGTCCACGACGGCAGTTTTCTTCGCAGGTGGCCGGCTTCTGGTGACAGGCTCGTCATCATCAGTTCGCTGGTCATAGTAGACTTCTTGCAAGGGCGGGGCTCTTCACTGGCTCGTCGTCGCTGTCGCTGGAGTTTGCAACAGGGGCCTTCTTGGGCAGTGGCTTTGCGCACCGGCTCATCGTCATCAGAGCTCGAGTCCGCAACAGGGGCCTTCTGGGGGCCTGCTTCGGCGGACGACTGGCGATGCCTTCTTGGCAAGGGCGCTTCTTCTCACTGGCTCGTCGTCGCTGTCGCTGGAGTTTGCAACAGGGGCCTTCTTGGGGCAGTGGCTTGCGCACCGGCTCCATCGTCATCAGAGCTCGAGTCCGCAACAGGGGCCTTCTTGGGGGGCCTGCGTCGGCGACGACTTGGGCGATGCGCTTCTTGGCAAGGGCGGGCTTCTTCACTGGCTCGTCGTCGCTGTCGCTGGAGTTGCAACAGGGGGGCCTTCTTGGGCAGTGGCCTGCGCACGCGGGCTCATCGTCATCAGAGCTCGAGTCCGCCAACAGGGGCCTTCTTTGGGGGCCTGCTTCGCGACGACTTGGGCGATGCGCTTCTTGCAAGGGCGGGCTTTCTTCACTGGCTCGTCGTCGCTGTCGCTGGAGTTTGCAACAGGGGCCTTCTCGCCTTCTTGGGCAGTGGCTTGCGCACCGGCTCATCGTCATCAGAGCTCGAGTCCGCAACAGGCGGAGCCTTCTTGGGCCTGCTTCGGCGGACGAACTTGGGCGATGCGCTTCTTGGCAAGGGCCGGGCTTCTTCACTGGCTCGTCGTCGCTGTCCGGAGCCTTCTTGGCTGTTACCTTCGGTGAAGCCCTGCGAGACGCGGGCTTCTTCACTGGCTCGTCGTCGGAGCTGTCGCTGTCGGCAGCAAGGGCAGCCCTCTTAGCGGCGGCCGTCAGGGCAGAGGTGCCGATGGCACGGGCTGCAGTGACTGCCTTCGGGTTTGCCTCCTCCAGAGCTGCAGCAGCGCTCTTGTACTGGGCGTCCTTGAGGTAGAGGTAGATGTGAGCCTCAAGCTCATCTTTCGGCAGACGAAGCGACATCTTGCAAATGTGAAATTAAGTGCGTAGAGTACACAAACACAAGAAAGAAGATGACAATTATGCAAAGCACGGCGGAAGCTGCGAGCACCTTAATGGGTGGCTCCGTGGAAGAACTAGTGCTACTTACTGAGAAGCGCGGAAAAAAACTAAAACAAAAAAAACGCGAAGAGCAATTTCTTCTTTAAACTACGTGTTGATGTCGTTGACGGTTATTCTTATTATCATTATTATTGCGCACGGGCACAACAAGGAACGTGTTGGAGCGAGTTCAAGTGCGGCAGTGGAGAAAAAAAACAACAGTAACACCAGCAAAAGATACATGGAAAGAGGAGAAGGAAGCGGAGGGGTGAGAAGAGCTGGAGGGCAGTCCATCTATATAGGAGAGGACAGCAACACGCGCTGTCAATCGCTCAAATACAGAGCGATTGTATTTATAGCCGCTACATATTACTTCAAATATGAACAAGTGATGCAGCCGAGTCGTCAGCTGATGCAAAAGGGGACTTCTCTAAACACAAAGGATGCAAAATAAACCATCGAACAAACGTAGAGGAGAGTAGTAGCAGCAGGCGCATTCTATTTCCAAAGGTATTACTCCTTTTTATATAGGCATGAGTACAGGTAGACGCAGCGCTGTATGCAAAAGTTCTGTTTTTCTCTTACTTCGTACGCTTGAATGTGAAGAGCAATCCAAAACACCGCGACACTAAAACCGCAGCGTGAGAAGAGAGATGTGGCCACAGAAGAAAAAGAAAACATCAATCACTCACACACGTACATACAAGCAAACAAACAACAGAAAAAAAAACCGGTGCAGTATCCGTGAAGCTATACGTCTCGGGTGAGACAAGTGCAAGTGTTATCATTGCGCTGTGGAAGTGACGCACTTGACCCACAGACACGCCTCACGATCCCAGCAGAGAGTCAGCAGGGGAAGCTGACAACACAAAATGGAAAATGGAGAGCTCAACAAATTGCTATGGCACTTTGTCATCATCGTCTGTTCTTTTGAACTCGGAAGTCATAACGGGAGTGCCTCAGCTTGCGCTCACTGCGTGATGTGGAGGCGCCTGCCTTGACGGGGTGGGGTGTCCGGGTGCGGTTGAATATCGTCTCCTCCGGTCGACCCACGTAGTAAGGCTTCGCCGAGGTACCGCACTTCTCGCATGACTCTCCTTGGTAGACGCGCTGCGTGGTCTTGGTGACCCAAACGTGATCGGAGAACCAGCTGTGTTGGCACACACGGCAGCGAAACTTACCGGTGCGCTTGGCGAGTGGCGGTGGTGTGAACATGATGTGACGCGGCCGCAGCCGGAGCAGGAAGCCGGTAAAACGCAGCATCGTGCATTTCCTAAATGTCAGTGAGCGTGTGAGCATTCAGATATTGAAGAGTAGAGTGTGAATGTCAGGCGATCGGTAGCGACAATAATAAAAGAGCACGTCATAAACACACGTGTCAAAAGAAAGATGAAGTGAGGGGGGAGGAGAGAAACACAGGGATATGGTTGCAGCAGTGCAGAAAGGTGTGATGGAAGCACACACAAGCACACACACACCTCAAAACACAAGATAGGGGAGACCAGACGTTTCTTTCTCTTACGCGTGCTATTTGGGCTTCCCTTCGGCTTCTGCTCGTCTCCGGGAGAAATGCAGACCGCAACCACATTCTAAACGCAGAATGGCGTGCCATCTCTTTCATTCCTTTTTAAAAGGCTGCATGCCGTGAAGCATCAGAGATGACAGTATCGTGGAATACCCTTCCTGCCTCATTCCTTTATTCCGAAAAAGAAAGCCAATAAAGAAAATGGGGCCGAGGTCCTACAAGCGTGAACGGTTGAAAATGCTAAAGGTATCGGCCCTCACCTCCTCCCCCCTCCCCCGACCTAAAGAGGTGGTGTCCAGCTGCGAGGGACATTTGCCTCACTTGTCTCGTTTTCTTTTCCTTGCTGGGTATTCCGTGCTCCTTCGGGAGGCAGAAGTGTAAAATGCGACACAGGGAGCTGCGACGTGTATGGAAATTCCTCTATCGTGTTTATGCATCGATTTGTTAATGTGTGTTTGTATGTATCTATGAATGTGTGTCGTTGTCTCGTTGTACTGTGAAGCGGCGAAGAGTGCACGACGCTTTGAAAAACTCCTTAAGAGCACAGGAGGGCCGCCTCCACGCTCTCCACCAGCCAGGAGAAGCCCTGGAGCTTTCCGAGGTACTGCAGTGCCCGCAGCTCACCTTCGACCGGCTTTGCCTTCCCCACCAGTGGCCCACAGCAGCTTTCCGCGATGAAGGTGGTGCTCATCTCGTGACACTTGGAGCACACAAAATCCTGCTGACCGTACGCGCGTAGCAGCTGGCTGACGTGACGAACCAGCGAGCCTTCCACGGCGCCGGCGGCAATGGGGGCTTCACATGCCGTGCACATAAACGGTGCCGTCGGGGTCTTGCGTTTGGCGAGCAGGTCAATACAGATGTGGCTGTTGCAGAAGCTGCACGTAAGGGATTGCAGCCGGTAGAGGAGAAACGGGTCAGCCTGGAACTGTGCCTGTGGGGAGAAGGGACTGACACCGCAGAGACGCATGCAGTTATTCCGCACCTTGCCCACGGCCCCGTTGGACGGGATCAGCTCCAGCACCCGGCAGACGCACTTCGCGTACTCGAGCGCCACGGCACCGCTGGACCACAGGGTGAGCGTCCCGCGCTGCTTCGCCGCGTGCTCTTCCTCCGTGTAGAGGTCGCGCGCGTCGGCGACGCGCTGCACCTCGGTCATGAGGGTCGTCTGCACGTCCCCCTCAAACAGCGTTTGCGTTTTTTGCAAGAGCCGGCGGGCGAGGTGATCATGCCGGGTGGCCAGGGTGACAGTGTGGTCCTTCACGGTGTCCGCGTAGGTCGCGCAGATCGCCTCGTGCAGCTGGAAAAGGGTGTGCACGATGCGGTCCACAAACGTGGCACGAACGCTGCTTGGCAAACGACTTGTCATGGTAAACTGCTGGCTCAGCTGCAGATCCGCCCGCGACGGGCTCTCACCCTCCTTGAAGCGCAGCGCGTCCTCAGTGGACAGGTAGAGGCCGGCGTAGTTGCGTGGGTCGAGGACAACGTAGGGACACCAGTATCGAACCGGTTGTAGGGCGAGCAGCATCAGCATGGGTTGGTCCTGGAGCGATGTGGTGACAAAGTGGGCAAAGCTGAGGGCTTCTTGTAGGGAGTGCTTTGCCGTCAGCACCGTGACGGACTCGCCGTCCACCTTGACTGTGCGACCGCCAAGCTTTGCGAGACGCAGCAGCACACTGGTCAAGGCTCGATGCGCCAGGCTACTCAGCAGCTCGACTAGACGCGGCTCGTAGCACATCGACACCGGATCGCGCAGCCAACGAGCAACGTTGCTCATAAGGGTGTCCGCAAGCGCGCTGTTCACCGCCTGGCCGAGCAGGTCGGCGACGAGGTCACGAAGGATGTTGAACTGCGTCGACACGCCGCGGTCGCACAACACACGCGCATTTGGGTCATCTCCCTCCTCAATGACCTGCGAAAAGAGCAGCGCCACCACATCGAGACGCGACAAGCTGAACTCAATGCACCACGACGGATAACCGCCTGCCATGCACACTTCGCGTGGACGTTCTTCGACGGTGTCGAACGCGATGGACGGTTCGCTGCTGCACCACAACACATGGCTGCGACGGTGCAGCGCGCGGGTGTAAAGCACATCCAGCACGTGCACGCAGCTGTCCTGTGCTATGTTGCACAGCGGGATCCCGGAGACGCGACTCAGCGCCAAACGCTCCTCCACCCACAGCAGTGAGGCGAAGAAGCGCTCAAACAAGCGTTTCGACAGCAGACGGGCCCAGCGAAATGGGTCGCTCAACAGTCGCTCGTCCTCCGCTGCACCGAGGACGCGCAGGTAGGGTAGAGCAGCCGGTAGGGCGTGCTGCTGCAGGAGAACCACAGTGGGCTGCGAGCTCTGTAGCACCGCCAGCAGTGGCGCTCGAGTGCCTTCTAAAGCGGCGCTGAGGTGCTGATAAACAAGTCGCCACGCTGCTCGCTGATCCACGGCGGTCTCTGTGGTTACCTGCATCGACACTGGAGGTGTCGTGTGCAAACGTTGCGCGCTCTCCTCGCAGACCCTGGTCCAGTTGATCGACGGCTTCGCCGCCTCTGCCGGCTGAATGAAAACGACGAAGGCAGAATTTGTTTGCGGGTACACCACTGCGATGAGACCGCGCTGCTGTTCCGTTGCAGCCTGGAAGACAAAGACGCTGCGGTCCGCCACACCTCGACCGAGGTAGTTGGAATAGGAGTTCATCTCCATTTCGTCTATCCCGAACACCTCGCGCTGCGACGGCGGGCGGCGTCGGGCATTACGCAGGTGTCGGCCTGAGTCCACCGAGACGCAACAACCGAGCTGCTCAATGAAGAGGTTCGTCCGAGTGAGGTGGTGCTCGTAGATCTGACGCACACCTTCCATCATGCGCAGCGCGTTCAATCGTCGCTCCCCGTCTTCGCCAGGTGGGAGGGGTACCTGGTAGACGCGGCCCGCCGCCACGTGGCGCGGCAGCACGCGGCCACTCAGCTCCGTTGCCTCAAACTCGCGCAAACGCAGCGTCGGGTCGACATCAACGACGACGTTGCGCTGCACCTGGACGCGAAAAGAGTACAGGTTTTGATCCAGCGCAGCAAGGACTTGCACCACACCGGGGTCCTCCTCCGTTTCCCGCACCTCTATCACGTTCCACATGGTCGACAAGGCACGTGATTTGAGGTCGATGAAGTGGCTGTTGATGCCGGCGCTCACCTCACCGGGCTTCTTCGGCAGCCCGGTGGCACCAGCGGTGGCGGTGTTGTCCAGCGAAACGTCGTTCAGCCCACTTTCGAGGGCCAGCTCCTTCCTCAGGCGAGCGCGCTGTAGCCAGGTGTCTTTGCGCTGCGTCAGCCACCGCTGCGTCCCTGGCGCGGTAAAGAAGTCCGCATCGAGCGCAGTTGTGCTTTTGGGGGTGAAGTACTTCTGCTTCACATCATGCGCGAGGGCATCGAGTGCGGCGTCCTCCTCGCGCTGCTGCCGCTCTACGTCATCCTCTGACTCCACTTCGATCGCGCCATTATCGCCGTCATCATCGTCCCAGTCGCTATCGACGTTGTCTGCTGTCCGCGAACGCGTTTCAGTGGTGATGTTTGACTCTGGCTTGGTGGACCTCTTGTGCGGCTTGATCGCAGCAGCCCCTCCCATCACCATGTCCTCCAGATCCAGTAGTTCGACTCCTGCATCACCGCGGCTCTGCGGTGAATCATCACCGACACGGATGTGACTCGCCGACTTCCTCCCCAGAACAACCACTTCACCGCCGTCGCCGACATCGCCATTTACCAACCCACCTCCACTTCCACCTCCTGCCTCCTCTTCTTTGTTGCGCATCTTGGCTTTGCTGAGCATCCCAACCAGTGACACCTGACGAAAGCGGGAGTTGAGGTGGCGAATGCGTTTCTGGAGCCAGTCTGGGTGCGCCACCCGCGGCACCGGGTTTGGCAACGACTGCAGCGCCGCTGGAATGGAGACGATCTTCTGCACACACGCGCTGAAGCGCGCCGTGTAGTAGTCCCAGTCCAGCAGCGCCTTCAAGTTCAGCTCCGACGGCAGCGTCGTATCACCGGTCCACTTGCGCAGAAAGTGGGTGCGGATTGCCGGGTCCGCACGGAAGATCGTCACAGGGATCGCCCGCTCCGTCACCGGCCGCCCAGCGGGCATGCGGGAGATGATGAAGTGGCAGGCCAGACCCTTGTCCTTCACCATCTGTGGCCCAAGAAACTCAGCGATGCGACGCGCTGTCGTGATGGCGAGCGACTTCTGCGTCTCTGGATATTCAGACAGACGGCGGGTCATGTTGCTGCTCTCCGTAATCTTCTCAAGAATCTCTTCCGTGTCGTAGCCTTCCCCCTTCGACTCGAGGAGGTCGAGTGCGGTGTTGGCCACGTAGGCGGCGGAGGCGTAGGCCTCTGCCAACGTCGTGCCGTCGAGGAAGCGGCGGAACACCTGCGCCTGGAAGTCCTTCACCAGCATCAGCTCACCACGGCGCTTCAGCTCAAACCCCTTCAGTTCTGCCATGCTTCCATCTGGGTTAAAAACTGCGTAGCGCTTCTTGATACTCTTGCCCTCCTCGCGGCTTGCCGGCAGCAACATCGCCAAATATGGTCCGTCCACCTCAAAGTAAATTGAGCACTCACTGTGCATCTTATACACACCAGGGCTGACCAAATTCTGGTACTGGTGGTTGGAGTAGCGGTCGTGCACCATCTTGTTTAGCACCACGCAGGGGTACGAAAGGCTGATCTTCGGCTTTGCTGCATTGGTTGTCTTGATCGTGTAGTTCTCCGGGAACGTGTTCGGCAGGCAGCACCAAATACCATCCGTGTCGAGCTCCAGCGGCACGCCTATTTGCTGCACCAGCGCACGGGCCATCTGAATGAGGGTGGCGCCAAGGTAGGTGACGATGCCCGCCATCTCCATACTGGACCACCGCGACCCCTTGCGCATCACATACCCGTAGAAAGAGTTCAAAATGCACTTGTGCGCCAGCTGCAGCGACTCCATCTGCACGCAGCGACTCTGGCACAGCTTACGTTCATCACTGTCCTTGGCGGCGTCTAGCTTCTTCTTCCACGTCTTCAGTGCCGCCTTGTACTCGTAACGGCGGTCGCGGAAGAGGCGGACGGTGTCGACGTAGAACGAATTCTCGCGCTGGCACACCACGTTCGACCGCATCACCTCCCGGGTCTCGTGAATTTTGCCGTACGCCTTACGGCTGTACTCGCTGAGACGCCGCTTCAGCATGTTGAACTGGGTGGAGTCGTTCAGCTTGTGATAGGCCTTCAGACCGTCCTCGTCCTCATCGTCCGCGTCCTCGTCACCGTCGCTGTTGTTGCCGGCGCCGAACTCGCGCTGGAGGAGCGCGTCGGCTGCCTCGCGTTGTTGTTGGCGTGACTCCTGTCGGTAGCCACCGCCACCACCACCACCATTGCCCTTTGCATTCTTCGTTTTCCAATCATCCTTGCGTTCGTACGCGGTGCCCTCCAGCACGTTGCCCTTTCGGTTTCCGTACGCCTTCTTTTGCACGGCAGCCAAGTTTGCCTGCTCGATCACGCCCGCCGCAAAGGACTCGTTTTCCAGCTGCGCCTTCACACGCTGAAATTCGTACCGTCCCGCAGTGAAAAGCTCCGCGCGCCACTTCCACGACATCACACGCTTGCATTGCAGCTCGTTGTTGGGCGAGTTGAAGCAGCAGCCAGCGCAGACGTCAGGCCGCGCAATCGCGTATGGTTGCAGGCGATTTGTGAGAATGATGTTGGGGTACATTGCGCCCACATCCAGGTGGTAAATAAATGGCTTCTCCTGCTGCTGTGGGTGATCGCGCAGCGCCGTGAGCTTCGCAAGAATATCCATCTTCACTTCCTCCAGGTTTGTCACCTCCTCCAGCTTGACTCCGTTCTCAACTTCCACGCAGAACTGCAGGGCGTTGCTCACGTCATTCATCAGACTCTGGTAGGTGTCGGGATTCATGTTGAACGTCATGGGGATGTCGGACCGGTACACGCCACTACGTAAGGCTTCCACACGACCGCCAATGTAGGTTTCCATGTCAATCAGGTGCCCTTCGTAGAAGCGTTCGCGGACCAGTTCCTTCTTGTTTGGGAACACAACGTTGTTCGCCTCGGCTTGAACCATAAGCAACGACTCGCACAAGCCACCGGAGCCCTTCCGCAGGACGTCGTCGGGCGACATGGGAATAATGGTGGCGAGAGAGAAGATAAAAGGGTGCACGTACTTCTGGTAGAGGTACCAGGTGGAGACGGCGTCCGACACAGAATAGGAAGCCATCCGCTGCGGATGCGACTGTGCGAGGGGGAGCATGTCTTCAGGATCGACCTCGATCGGCTCGTAGCCCAGCTTGTACTTTGTCACCGCCTTCAGACCTTGACTTCCCTGTGGCAGGTAGGAGTCGCGCTTCACCCAGTAGAAGCAGTCCAGGTGCGGAATCTGTTGGTTCAAAAAGGCGCCATCTGCCATCTGCGTGAACCCAATTTCCTTGCGCATGTTCATCCCGTGGTAGAGCGCCCGTGCGTGGATAAACGGGAAGTCGAAGTAGTCGCCGTTGTAGGTGACGTACACGTTCGGCTGGTACTTTTTCATCTCATCGAAGAAGCGGCGCAGTGTGGCGGCCTCGTCCTCCTCGTTGAAGGTGTCAAAGAAACCTTCATACTCCGGCTTCGGAGTGTACTCGAAGGGGGCGATGTCCTCCGTGACGATTTCGCGGTTGATGATGAGGTAGCCGCGCCCGTCTAACATGTACGAGATCATGTAGATTTGATCCACCTCCGGCTGAGGAAAGCGCAGCGGAGCCTTCGTCGTCTCGATGTCAAAGGCCACGACACGCGGCATCGCAGGGGCGTAACGGCTGTCATCGCAGCGCTGCACACTCGCCTCCCCTTCCGTCACGGTGACTTCGTACCACAGCCCCACAAACACTTTCATGTCAATCGCAACGCGCATGTGGTACTTGACGTCGTATTCGCGGATATCCTGCACCCAGTCCACCCACCGTCCACCGCTGGCACCCCCGTCAGCGGCGTCCTCCTCAAATGGCTTCGCCATGGCATCACCGAGAGAGCCGCTAAAGAGGTTCTGCATGGAGCTGTCTGTTGCACGAGAGGCGTTGCGCTTCACTTCCTTCTCCAGTCGTCCACGCACCGTCGTGAGGTCCTGCACATTGCGAAAAACCACCTTCAAGTACACCCGTTTTTTTCCACTCAAGTGATTGATCAAATCGAGGTCTTCCTTCTCAACAGGGGTGATTTCGTGAATGAGCTGCGCGCCAAAGACCGACATCAAGCCCAGCTCCACCTCGCGTTCATGACCCTCCACTGCCTGCACCAGTATATAGGGATTGAAGTGCAGGTGCACGTAAAAGGTGTCGCCAGCCAGGTCCTGAAAAAGCAGCACCAACGCTGCCCGCTGCGCGCCTTCGCCGCTGACATCGCCCTCGTCTGGCAACGTCTCTGAGGTTGGGTGGTAATTAAATAGCCACCCTTCCTTCGTCCCGCTCTCCAGGCGGGTGGACATGACTTATCAGCAGAAAAACAAAAACAAAAACAAAACAGCAGGAGGTCAAGCTAGGATTAATAACAATAGTGACAATAAAAGAACGTGAAACACGTTCTATATTAGGAAAGTGATGTGAAAAAAAAAGTCAGAACTGCACGCAGAGTAGAGCGGCGTATCACTCGACTCGGGCTGATGAAATACCCGCTTTCTATGACGGCTGGTCTGGAAGAGAAAGCCCGGATTTGTAGCTTTGTTCTTTTTGTTGTTGAGGAAAAAGTGCATGAATGCGTTTGCGATGGGCAGTAGGCAGACATGTGGTTAGCAGGTGGGAGGCAGTCGAGGAAGGAAGAGTTCTAATCGTAGAAGAACAACACGTTACCGCCACCGCAAAACACAGGGCGACAAAGGACACTTCATCACATGCCCGCAAATGTTTGGGAGTGCCATACAAATCGACCTCGTTCGACTCGTGCTCATGAGCCTTGCGCATCGCAACGACTTTCCTTCCCCTTTCCCCTTGTGATGTAAACAAGAAGGGCAGGGAGAGCGACACGGAAGGGCTGCACTGGGCCGTTGGGAAGAGAGCTCTCCGTGAACGAAGAGCTTTGGAGGAGCGTGAGGTGCGTAAGTGAAGAAAAGCAACTACAGCGCACCTGAACAGCCCTTCTCAACCGCAGGAACACTAATTAAGAGTGGCGGTGGTGCAGCGCCAGCGCAGGTGCGCACACCACAAAAATTGCATTGCAACACTCACAAACATAAACAGTAATGATCAAACAACAAAAAAGAAAATCATGCTAGGCAAAAGAAAGTGTCCCGTTGTCTCCTGGTTAAAATGGAAATATGAAACGCTTTTTTTTTAAAAAAAGGGTGTGGAACAGCGGTAGATTACGGCCTTTCCAATAGGACAGTAAGGGCGACAGAAATAGAAAGTAATACGGGATGCACATGAAGAGTACCAACACGAAAACAAAGAAGCGACTAAGCACACACACACAAAAAAAAAAGACCAGTTAATACGCCAGCGCTGTGAAGTAAGATTGCACATACATTTCTCGCTCGCTTATCACGCCGTACATCACAATCGAACAGCGTCAATGCGAGTACGACGCGTCCCCTCGCACCTCAAATTTCTTTGAGCACCATAGTGCAAAGGTAAAACAGCAGCGTCATGTTCCCTAGCAAGGACGAGCCGCCCTCGATCGGCCGCCGAAGCGCAATCACGGCAACCCACAGCGTCGCCCAAAGTGAGAGTGCGTGGGCGAGGCACAAAAGTCGACGCAGCAGCGGAACACGACGGCCCACGTCGCCCAGCACATAACCGCGACCCGCTGTCTTTTCCACTACTTCCTTTCCAGTCTCTGCGGCGTCACCAGGGTCATGTGAACCAACACTGCCGGGCTCCGCCTCGCCTACATCTCCGCCTTCTTTGCCGGCGTCTGTCTTTGCTGAAGCCGCTCGACTCAGCGTCACCTCGTGACGCAGAACGCAGAAAATGGCAATGTACATCAGGGCCTGGCACCCCTGCACAATGGCGAAGATGACGAGCTGCGGCGTGCTGGGGGCGTAGCGCTCCGCATCCAGGATGGCGGCCGGCGTGTCTTTCAACATAATCAGATTTCGGATCGTCAAGACAAGGCCGTTGAAGTGGGAGGGAAAGATGGACGCCTGACAAAAGAGAAAGCACACAAAGCGGTAATTGTAGCCGGGTCGCGTCCAGTGCGGCAGCATCCAGCTCGCTGTGTTCACGAGGCCCATCCCCACCAAGTCCACGAAGCACAGCGGGAAGGCGGGAAAGGCAACCAGCAATGCTGTGGGCACCGCCCACAATACAGCGAAGACCACAGCTAAGGCCAGCGGTGCACAGCGACTGAGTGGTGTGAGAAGGAGTCTGCGGAGAGGAAAGGTGACGGTACCGATGCTTGCCATGACGATGAAGCCCACCACCAGAAAGACACAGGCAAGGATGAAGCCCAGGTACATCGTCGCGAGCTGCGCCGTGATAGTGCCCCACTCGGGTGCACCCTGCATTGAGATCCACGAGAAGCGGCAGGATCGATAGCTGGGCCACATGCCATACAGCAACACCAGGGTGACTTTTTCAATCAGCGACATGCGCTGCGTCATGGCGGCATCCGACAAGTACGGGGGCGGGTCCGTGGAGAGGCATTCCTGGAGCGCCAGCGAAGCCCAGCTGCCGGACACCAGCTCCAAGACAAGTCCGGCCACCACGATCCCCGTCATGGGACGCAGAACGCGGATGCGACGGAACGGAGAGGCGTGCCACACATTCGCCCGCAGTTCCGGTGTGCGGCACAGCTTGTCATCCAATGTGCCCATAATGAAGAACAGCGCAAAGAAGACGACAACGGCGGAGCCCCCAAGGCGGGCAATGCCGGTGTACATGGAGAAGGACGCCAGCCACCGCTGCGGCCACAGCTCCAGCAGCCACGCCCAGTACGCTGGTGAGAATAGGGAGGCCGTTTCCAGCATGCTGTAGGTCGGCAGCAACACCGTCGGTCGGGCCCTCTTCGAGTCTGCGAGAACGTAGATGAGGTAGGTTTCGTTCAACAGTGGCGGGTAGGTGCTGAACGGCTTCCACGCATAGGTAAAGTTCGTCTTGCCCTCCAGGAATGGACCGTAGTAATACTGCAGCTGATGTTCAGGCTCGTCAGCAGGAAGAAAGTGCTGCCCCCGCAGGGTGAGATAGAAGGAGTGCAGAGACCCACACATAACGAGCGGGAATACGTTCGAGTTGGCAGGCGTCGTCACCTGCAAGTGCGGCTCCAGCAGGGCGCTGTCCACACCTCGCACCAGCGCAAACCCGGGCTTGGCGTGAACGCGGACACGGTTGCCAACGTAGTGCGGTCCCACGTAACGCGCATCACGGGCATCCACGAGGCTCGAAATGTTGATCTTGTCGTACTGAAGGTGCGCTTGCACCTTGCCAAGGGCCTGGTCACCGTTGACCAGCATGCAAAACCGTGGCCAGATGAGGGTGGGCTGACGGCGCTTCTTCATCCGTCGGTAGACGGCGAAGCTGAAGGCGGTCTGCAGCGTCCTGCCAGGAATTGGTTTCGTCCCTTTGAAGGTTGTGGGCAGGTGCAGTAGTGTGGCGACCCGCGACAAAGCCTCGTTGGGCATGACCGGTGTCTCACGCACCTGATCATGAAAGAGTTGGATGACCGGCACCAGGACCCGGTCCGGCGACAACGTGGTAAACCCGAAGAGAATGTTCAGCACCTTAGACCCGTCGTAGTACCCGCTCGCCTCGTCCGCTTCGTCGTACACTGGCAGATCGTTCAGGTCCATTGGCGTCGTGCTGTCGACGCAGAGCTCTTTCAGCTGCTCCTCCAAGGCACGAAATTTCGTTTCCTTGATGTACTTCCCCGTAAGCGAGTCACGAACTGAGTTGAGGAAGAGAACCTCATCTCGCTTCCTGGCAGTGCGGTCATCCACGAGCGTCTCCACCACGGTAGGGAAGAGGCGCTCGCGGGTGAGGGAGGGCAACGTCTCCTCGCGCCCAACGTAAACGTCCGCGTCGGGTAGCAGCGCCGCCTGCACGAGCGAGTCCGCAGAGTGCTGCAAAAACTGGAGCCCGTAGACCAACCCGCGGTGATCCATCGCGGCCCCGCAGCCCCGCAACGTCTCGGTCGACAGGTCACGCCGGTAAGCTCCGTCCTGCATGAGCGAGCTGCGGTTCACCGCGGTGCCTATCGGGCGTGGGGTGGAGCGTTGTAGGTAGCCGGAGATGGAAGGGATTACGTCGTCGAGGGTGCCGCCGTTGATGGCGAGCAGCGTGAGATTCCTCAGGCGGCGGCGCAGCATCGGCCGTGGGACACCACGAAGGTCGTGCAGCACACTATTGGGTGCCTTTTCATCTGACAGCACGGTGGCCCAGTCGATGCCGCCACCTTCCTTGTCCGCACTCACCGAGGTGGGAAAAGCAGTGTCTACCGGATAGCGGTTGAGCACCGCACCATCCAACACCTCGTACAGCCACACGCTGGCGTGGTCGAAGAAAAGGGGTGGGTAATGCATAGGGGTGCCCACTAAGACAATCCCTGCATACAGCTGCGGTGCCATGATCGCTGCCAGCAACGCCGTCACGCCGCCCAGCGACTCAGCCCAGATCCACACACCGTGGTCTCGCACCCGCTGCACCTCTGCACGGACACGTTCGAGGGTGGAGAAACGCTTTGTGAGGTGCTTTGCCTGTGCACACTGCTTCTTGTCGGCTGGCAGGGAGGCGTGCGAGCACACGCTCATCGTGTACTCCCGCTCCACCTGCTTCAGCAGCCTCCCTGTCGCCGCGGAAACCCCAACAGCGGCATCGGTGGCGTTGTGTCGAAACGGGTGATCGTCACTGAGACGTTCAATGTCAATAGTGATCGCCGGCGCGGCAGTCAGCACCTCCGCGTACGTCTCGAGAAACCCACCGACAATGAGGTGCACCGAGTGGTTGAGGAAGCGGGCCTCTTTTAGCGAGATGGCGGCCGTCTGCGTCGAGGATTCTTCGAGGTAGTCCACTGAAAACAGCTCAACGCCCAGCATCGGCAGCTCGGCCCGGACGTGCTCCTCCTCGATGCGGTGCTGCAGAATCAAAGGGATCGGCGTCCCTTCCGTTAACTCGTCCAGAACCGTGGTTCCGTGGTAGTCGTGGAACATCCGCCGCTTCACGTTGGTGCGGTAGTCACGCATGGCGTTTTGCCGCAGGCGCGCGTTTGACTCGTACACGAAGCGCGCCAGCGAGCGGGCGCAGTAGTAGGAGCCGCCGTTGCCGTGGACGTACACGACCGGGACGCGTGTGTACACGCCGCTCGTGCGCGGTGGTGCGTAGCCGTCCGCCATCCAGTCGTAGGTGCGCCAGAGACGGTAGTAGTGTTCCTTCATCTGTGGTGCGTAGGATGAGACGTTGACCTCGGTGAAGGATGGGTACATGACGGGGTTAATGGTTTGCGACGGCGTGCGGTGTGTCTTCATCGCCCATTGGTAGGCACCGGTGCTGAACAAAGCAAAGACGAGAATGAACAGCAGGTACACACCGCGGGAGAGGGTCCCGTCAATTATACGAGAAACACTGACCATGGTGTGAAAGAGAAACAGTTAACAAGAAGCGTCGAGGGAGGGGGAAGGGGGGAGGTGAGAAGGAGGGCACCGGCAACAAAAGCAAGAGGTGTCTGTGGTTCTCCTCTTGATGCGGAAAAACAACCGGATGATGGATAGGGAAAAGGGGGAGGGAAGGAGGCCTTCGCTGCTTCCTTCAAGACGGAAGGAGAACAGGAGAAAAAAGGCAAGGTAAATAACAGCTATGTAGAACTTTGACGACGGCCTCATCCAAAGTTGAGAAACACCAGCAGCAGCAACGACAAAAAAAAAAGAGATTGAAACGCAGAGAGGAAAAGGGGTGGCAGTGAAAGGGGGGGGGGGCATGACTTACAGCGCATCCGCAAAGCAATCTCACTCAGCTCTCAAGTGTGAGAAAGCTGCATCGGTCACATCCACTCTATGGTAAGTTAATTTCTTCGGGCAGTGCAGGAGGTATACTTCGCACACTTTTGTTGTGGTGGTAGTTTTCACTGCCTCCGGTTCTTTCTGTGAGTACCAATGGGCGAGGAGGAAAATGATCGGCTTTGAAGGGCACCGCAGACAATCCGGCTAACTACAAAGCTATGGAAGGAGGAGGGGAGGGTTTTTGTGTGTGTAGCCCTTCCTATCGTTACCCTTCTTCCTTTTGTTTTTTTGCTTGAGGTGCGCTTTATGTGCCCCTGGGTTACCCTAAACGCGCAGGGGCCGAAACGAGAAGTATGGGTGGAGCGTACACCAAGGATCAAAGAAAAAAAAAGAGGGGTATACCGTCGGAGCGCAACAGAAAAAAAAAGAAGAGGCGGCGGCTCACAAAAAAAGGGAGCGTCAAGTGTGGTCAACAACAACAAGCAAAAAAAAAAGCAAACGAACAACAGCAAGCTGCGCTACGCCGCGAAGGAAGAGGAGAGAGAGAGAGAGTGCAGGAAGCACACGAAATGCGAACGATATGGTGGGCACTCCGTTAAAAGTAACCTTTTTTTTCTTTTTTCAAGTCGCTCAAGCGTGAGCTCGTCCGGTTGCGGATGCGACGTACACCTTGCGCTCCTGACTTCTCCGCCTCCTCCTCGAGAAATCTTCGTCTGCTTGTGCTCAGAAAGATGAGGCGACGAGGGTGATGATCTCCTCATCCACCATGAAGAACGACACCCACAGTGCGAACCACAACACCCAATAGTGCAGCAGTACTTCCCGCACTCGCTCCCAGTAATCCAGCGGCGGTGTTGGCTTCTGCACGCGGCAATTCGAACACCCATGTTAACGGTGCGTGCGTCCCTGAAGATGCCAGCGGCCTCTGCAAAAGTCGTGTCGGTTTCAGGATTGGCTTGATCGTTACGTCTTCCACAGCTTGCTCGAGTCCACCTCTGACATCCGTCATATTGCCGTCGCTCTTAATCACTTCTAGATCCATTAGTCGCCGCACCTCCTTCTCAGTTTTAATTTCTGAAAGTGGCATGCCGAGCGAAAACCAGCGCCGACCACCTGACTGCGAGAAGCGGGAATTCGCCAGTGAGAGGCGGCGCTCCAGTAGCAGCAGGTCGCCGCAGAAGCTGATCCGACTCTGCCGTGGTGGTCTTCTCCTCCAGCAGGTCTCGTCTCGTGCACCTTTGACCGGGATCTGCATGTCACGCCGGACATCGAAGTTGTAGTGGTTGTCGAACGAGGTAGCCACTGGATATCGTGAAGCGCTCAAAATCCGTCCGGCGTTGCGCAGAAGACGATGCTCCAGCGCCTACTGGCTTCTCATCGCGGCGATCGTCATGTGTGACCTTTCTCCAAAGTGGTCGCCATCGACGTCAGCTGTTCAGCACGTAGCGGATGCTCCCAATGGCCAATCGCAACTGAGGCCGCAACACCGGTTGCGACCAATCGACGGGCTCCGATCCCGCACTCGCCATAGCACCACGAGAACCTGATCACCATCGCGACCGTCGATGCTTTGGTAATCACAGCATGGCAGCGGAAAGCCATCGGTGAGCTCAAAAATCATTGCGTCCACATTGCCGCTTATGGAGTTGCTCACGTGGCCGTTAGATGTGTCGCGGAGAGACATGTCTCTAGATCAATTCTCTGCGTCTATGCTGATCGCATCGAGGAAAGAGAACGTGCATGAGAGTGTCACCACAGAGAGAGATCAAGTCGCTGTTGTCGGTGTTGTTCTATCGTCGAACTGTACGCTAGCCCTGAAAGATGCTCTGGGTGGATGAGAAGTGCGGTGAGTAAACCATGTAACCCCCCCCACACACAGATAGAAAATCGATGAGCACAGATACATCTCTCACAGGACTCAGAGAGAGTTGACGTCCATTACTTGCGAGACCGTTGTGGTTGATTGTGTTCGTGCATGAGACATGGCAAGTCTGCGCGCCCTTGATGGTGAGAGCGTTCAATCCTAAGCCGTACATTAGGCGACGTAGCTGATGCGCACAAAAAGGAGAAGAGAGGGGGGAGTTCTGGTATATAGAGAGAGAGATTCTTGCTCTGGTTGTTTGCTGCATCTCTCCGTCTCCACGACACACTTTGCAATTTGCCGGAGGGTGTCCGCTTCGAGCCGACTCGGCACCGCTTTGACGATAAAGCCGTTTGCATGCAGCCGACAGGACGCCATGACGTGAGCAAGCAGGCTGGGGACGGACAGGGCCCTAGTAGAATGGCCTATGCGTACCTGCGCGAGTGAGAGCAATGCAGTCGTCACCTCGTCCGCGCTCTAAACTTTGAGTACACTGGCACCATACCTGTGCGCGTGGCTGGGTGTCAATCGACGGGTGATGGCGAGAGGACCAGTGGCGCGCGTAGGAACGCAACCATCTCTACATCGAAAAAGAAAAGGGAAGACCTGCACAACCGAGAGAGTTGCAAAGAAACCGCTGCTCGACCTTGATGGCGTGCAAAATAACAAGCCCTGACAGAGGAAGATGGCCCGAATAGGACGCTCGCGGTCGGCGTGCGGGAGGAGAGTACAACGCACACAGAGAGAGAAGAAAAGCTGTTTTGTCCGTTCCCCAGTTTTGAGACGCTCTTCTTTTTCACTTGACGTGTATGTGTACGTGTGTGTGTGGTGTTGTGGGAAGAGGGTGCGGAAGGAGAGAGGGAAGAAGGGAAGAGGAGGGGTCGTGTATGCGGAGGTCATCTGCTTATAAAGTTGCGCGTGTCGCTAGACGCAAGCATCCAAGTCATATACATCAAAAAATAAAAGAGGCAGAAAACTGCAAACAAGGCCAATCCTCCGCGATGGAAAACCCAAAACAGAACCGAGAATGAAAGGCGGCAACGGTAAGAACAAAAAGGGCTGCTAATCCAAGCGAAGGAATAAATAACGCGTTGTGAAACACAACGCCAAAGAGGGTCTCCGACAGCTTCGTCACGTGGAAATCCTGCCACCGCTGGGGACGGTGGACGAGAACGTAGCCGCGGCCGCCTTCACCGGCTCCTTCGCGAGAGACGTAGTTCGCGTCGCGTTGTCATGTCTCCTCGGCGTTGTTCTTTACGGCTAGTTCGACTGTGCCCGTGTGTTCCAGCGACAGGCTTCTCACGAATATAATCAATGAGCGCCGCGTCCAGCATCGGCTCGGCAACTTGTCCAGCAGAACCGTCCACAGAATCGCCTTTACGGCAGACGCCCTTCCAGTCGTGCAGCATGCTTGGAAGCTGATCCCGCGGCATTCGCATCACCTCCTCGCGCACGGACAGGGGGGACATCACCCGCCTGCCACGCTGTCCAAATTCCTCCACATAGCTCCTTCTCTCCTGTCATGATTGCTGACCAGCCTCGTCCTGCGCTAGCTTTTCCTGCTGCGCCTTCGTCGCCGCCCACTGTCGATCCCGGGCTTCCTGCGCACCGCTGCTGCTGCTCTGCTCTCCGCTCGACTTCCGTGACGTCACGCTCCGGCTTTGGTATAGGGTGGGTGTTTGCTGTCTCGTCTGCGTAAGCTGCACCGCCACCTCGCAGCTTTCAGCGTGTTTGTCTTGCGCACGTATCGGCCTCAAGGACGTCCTCCCGAAACTGGTAGGTTAATCAAGGGTCACGGAGAGAAATGGCGGTGCGGTGGTGGGGCCCGGCGCTGCCGCCGTCGTCGTCGCCGCTGCTGCTGCGAGGTTGTTGCTGTCCGTTCTCTCCTTCTCTGCAATCACTTCGTCAATGTAGCAACGCATTCGATTCGGCGGCGGTCGATGCGAACATCCACCTCTGCGTATCGTCTGGATGCCGGGGCAAAAAGAGCGACCACAGTGTAGCTTGCTGGAACGCTTTCTTTGAAGTACGGGATTCAGCGCTGCTTTCCTTGGTGAGTGGAACCAGTTATAGGTGCCCACCGCCCTCCACATGTGTCACTGAGGGAGGGAGGTGGCAGAGGGGGCGAGGCCACCTGGGTTTGTTCAGCCGTCCCGTTCACCGTGCTGGGAGCACCGGGAGAGACGCCCGCATTCTTCGTCGACGAGGGCGCTGCATCGTGCGGCTCCACCTCCTGGATAGCTTTCCCACGCCCTGTGCTCCGCCTCACCTGCGACCGCGCCCGTTGCTGCAGCCGAGCTCGACGGTAGCCTGATTTTCATCCCCCATCGCCGTTCTGCGCCTTCGGTGCTGTGGAGAGCCGAATCCGCTGCGGCTCTAGCGTGCCCTTGCACTTGAAATTCAGGTTGCGAAATTCGTCTGCGTTGAGCGTGGGCTCTGACTTTTGCTTGATCCACTGCATGCAGAGGCCGGCGACCAAAACGACGGAAACTCGTTGTCACTACTGCAGCGCTGCATCGTCGTCGGGTTCACGATAACGTCGTACACTTGCACGGCCTGCCGCTCTTTGTCCTTGTCCGGCCGGGCCTGACCAAGCTGATAGGAATCCGATAGCGCATCTCACCGCCGTCCTCCTCGCCCGGTGCAGCATCCATCGGCACCGCGCTCCGCAATGCGGGGATGCTGGCAGACGTTGATGAACACCTTCGACCCGCCCTGCAAGGTTGGTTTTAAAGCAAAACCCCGGTTCTGGCAAGACGAACATCCACTGCCCGTTTTCATCGGCTGTACACCTGCTCTAGATCTTTCTTTGCCTTCCTTGCTGCTGCTTCCTCCTGTAACCGTATCTGCAGCGTTCGAAGCCACTCTTCCCTCCTTGGGTCGCCCTCCTTCGGCATGGAGGCGAGCAGATTCGCGGGTGGCGGTCGCGGCCTTTGCCGTCTGCTTCACCAAGAGCACGCTGAAAGAGTTCCACAAACTTCTGATTCCGCAGGAGCTGCTGGGCTGCGGCGTTGGGATCCATGGCGCTCATCCTTCCTTCCCCTGCTGCTAGCGCTTGGCAAAGAAAGTGACAGGGATAAAACAGTATCTATATATACTACACACCAGATCACGGTCTGAGCCTTTTTCTTTTCTCCGTAATCTATGATAGGTTGTGAAGAGCGATGATGTGTGAAGAAGGAAGCACCGATGTAGTGTTTTTTTTTTATTTTATCCCTCCTTTGCTGGCAAAGTACGGTGTGCTGCCGTGAGTACAACCAGCACCAAGCGAGAACGCCAAAAGCAAGAGCAATATACAGGATGAGGAAAGCCGCGAAGGTTGGATGCATGCGGCGAGCTTCTTGAGCACGAAGCAGGTGGCACTTCGATCGTGTTTTTTTTTTTGGTCTCTTTTCTTCCACCTACTTTTTTTTTGCTGGCTCTCTGTTCACGCCCACAGCTGGGGTTAGGGAGGGGGGGGGGCAGGGGATACTCCCGATGTGCTGCCTTATTCGAAGCGGCGTTAAACAACACGAGGGTTGATGAAAGAAGAAAGACGCATGGAGGCGGGGGGGGGGGGGAGGAGAAGCGGAAACCACGAAACCCCCTATTCACGTTCAGCACCCTCCCCCAAAAAAGAGGTAATGCTGATTTGTCGGAAAAAAACAGAACACCCAGTGAACCATTCAAAGGGACGCATCTTAATGAAAGAAGGAGAAAAAACAAGATGCCATGTAAGAACTTCCACGTCCGCCGTCTCCGATCACTTGTGGCATTACTACGTGGAGCTTTCCTTTTGTGTAAGCGTGTTACACATGGCACCAGGAGTTTAAGAAACAACAGCAACAAAAAGATAAAACAGTTAGGTACGAAAGGAAGGCTGAAACACTGGTGATGCAATATCACTCACGCACGCAAATAGATACGCACAAACACACATGCACACACACAGAGATCCTTGCCTTCGAGATGGGGAAAAGGAAAAAAGAGAGAAAGTAGAAGGAAGAGGTGCAATTCAGTGAAAACAACGGCTAGCTGTTGCAGGTTCTTTCCGCTACAGACGCTTTTTACTATTTTTCAGCTACCATCCTTCATACCGAAAGCTGCCCTACCAACAGCCAGAAAGAAAAAGAAGTCTCAAGTTGTCGTACAGGTAGATGAAGACATCAAAAGAAAAAAACAAAGAAGAGATAATTCAATAGTGTTTTTGCTTGTTTGTTTGCTGTTGTTGTCATTGTTGCGTTTGCGTAATGATCCATAAAACTGTCCGTAGACACTATAGCATGCATACACACCGAATATAACGTCCTGTCTTTTGCTTTGACACTTTTTCTGTTTAAGACAGTGCAGTGCACTGGCAGAGCAAAAAGAAAAGGAAAAGGAATAGGTGTAAGCACGGCAACGCAGGCAACAAATTGCACAAGAACGTCGTGGCACTTCTCATCTTTTTCTTTGCGTTTTGTACGTGACCGTGTGAAATGTAAAGAAACAGGACCGGTATAATAGTCTTCACGCCTGCACCCCGTTCACCACGCCGGAGCTGTTTGATCAGCTGGTGAAGAGAAACGACGTTGCGGACAGAATCAGGTGGAGGAGAATAGAAAGCAGAACAAAGCGAAAAAAAAAAGAAAAACTTCAACACACCCACACCAAGTCTCTCCCTCCGCGGCTCCGTAGTTTTCCTTGCGCTCGTCGGCACTGTGGATACGGACGTTCGAGGAGAACAAGGTAAAAGCATGTCCTTCCATCCGCATCGGTAAACGAACAGGAGAAAAACACAAGAAGAGAGTAGTGCGAAAGATGGAGAAAAAAGTGAGAGAAGGAGTGGGGGGGGGGAGAACACGGAGAAGAAAAGGCATACAGCCTGCGTATAAGACAAAACAAACAAACCGAAAAACGTCTCCACAACGAGACGACAAAAAAAAAAAAAAAACAGAATGCAGGAGGAGCACCAACCAGAAAAAGAAAAAGTGGAAAATGCAGCAAACAAAAAAGCACAGAGCTCTCTTTCTTTTCTTTTTGTTCTTTGTCCTTGATGTATCTACCTGGAAAGCGATAATTACCTCTGTTTTTTTTTTATTACTAAACACCTTCATTGATAAGGAAATGGCGTAATAAAAGGGGGAAGAGGAGAGAAGATCCTTATTACTTTGTCGGTTGGAGAACCAAAACAGCGGTCTCACGAAAACAGCGTAGATAGCACAGGTAGAGAGAGGGAGCAAAACAAAAAAAAAAGCAAACAGTGGCACACGCACGCCCACACAAATACGAGAAAACTCGATCTTGAAATGCGAGTTAGTATATATATATATATATATATATATATATATATACGTGTGTGTGTGTTTTTCGCTTTGTTTTGAAACCCATATGTATGATGTTTTAAAGGGAATGTAAGCTGCATATAGAAAGGCATTGTGGTTTTGTTGATTGTGCTTCTTCCTTTTCCTGCACAGGCGTTACTCTCTCTCTCTCGTTCTCGTCCGTTGTGATAAGAGTGAAGAAGTGCGCACAGCTTATGGACCACGGAGATTCATCAGGTGACTCCCTTCTCCGAGATTAGAACTCGGCACTGAAAGCTGGAGAAGAAAGAAAGGAGAGGGAGGAAGAAAAAAGCTACCGCACGACCGAACGCACACACACAAAAAAAAAAGAGGCGGAACTCTCTCCATCGTATAGCGTGCAGATTCCTTCATTGTATAGAAGTGAATCCACGACGATACAGCCCACAAGGAGAGAGGGATTCAGCCACAGTACCCGCTAAGAAAAAAAAAAAGAGCTAAATATATGACGATGGATTCTGAAGAGAAGCTCGCTTCTCTGCAGCGCGCCGCTCCTTTCAAGCACATCAAAGTGATGAAGAGGTTCTGGAACCAACAAGTTCTTTCATGAATTCGCCTTTGGCGACGTAAAAAAGAAAACAAAAAAGCCTGTGCATAAAAGCTCGTTCACCTGCACCGATTTTGCATCTGCGAAGGCCGTCGCTTTATCGCAATATAATGATGATACATAACTGCACTTTTTTTTTTTTACAACAGCTGAAGCTCATTCAAGTAAAAAAAAAGAAGCGTTAGCTGATGAAAACGAAGAGGACAAAGTTGATTGGTAAATCAGAAAAAGGAAGAGGAGGAAAGAGAGAGCAAACAAGAGGAGCCGCGCAGAATGCCGTATGCTACAGAGGGTGTACCAGTTGAACACGGGCGAGCTCCTCCTGTTTTCTACCTCGTCAACGCTGGCTGTTGAGAGACACACATTGTGGAAAAAGAAAAAAAAAGAGAGGTGCCATGCGAAGAAGAGCAGTTGGTGCACAAAAGAGAAAAACAGCAGCATAACCGGCGCGGCTACCCCACGATCACCGCACACAACTCACTCTTCTTGCCCACAAGTAGACGTACGTGAGCACTGCCAGTGTGGGAAGAAGGAGTTTAAAAAAAAAAAGGAAGCAAACAGCGCCACATCACCAGAACAATAGCAATGGAAAACTGAAAGACACACACACACACACACACACACACACACACGCACACGCATGTGTGAGCGCACAAATAGCACGGAGAAGCAATTGGGTACATAAAAAAAAAAAACAGAAGAAAAAGCAGACCAGCAAAAGAAAAAAAAACTGATCTGCCAAGGTTTATTCAAACGAAACACTCCGTGAAGGCCGCGCCACCATACGATGCTGCGGATACCGCAGGTCACTGTCATTGGAGGCTGCGCAGAATCGGTGAGTCACATCAGAGGAGTTTGTGCTTCTGATCGCGCGCTCTGGAGGCGACGCGGCAGACATCCCAAGCACATCACGGTGAAACTCCGGCACGCAAACTTCGCCGGCACTGAAGCACTGCATGTGGGCAAGGAACTGCAACTGCTCCGGCTGCAGGGAGCGGTGCTGGTAGGCGAGTTGCACCACCACTGCATCAGCCTGCTGCAGCAGCCACGTCAACTCGCTGGAGAGGGCGTCGAGTTGTTGATCACCACCCGCAGCGCCGTCCGTCTTTTCCGTAATGGCATCCGAGAGGCCTGAAACCGCGTCCGTGCACTTCGTTGTGCTCCTCGAGGTGGGGGACAGGGATGGGGTGTAAGTTCGCAAGGCTGTCGGCCAAGTAGTCGGCGATGTCGACGGTGGTGGTGCGGCTGCAGAGGCATTGGGAGAGAAGCGCGTACGTGCAGATTTGATGCGCGGAAAAGATTGGGTGGTGTGCGACAGGGCCGGCTTCGTGCTCCACGTCACCACTTTGTTATAGGATGTGTTGTTGCTTTTGTTGTTAGGGTCACCGTCAATGCCCATGTCGGACAGCGCGAGATGCTGGCGCAGGTGTGCAGTGAAGGTTGAGAACGGCGTCGCGTCGTGAGTCGCGGTGCATCCGTACGGGTCGTTGGCATCACTGCGGCCGACGCGGGCATGCGACACGCTCGGCGAGACCCCGACGGAGTGGTTTGACGAGTCCACAAATCCGTGAGTCGTGGGTGCGACAGCGATCGCAGAAGCAGCGGAGAGCGCGGTGCTGACCACCGGCAGAGATCCACTCTCACTCGCTTCCTGAGGTGCATCGTGGTGAGAGGCATCTGTGCGGAGCAGTGCAGCGTGGTCCGCATCGCCGCTGCCGTTCTTCTTCACCGCGGCACTCTCTGTTGGGTGTTCTGGTTGCAGATTGTGCAGTTTGTGAGAGAGGCGGCGGTATCGCGTTGCCTTGGGGGAGAGAAGAATGGAGGAAGGACAGACTGTATGGAGCCTCTTCAAAGATGGGGACGGCGCTGTCGGTGGCGTCTCCGTGTAGCTCGTGAGAGCCTCCGCCGCGGCGGAAGCGACATGCATGGCTCTCCTGCGAGGGTTAAACCAGCAACAGCAACAAAAGAAGACAAATAAAAGCAAGACGAAAAAGTGAAAGCTGCAGCTATGTTGGCCAGCCTTTGATGGTGCGTTGCTTGGTACGACTGGAGCGTGCAGAAAATGCTCGCGAAAGCGACACCAATTGAACTGTTTAAAGAAAGAAACAACAAAAAGAAAACGCACAAAAAATGGCCAAGTTGAAGGCAAAGCTCTCTCAAGCTAATAATAACAAAAGACAATGTGCGGGTGACAAGAAACAGCAGCAGTATACACAGAAAAATAAAAAGCTGAATAGCACCAAAAAAAAAAAGGCTCGAAGGCCAGTATGTTTTTTAAAGAACTTTGGTATAAGGAAACAGACAATGAGAAAGAAAAAGAAACCTAGGTGATTATGTTTTTTTTTTTTGTGTGTGTGTGTTGCTGTCAGTATTGACACAAAGCTGATCACTCGCAACACTCACGAGAGGTGGAGTAACACACCTCAACCTTCAAGCCTGCTTGTGTGACCTTTCTTTCTCTTACTTTTCCGTCCAGTGTGGGAAGGGAAACGGCCGAGCAACAGTAAGGAAAGGCCCCTTTTGCCTGCTGTAGAGTGGGAAACCAAAAAAAAAAGTGGTATAAGAGGAGTTAATCGAAGCAAGAAAGAAGAGAAAGAAGAAGACACGCGGAAAACAACAAGAAGAAAAAAAAAGATGAAAATTACCCGGGCGTTCGTGTACAGGAATTCGCAAATCGTTACCTGCTTCACCTAGTAGCCACGGAGTAGGAGTATATATATATATATATATATATATGTATATATGATGAATATATATACGTGTGTCCTTGAAAAGCCAGTGTTCAGGGAGCTGATTTACGGCTTCGCTTGTTCTTTGCTTCAACCAACGCCGTAGCCAAAAGGCAGAGAGAGAGGGCGAGAAAAAAAGGGAAAGGGTGTAGTGCGCATGGAAGGGGAGGGGAGAGAACGGAACACAGCAGCTGCTGCAAAAACAGTGAAAACGCGCTCAGTGCGCTCCTTTCTGTGTCTTTTATTGAATGCACTGTTTAAAAAGAGAGAGGGTCGCAAAGCAGGCACTGGCAATAAGAAAAGATGCTGCAGCGTCATGTGAGGAAGGGGAGGGGGGAGGGACAGGGTTTTTTTTTTCATGGTGTCATTTTCCACCCAAATAGGGATAACGTTACCAAAAACCAACTCCTCGCTCCCTAGACCAACGTGCGTGCACCAAGTCTAAATCCTCATCCACCACTTCAAACCATCCCCGGCGATACGGGACCACATACATAAACGGGGCGGCAGTACTTCGTCAGCCTCGTCTCTGTGGTGCCTACGACCTGGCACTTCTCCCTGATACAAACTACTGCAAGAAACGAAGGAAGAGGAAGAAAAAGAAGTTAAAGGTGGGCCGACACTATCAGCAGAGGGGACAGACTCGTCAGGTTCGACGGCTGTATCACCTTTCACGCGCGAGGATGAATGAAGGGGGTATTGAGGTATCGCAATGAGGAAGTTAACGAGTTGTACGTCCGGTCCAGCTACGCTTCCGTGCTCTGGGCTGTTCCTAAAGTGGTTGCGTAACTCAACGAGCCCAGGGCACACAAGCAGATGACGGAGCGTCTCGTCGCACACAAAAAAGCGGGAGGACTCTCTTTGTGGGGCGGGCGTGCTCTTTGACCATGCCTTGCTGCTAAGTGGCGCATCAACCCTCCAGGTTTAACACACACACGCCGCGGGAGAGCACTAGTTTTTGTGGGTTGGTTCAGGCGTGAACGTTACGGCGAGTCCTTCCAGTCTGGGTCCAACCCGGGCCTGTCCGCCGCGCCACTAAACCCGCAAGCTCACCCGGGAGGCTGCAGGCGCTTGGCTTCCGCACGTAGTGGGTACTAGACCCTGATACCACGGAGAGGTAGTCGGCATCATCAGGGGCCGAGAGTCACGAGCAGAAAAAAAAAGAAGAGGACACACAGAATTATCGGTATAGATGAACGTGCGGTAAATGAAAGCAGAAGACGACACTAAACGCGAAAGAGAATCAAAAAAACTAAAAAGAAAAACGAGGCGAGCGAAAGGCAGCATTCCGTTCGAATGAGCGATCCGAGGAAGCACACGTGGGAAACAACACACACACACAAAAGAGATAGTTAGCCGTCGTTTACATCATGAACCACAGGAGAGGAGTTTGATAGCAGCGGGTATTTTGTGGAAGCACACAAACACACACACGCACACACACACACAAACACACGCAGTGGAAGCTTGAGGGGTAGGTGTCGAGCAGAAAAATCGGAGATGAGGAAAGAGAGAGAAGTGAAGAAGCAGACGGCGTGAACTTGGAAAAAGGTGCACACAGACACACACACGAGAGAGACAGTACAGCAGATGGAGACCAGTCATTAAAGCTCTAATAGTTTTCGGGATGCAGCTACCAGAGAAGCAATATTGGTTGCACTACTGAGCCACTGAGGCACTAAACAGTGAGGCAAACAAAGAACGGGCCGAAAAGACTGTGCGTGTTTTGCGTCGTTTTTTGTGTTCGTGTACATCACAGTTACTGTCATGACCGCGAGGAGCTTACACCTTTTTGTCCTCGCAAGCTGTGGAATTCAGCTGCTTTACCTTTCTCTGATGTCAATGCACACCACCGCTATAAACTGGTGGTGCCCAGGCCTTTTTTTTTTTTCGATGCTCAGGAATATCACTAGTAGGCAGTCCTCAAGCCTCTTTCCTAACATGTTGGCGCGTTTTTCGACCTCTCACGGCGAGAAGTAGTACGTCTCCTTCAAGTCGACTGGATTGGGCTTCCCGCGATACGGCACTTTATTCTGCAAGACGGCCGCTTCAGGAAACGCCAGCAGCTCGCGAACAAAGTGGTCCAGTGTGGGGGCTACGTAGTGCGGCGTCTTGGACACGCACGTCTCGATCCATTCCAGTTCCTCGTCCCCGACGGCGAGGGTGCGACGTGCTGCTGGGGCGCGACCAATGCCTGACAGCACGTGCACGCTTGTCCACAGTCCACCCGCTGCGTTCGCGCCGACGACGTCGGAATCGATGTTGTCGCCCACCATAAAAATGGAACGCATCAGATCCGGGTTCCACCCTATGGAGGCGGATACCGACTTGAGCCGTTGCTCTGCGTAGGCGTAGGCGATGGCGCGTGGCTTGCCGTACAGCTGCGTCTGCAGCCCCTGCCCCGTCACACTCTCAAATACGGAGGCCATCATCTCGCGGAAGGCGCCCTGCCCCAGCCGCGGCAGCAGTGCCTCTGTTGCCCAGAGTAAATCGTCTGCGGCAACGAAGTACGGAGTGGTCTGCGCGCCCGCCACGTACGGCCCTACCCGGCCCTTGGGAGCCAGCAGAATGTCCAGGATGGTCTGCACATCGTTCAGGCCGTCCTCGGGGTCGTTCATCTGAATAATAGCGCCAACCTCTGGAAATGGCACGCTGCCCGCTGGGGACCGCTTCAGGTCACCCCACCGTTTAAGCGGCACCGTCTCGGGGTGCTCGCACTGAAACTGCTCAATCGACATGGCCCGGCGGAACCCATACTCCCTCGCGATCGTAGCGCAGTGCGGGGAGCCAACCACCACCACGCGCTGCTGGCCGAACGCAGGCACAAGCAGACGCATAGGGCTGTGCGCCATCAGCACCTGGCTTGGTTGAATCGGGCACTTCAACAACTCCGACAACTCCGCTGCCTTCTCTGCCTCGCTCTTGCCACCGCCGTTCGTCATGAACAGAAAGGGGATGCGCAGTGTGACGAGGTGCTGCACCGCCGTATCAGCACCGGGGATGAGCTGATGACTGCGATAGATAACACCGTCGATGTCCATCACAACTCCTGCCGAGCCGTGCAAGGGCCAGAGCATTGGCTGCTGCTTTTGAGAGGAGGAGGAGGGGGACGACGACACAGGAAGAGGAGGTTCGACGTAGCTGTCGTAGCGGTAGGGGATTTTGCTTTCCATGTCCTCTGCCAGCTGCTGCTGCACCGTGGGGGAGTACGACTCTGGTGTGGTAGAAGCAGAGGCAGCAGCCAAAGGACGCGGCACCGCCCGCAACGCTGCTTCATAGGCGCCCCACGCTGCCATGTCCTCCGTCTCGAAGTACTTTTTTGGTGACGCGCCGTAGGGTAGAAAGTTCCGCCGTGCCTCGGCGACAGCGGCGTTGTGTGCCTCCATCTCCTCCAGCCGGCGATGCTCCTCAGGGGAGAAGGCGTCGTCAACGGCCATCGCCTCTTCAAACTGACGCTGCCGCTCCACCTGGCGGCGGTGCTTCTGCAGGGGGTTGGAGCTCTGCAGGATGCCCCCAAAGAACTCCTCAGCCGTCTTGCCGTCCCTCTCCCACGGAGGAATGAAGCGGCGTGAGAGGCGACTAGATGGCCGCAGCACACCACCCGTGAGAAGAGAGGAAGACCGGCGCATGCGTGTTGCGTGTGCGTGTGCGTGTGTGTGAGTGTGTTTGTGTGTTGCGATTATGCAGCTGAAACATGGTCCTCTGCTGATGCCACTGTGAGAGGCAAAATTGAAGTAGGGAGAGAAAAGGGGGCTCAACGGACGGAAGAACACCGCATGGAATGTCACCAGCAACGGGGGAACAGTAAAGACAAGGGAGGATAGAAGAGATTCTGATGGAGGGTCTAGACAAAAGTCATCAACAGAGAGGAAGAAAACGTTTATGTGAAACAGACCTGAAAAGAAAACTATTTTTCGCTCTTTAACATCGATCAACAATCCTTGTCTATGATGCAAGTGGCCAGCTGCCTTGGTCAATGCGAGGGGGCTTTGTGCACACGTGCGGTGATCACGCTGCTTGTGTGTTTTTCCTCAGCTCTGTAGATCCGGGAAACGGGCTGCTTAATCGTCAGTAGACACAACTTATATGTGTTTGACTTTTTCAGTCTTCCAGCGTAGGTCTTTGTCGGTTCGGTAGTGTATTTCCCTGACCTGCACCGAGGCTAAGAAGCTATGTGTATATGTGTGTGGCTGCGTGTTCGCCACGGTGTACAATTCCTGTATGAAGCGCTCCACGCCAACTCACATCGGCTTCTTTGTCAGGAAACCCCTTCCCACCGTCGCCAAGGCGACGTCGTAGCTGTTGCGGTTGTAGTGATGCAGCACCTCCACACTGGGCAGCTTTCCCCATGCCCGCACCTTTTCCTTGGCCCGCAGCAGTGCTTCGTCAACCAAGACGAGCAGGATGACCAACACCAACAACAAAGCGGAGGCGGCGAAGGCGGATTGATTGAGGAACATCGGACTCTCGCCGCCGATAAGGGAGAGGGTGATGGAAGCGAAAAGCTGACGCAGTCCGTTCGGTGCACTCTCCGGCGAGTCAGGGAAGAGAGCGTCTATGAGCGCTGTGACTTGGGTCAGCGACATCAAAACGTAGAAGAGGGTAAAAGACGCCGCCGCCAACGCCGCCACACAGCAGACGAGACTAAAGACAAGGTGCTCGCGAAGTGCCATCAGCTGTCCGCGCTTCTCCTCTGCTGTTGCAGTTGTAGCAACAACAGAGAACAATAAAAGAAAGAAGACGAGACGCAAGTACATCAGAGATCACAAGCAGCAACAGCGATGTAAAAAAAAAAAAGAAGGAGAAGCATGGCACCGCCGTACCAAAGCATGAGAGCAGAGAAGAGACAAGAAAACCACGAAGGGTAGGAGGCGGACAGCGAAGTGGTTTCCATCAGGTGATCGAAACTCAGCGTTCTTGTTTGTTGTCGTTGTTTCCTTCGCTGCTGGAGAAGTGGTAGCTGCGAGATTAGATTCCCGTCTTGATGTTGAAAGATACGTGTAAAGTGTAGGCAAAGCGGCAACGCTCGGCAACAGTGACAAAGGACTACACAGCATTCAGGCACGCAAAACCGCAGAAAACGAATCGCAGTTTCTGGTAGAGGAACAGTGGAGACTGCAACCGGGGGAAAGGGGAGGGGATGCTCCCCCGTGGGTAGTGAGTCCATTGCGTCTTTTTCATGGATGCTCGCGTCACTACTCTCTTCTATGGCGTTCTAGTAAAGCAGAGCTGGTGAATTCAAAGCCCCTTTAAAGACAGCATAAAAAGGAAGCAAAAGCGACGACTTGCAAAAGAGGAGAAAAAGAAGGAAAACCGAACTTTACTCGACCCTACTCAACTCCTTGCTGTGTTCCTCACAGACGTCAGTGAAAAAAACATGGCATACACACTCAAAAAGCCCACTCAGCGCCGACACTTAAAAAAAAAGTCAAATCTGTAACATAACGACAACTACACCGTTGCGACGACGATGCTGGACCGGACCAAAAAAAAAAGAAGATATTAAGGGTGCTTTCCGCAGGCGTCGCTAGACAGCCCGCTAACCTTCTTTTCTTTCTGTTATGGCTTTTGCTCCACAGCAAAAACCTACTACAGCACGAAAGACCGTCTCTCGCCACTGCATACATCCAAGCAAAAGAAAAACAAAGATAAAGTGACTAAATAAGACGCTTCGATTTGAGATGCTGATGGAAGCCTTGGATGTAATCCTGCGTACGTCGCGCTACCTCGCGCTCCTCGTCATCCTTCGCCTTCGCACCAAGCCACTCCGTCATGTCCGTCCCGCGCGCCTTCCCTTGCATCTTGCCCCGCTGAATTTCCAAGGTGCGCACCTCGTTGCGTGACTCGGCCACGGCGACGGCACGCCGCTTCCAGAACTGCTCGTGGTAGATGTTGGCCTCGTGCTCCAGCCGAATTGGGTCCTTTTTGCGCAGCACCTCGATGTCACTCAGCAAGTCGCGCGTTCGCTGATCGAGCAGGTTTTCACCTAACTGCGCTTGCGTGGCTGTCTGCAGCTTCGCCACCCGGTAGCGCGCAATCACCTGGGTCCCGACGAATAGAAAGACGATGCCGATAAACCACTTGTGGAAGTCTGTAATAAACCAATACCAGGAGGCGATGTGATTGATGGGGTGGATGTACACTGCCTTCGTCGTGTTACTCAGCACAATGATGTTCCGTCGCTTCGGTGCGGCTTCGTCGGTGGCCGCACCAAGGGCAGTCGTCTTTGTGTCCGCCTTGTTCTCCTCCTTCCCAGACGCGCTTTCCTGACTTCGCTGCTGCTGCTGCTGATGCGCGGACTCGTGGTCATCGGGCTGCGAGGCATTGTGCGCCTTCTCGTTGGCATCCGCAACAGCAGCAGCAGCGAAGCGCTGCTGCGCCCTCACGGCAGAAAAGACGGCGCCGTTCCGCCCCGCGGAGGGCACGAGAGCTGCCAGACGCTTCATCGTTTCCTGTTTTTTTTTTCTTCTTCCTTCGTTCTCTTCTATCGGATGTGAGAGAAGCGTCACAGGAAAGAAACCTCTCATAAAAAGACTTGCTGTGACGATACGGGGACTGCAGAAAAACAGCAGCGACACACACACACACACACACACACACACACGACTCACACGAAGAGAGAAGAGTAAACTGCGCGAAGCCTCCCAGAGGGAAACAAGGGAAGCGCTATGTGGCGCAAGGCGTGAACTTTGACGTGTCCACCTTCTCACTGCAGGCGTAGCTGCACGAGAGAATAGAGAAAAAAAAAAGTGCAGGACAAAAGAGAGAGGGATGGCAAAACGACGGTGGAATAGCAGCGTACCTTCTACGCGGCATTCAACAACAGCAGCAAAAAGGAGGAACGCATCAGGCTACGATGCAAGTCTTGCATGGAACTCAGCACGACCCATTTTTTTTCTCTTGATTTGTTTTGTTTTGTTTGCATCGACGGTCACGCTAAAGTGGAAAGAAAAAAGCGGTGCCGGTTTTTGGCGGCTCCACCTGATGGCTCACCGAACAATTCGTAGCGGCAATCGGACGTCTCGACTCCCGTGTCCATATAGACCCGGTGATCGAAAAGGAAGCAGTGGCGCTCAGGCGAGAAAAAGGGCCGGCCGCGATGTAAGTTAGACAAGGATGAATAAAAAAAGGTGTTCGCAAAAAAGCTAGAGTGAGATAAATGCGTTCCTTTGCACTTCCCACCCACCCCCACCCGCTACCGCGAAAACGTCTTTCTTCGACGAGCTCTGCACACCGTTCCTACAACACGCGCCGTCAGCAGCCCCGAGAAGCCCGCCACGCAAAGCGCCGCCACCACAAGAAGGAGGCAATCACGAGCGAAGGCGAATGCGCGACGTTGGTGACCCGAAGTGTCGTCCAGCCTCGCCTGCACCGCATCTACGCACTCCGCTGCATTAGAGAACCAGAAGCCCCTGCCAACGCTTGCACTCGTGCACCACCGTGTACCTTTGAAGCGTGAGGTGCCCGCCGTATTATCGGCTGTCGACGCCAGCGGGCTCGCGTAGTAGCGGGAGCGGTCGTGTTCTACTGGCGTTGTCACGGAATGAATGCCACCTGCATTGTGTTGCTCCTCCTGCAAGGACAGTGCGCTCCTTCGTCCGTCCTGGCGTGGCGGCAAGTTTAAACCTGCCACGGCAGCAAACCCCGCACCCGCGCCTGTGGGTGTCACTGACTTCGTCACTGCCGCTGCAACTTTGATGATGGTGGCGTTCGCGTTTGTCTTCGACAGCGTTGCACTGTACCAGCTAAGGAGCAGAAGATCCAGGTACACTTCACACCGCACCCTTCTTCGAGCTCCCGGTGACGAGGTCGTGGTGGTGGTGGTGGTGGACACAGCAGTGGCCGACTTCTCGTACGAGCAAAACGACCGCCGCTGCTGCAGCGCCTGTGACGGGCTGAAAGTAAAAGTGACTTTGTGTCCCTCGCCGAGGTGGCACAGCTGCTCCCTCGACGGCGGCCACTTCTGCAACAAGTCGTCCTCTGTGAGAGTCAGCCCGACGAAACGGCGCACGAAGGGACTCAGCCGCAGGGCACAGGCCGGCGAAACGGCGTGCGGCACCCACGTCATAATTGCAGCGGACAAGTTACCCACCGCCGTCTGCGTCGCGTAGACCGCTGCGCCAATGCAGGTGGTGCGCGTGAAGTCGCCAAAGAAAATACTCACATCAAAATGATGGGAGGTTTCGTCGTCGAGCTCTGTGCTATGCGTGACGACCGCGGAGGCGTTTGTCCCTCCTTCTAACGCTGCCATGTCAACGGTTGCAGCTTGAAAGACACCGAGGTCGACCACACCCGTCGCGTGCAGCTGCGTCGGCGCGGCATCCCGTTTGCGCAGCTCGGCACTAGCGGACGACTCTGGCACGGCATTTTGCTTCAAATGTGCAGGGAATCTCCCCGCCGCAGGCGGGGTTACCACTGCCACAACAGGCGTGAAATCCCGCCGTCGAAGGCCCACAGACTGTGTCGCTGCCGCAGCTATGCCCTCCTTCGCCTTCCTCAAGGGGAGCGCCGTGACGACGGTGTCGATGGCACATGTTTCGCTCAGCAGGTCGCGGTCACTGAGAAGCACCGGGATTGGTGAAGCCGTTGTTGCCATGACTACGGCAGACGTGGGGTCAACATCAGCTGGACGATGCAGGTGGTAGGCATGCAGCCTCCAAGTGGGTTCGTCGCCTGCATGTGCACGTACGGTTGCGAACAAGAAGAAGGTGAGAAGAGCGGCGAGAGCGAAGCTCCCAGCTGAGTCGTGTGTACACCGGTAATGAGGAGACCGTCTCATCTCCTTTTTTTTTGTCGTTGCGGCTGCTCACACCGTGTTGTTCAGCAGTGCATGTCCGCTTTAGCGGCTCTTAACCTATTCAATGCAACGAAAAGAACGCAGCTCTGCTTTGCCCGTTTTTTCTTTCACTAAAGAAAAAAAACGAGTCAGCGAGAGTGGTATTGTGCGGGATCTTAGTGAATCGACGCACAGATAGCTCGCGTATGTGTGTGTGTGTGTGTGTGTGTGTTTGTGTGCACGCGCAAGTGTGACTGAGAGCGCGCACCACCTCTCAGGGCACACAGTGATATTTCCGCCTCCCAAAAGAGGCAAGAGCAACAAAAAAAGTCCTTTCTGCTATCTTCCTTGGCAACCTAAATTCCCATGTAAAGGGTCCTGTATATGCGTGAGCGTTTTTTTATGTGAGTGTATACGGAGGGTGTGCACAATGGAGGAGATGAAGAGTTTTGGGGGTGGTTTCCGTTCTTGTGTTTTCTTCGATTCATCGTGAAACGAAGGGGGGGGGGTAAAGGAACAAGGAGAAAGACAGGTTCTCCCACGCGCTGCCTTCGACTGCGCATGCCTGCAACCCGACTCTTGCCTCACGCGCTTTTCCTCCCCCTCCCCCATCCTTTTGCCTTTCCAAATGTGTGCCGACCACGGGAAACCATTAGGCGGCCAAGGGAGGGGGTGAGGAAGGAAACGTTATCCTCGCCCGCAACGGGACCAAGATCACACACACCACCACCACACCTGTAATTATGCCTCACCCAAATAACAACGCGTAGGGTGCTCAACGAGAGAGGTGTAAGTGCATGTGTGCACTACGTCACAACAGCTGCAAAAAAAAGGCTCATGCAGCGTTTTTTGAAAATTTCTTTCTCTTCCTTTTTTTTTCGCTCTCCTAGCGATTAAAAAAGACAACGCAACCACGAGCGTGAGCCAGCACAGCGCGACATATCACCACAGAGTCCCTCCGACTATAAACACCAGGCATCGCCGTCACAGCAAAAACCACAACCACACGTGCACACACATACATACACCAAACAACACTGTGTCAGCCAAGAGCGAAGAGAAGAAACTGTGCAAATATATATGACAAGATTATTTTTAAAAGGCAGTAAAATACAGCCTTGGAAAAGCAGTGTGACAGGCGAGCAGAGAAACCACTTATGTTTCTGTTGTTTTCCACGAAAAACGAGAGGTACATCACACTGTGTGTTAGAGAGGTCGAAGCAAATTTAAGAACATACATATAAGCAACAAGAGCAGCAAAGCACAGAAGATCCGTCGTAGACGCACCGGAAAAAAAAAGAGGAGGACGGTAGGAAATGAGAAACAAACAAACAACAACAGAAAAAAAAACACGTAAAAACACGAAACAAAAAAAAAGAAGACAAAAGAAATGTATGCGTGGCAGCAAAGCGAGTCGAAATGTAGCTTAGATTCGATACGAAAACAACAACAACTTAGGACAGACGTGTGTGCCGCTAATTTGTGCGGAAAGGCAACGGAAATAAGGAGGGATCTCTCTCTAAGCGCCACCTCCGCAGAGAGAGAAAACTAACTCGTAACCAAGGCCACACATACGCTTATACAAAAGCGAGGGTACTGGAGCGGGGTTCTTTCTTTGCTGCTTCTTTACGTCGACTCGTGCATCCTCATCCCTGTGTCCCATGTAGTGTTGTTTATTAGGTTTCGCTCTCGGTACCGAAGGCTGTAGTTTTACGCATGTCGCCCGTGCAAGCGTGTGGCACCGGCATTGTTTGCAATAACTGAGGTTGCTCGTCAATCGCTAGGATTCTCTCTTCAACATCATTGCGGTCAACTGGCAGGTGAACCCACAACAACAAAAAAAGAGCTTGCTCCCGGAACGCTATCTTTCTGCCCTCTCACACACGCAAACTCACAGGGAAAAAAAGGAGCAGGGTAGAGCTTCCACCTCAGCCCGTACGCAGACGCAGAAGAACGCGTGATAACTCAATTCTGTGGGGAGACGTATTTGAAACCTTCAACTAAAACACAGACACACAAAAAAAAAGAAGACACGAAGGAGAAGCAGGAGAGAAAAAAAAACAAGAGAACAGAGAAGTCCGCTGAAGGGAAACTAATGCGATATCGTCACGAGAGCAGATGACATAACCAAAGAAGTCAGAAAAAAGTGCAAAAAAAGTAGTAGTAATAAAAGAGAAAAGGTGAAAGCAACAAAAAAAACCCTCGAGCGGCATTCGCGATGGAACCATTTAACCACAATATCTCGTTTTTTATGCATATACTTCTGTCGTTCCATTTCTTTTTTTTTTTTGAAAGGATGGAGAAAGGTGAAGGAATGGTGATTGATACTTGGATTGGAGGATGGGGGAGGGAGTGTATTGTTCGCTGTTCCTAAATCGCAAACTACAAAAAAAAACAGGTGTTAATGTGCTGCTTCAATGCACCGTCGGCTTCAAAGAACGGTGCAGCAGGCACACACACACGCTGATGCACAAATGTACACGTGAACGCGTGCGTACCTGCGTGTGTGTAGGTGTGTGTGAGAGCAGGTGGTCTCTGTCCTGAGCCGTACCATCTTGTACAGGTTGCGCAACAGGTCAAAAAACACCACCAAAAAAGAAGGAGTTATCAGTGCTGTCATGCGGAGTTCCCCATACTTCTGCAGATAACCAACCACACCGAAGAAAGACATGCGAGGGGAGGCTCTCGTGTTTTTTTTTTTTCATCAAAAGAGCGACCCCAGCGATTAGAAAAAAAAAAAACGAAGAAGCGTTAAGCTACTTTGCACAAACACACACCATTGAGAACAGTGACAGTGGCTTTACGATTCGTCGCACAATTTCTGGCAAAGCCGCCTCGAACACCGCCGACAAAGAAGAAGAGAAGAGGGAAAAAAAAATGAAAATGAAACGAAAGAAAGAAGGGTTGAGACTCTCAGTGTCACACACGGCACCCTTGAACGAGAGAAGAGTGCGGGAGAGAGAGAGAGTAGAATGAAAAAAGGAACGGGATAAGGGAGGGTGTGGGATGAAAGCACTTCAAAAAAAAAAAAAGAACAACGAGCAACCTTAAACAAAACGCGAGGAAGCGCAAAGTACTATGGCGGGTCAACGGTTCTGTGCACAAGCACAGAGACAGAGACAAGCCCACGTTGCACACCCTACGAGAGCGGGGCAACAAGCAAAACGACAGAATAAGAGAAAACAAAAAGGAAAACACCGTGTGTCGTCGAAACCCTGCTGGGATCCATTTAGAAACGTTGAAGTGAAGTACACTGGCTTCCGACAGCGTTCTGATCTCAAGCCGATGCATGTGGTAAAATAACAATAACAATAAAACCTAATAATAAGTACGACGAGGGAGAAGGAAGAAAAAGGAGCTTAAAAAAAAAGCAGATAATCATTGGCAAATGAAAGAAATGAACCAGCACACAATAAAATAGTCTGTATCTACCTTGCTGCTCTACTCTCGTTTTTTTTTTTTGCCAGTGTCACCTTTCGGCTTACCGCTGACATTTTCTCATCCGCTTTCTTCTTTTTCTTTTATACGAGTGTTGATGCACCTTTTTTCTTTTCTTTTCTCCATTTCCTCCGCCTCACTTGTATTTGCGCACGGCTCAGGGAGACAACGCACGAACAGAAGACAAAGGGGCTTTTCTTTGTATCATGGTCTGACATGTTCTTGCTCGTGGTATCTGAGTAGCGAAAGTACTGACGCGTAGCACCCATTCCCTATGCTCCGCCCCCTTCCCCCCCCCTCTCCTTGAACGCATGTTTTCTTCGTTTGGTTGCAGGAATTTCAGCTCATACGGAAGTGTGTATACGTATGGGTGTGGATGTGTGCTGAAAAGAGAGTGGGGGTGTTAATGGGGAGCGAGACCGCAGCGTGTTCCTAAAAGGCTACATCCTTCACCGCTGACCCGCTCTCCAGCACTGACTTGCGCCGCGTGGTGGAAGAGGTTGGCGTCGCACTGCACGACGCCAAGTTCTCCGTCGACTCGAGGGCCCGCTTCGCTTCCATCCACGCCTGCATGTTCGCTTGACGCTTCTCGTCGATCAGACGCTGTTCATCTTCGGTGTAGCGGGGAAAGCACCCGTTGCGACGCCCGACGAATTCACTGGGGCTGCTCGTTGGCGGTAACTTTGTTGAGCTTTCGGAGTTTGCGGCGGGGACCGCCTCCAACGAGCCGGGGGCAAGGGTAAGCCGGTTTAGCAGGCGTGATGTCGCTGCCGCTGCCTGGTGCGTGACGGACATGGGTGAGAGAGAAAACGAAAAGTCCGAGGACGATGTGGAGGTAAGGGGGAGCTGCAGCGACGACACACGGGAGTGCACCTCGTCTTCCTCCTCCGTCTTTGCCGTGGAGACGCTCAGAGTGGATGGACGCTTTAGGCGTGGGAGGGAGCTGCTGGTCGGCACGTTCGCCGTCACCGTGACCGTAGGTACTGGGGTCCCCTTCTTGGGTGCTGCCGCCTCCGCACCGTCGGCGGAGACGGCGGCGTCAGCCTCTGCGATCGGCAACGCGCTGCTGCCGCAGTGGCAGCTGTCCGCATCCGTCTCCTTCACACTCTCCTCACCCTCCGAGCCCATCGGCTTGCTGTCCTGCTGTTGTTGCTGCTGTTCTCGCTGCTGCTTGGCAGCGTGGAGGAGCGCGCGGTGTCGGATGTAACAGCAGCGCAGGCGGCGCTTGTCTTGGCGGACCTCCCAACACATTATGGAGTGCTTCACCAACGAGAACACGAGCAGGAGAGCGACGAGACAGACGCACCAGTTTCCCAGCACGAACTCCTCTAAGTTAACGGCGATGTTGTTCCATAGCGAGAAAGAGTCCCTGTCGATCGTCTCCATGTGGGGCGCGTTGGGCACGCCCATTCCTTTTGTGTACACACCGAGAAGACAGGTGAACCAAATGAGAAAGGAAAAAAAAATAGACGAAAGAAAAATAAATAGAATAGCACCGAAAGAATATATATATATATATATTTATTTACCGAAGTAGAAAAAGAGAGTGAGCCAGCAAGCGGAAAACGAACAAAAACGAAAACGTAGCTAACAGCAATAAACCAAGAAAAAAAAATGCTGCAGATTGCCGACAGCAACAACAACAGCAACAACAACAACAAAAAAAACAGCTGTCGAGTTGCTCACCCTTTCCCGTTTTCCGTCTTTCTCTTGTATTTCCCACGCACACGCAGGAAATGATGGGAGAGCAGATCAAGAAGAGTTAAAGAAGAAAAGTAGACTTCTTTCGTTTTATATATAAACCTCTACTATCAGATGACGACGAGAACTGTCGAGTATTGCTCTCACCGATGATGCGGAGTGTTCAATAACAATAAAGTAGGAAGGAATTGGCGAGGAGAGCAACTCTCAGAAATAAGTAACGCAACAATAATAGCAGAGAACTGTAAAAAAAAAGAACAAAAAAAGACGTACCCTCGCAGTCAAGCTACGAAGCCGAATTGCTCACCTACGTTAACACAGCCTAGATCGGTTGGCGAGTAGACGCAGCCGTGGAACGCGTGCTACGACAAGGACCACAACCCCAAATCCCAGAAAGCGAAGAGCGGTGCGTTTATTTCTTCTTGTGAAATAGCTACCCCCACAATGGATTCCACTGTGTTTTGCACTCTTGTCTTTCTTTTTTATTTCGATTTGTTTCAACACTTCTCTTCCTTGAAAGTTCTAGCGAAGCAGAAAGAAAGAACAACACAAACAAACAAAAAAAGGAAGAGGCAGGAGAACGGAAACACTCGTTGGATATTTGATCGTATCCGCAGTCCCCGCAACGAGAAGCAGAAATAAGTAAATTCTGAAAAGTAGACGGGTGAGTGGAGGCAAGAAAGCGAGACGTGTCTGCCGGTGCGTGTGGGTGCAAAGAGCGGGAGGGGGAGGAAAATAACCACAAGGGGAACGAAGGGAAGGGGCGAGGGCTAGGGGGAGAGAGGAAAGGATCGAGAAGGACTAGAACTATAAAAGTGATAACAACAGCTTACAAGGAAGAACCAGAATAGAGAACAGTACTATTACGCAGCCGTAAACCGGTTTGCAACGGGGGCAACGGTTTTTGCAGCTCTCAGCTTGAAATAACAGTGAGAACACAAGGTGCACAGACACGCGAACGGAACAAACAAACAAAAAAAAAAGAAAGAAATCAAGGAGGGAAAAACAACGTTAAAGAAAAAGGGCAACGAAGCAAAACACAGAAGGGAATCCGCGTCGTAACCAAATGTCGGTTACGCCGTGACGTTAAGCTTCTTCACGCTTGCTCTAATGTAGAAAACAGCCGCACACACACAGAAAAATAAAGAAGTCACACACAACAGAGGTTCCGTGAAAGCGGAGGTAAAGAAGGAGAAAAAAAAACCAGCGCTTTTAGCTGTTCAGTGCTGTCAAGACGCCTTTTATATATTACGGTGCTTCTAGCTGATGTGAGCTACTTTCTTTTTGTTTGTTCGTCTTTGTACGACGCAGTCACTTCGAACCGCCTACGCAAAAACAGACAGTGTGCCCTGTTTCGAATAACGCACACAAAGACAAAAACTAAAGAGCCAGCTGAGCGCCGTTGACACTTAGACGGAAATGTTGAAATAAACGCGAGGGAGAAAAAAAAGGGGGTGGGGAGCGGTGGCCTTGAAAGAAAAGAAGTAACAATAATACCAGCAATAGAAAACAAAAAGACCAGTCAACGACGGGATGAAAGAGAAAGAGAAGAGAAAAACACAGCAGACGGTGTAGTTGGCGACTTTGTGGGAAGAGTTTATGTGCTGCACAGAATACGAAAACACTCCGCAAGGGGACAAACGCCTTTTTCAAACAAAGTCAAGGGGGAACAGATCCACACAGCACGAGAGCGCGAGGAGAAATCGAAGAACTCAGTGCGGCTGAATCGCAGCGAAGACCGTTGCAACGGGTTGTGCCTGCGTGTGTGTGTGTGTGTGTGTGTGTGTTTCACCGGAGTCAGAGCGACGTTAGCTGGGGCCAAAGGAGCAGTCCGTTTTGCTTTGTGCCACGGACTACTTGTTACGCCCTCCTCTCGGGCGATTCTGTCGTCCCGCTGTTTGTAAAGCAGAGGCAAGTTGCAGAGAGAGGGGTAAAGCAAACAACAAAAAAGCGAAAATAGAGAAAAAAAAGAAGCTACGAGACACAAAAGAGGAAACAACAGGAGCGAAGGCTTCAAGTTGAGTGAACAGCGCCAGTTTAGAAAAATAAAAAAAAGCTATAAAAAGATTTTTCTCTTTTGTGTGTGTGTGCTCGCACGAGCGTAAGACCTGCACACTGTAAATCTGAACACAAGCGCAGAGAGAAGGCGTGTGTGTGTGTGTGTGTGTGTGTGTGTGCAGAGAGACAGAGAGAGGGAAAGGGTCACAAGAGTGAAACAATGGCAACGATAATGTAAAAAAAAAGAAAACACACACACAAAAACGTGAAAGACAAAGAGGAGAGAAGAAATATGCCAGAGAGAGAGTGTGCTTGTGTGAGGGTGAACAGCCGTGAGCACCTCGTTGGAAAGAAAATCGGAAGCCGATATTGCTAATAATCCCCATCTCACATGGGGTGACTCTTCCTTCCCTCCACTCCCCCTGCCCTCCTCCCGTCCTTTCTTCTAAACCCTTAACCGTTGCGATCTTGTACCTGATCGAGTGTTTCATCTTCACTGCCGTCCGTAAGACGCTGCTAGGCCACCAGCAACTGTTTGCGCATCGGCGACAACGGGCGATCGCACCATCCCGCACGATACAGCAAACGAAGACGCAAAGAAAGAGCCGAGAGCAGAAGTCCGGAAAGCTGCAGCTTCCGTCGTGTGTATTGCGCAGCACGTCGCACAGTACTTTCATTTCTCGCCACCTTTTCTTCTTTGTTCGTTATACGATGAATTGTTTTATGTTTGTGCGTCGATCTATGGTCCATCTCTATACAGCGCAATGAACGAAAAAAGAAAGGAAGAAGACAGCAAGCGCCATCGAAACGAGAGAAAAAAAAAAACATCAAGCAAAACCGACCATCTAAAATAAAGAAAAATGGGATCACAAACATAAAGAAGGAAGCAAACAAGAAATAACCCTCTACTGGCTCAAAAGTACGCGCTCTGCACCCCGCCCTCCGCCGCTACGAGTGACTGCGTGGCATCGTTGTTGAAAAACGACTTCACCGCTAACTCGCTAAGAGGGGAGCGCGCAGCGTTATTATTGTGGATAGGTTTGCCGATCGACTGCGCCAAAGGAGAGGAGACGGGAACAGGTTTGTCCAGGGAGACGGAACCCACGAGCGGGTGTGCGTGTCGTGATACAGCAGCAGCAGCTGCTGCATTCTGCACGCTGTTGTGGTTATTGTTGGTCGACGAGGCAGTCGATGGCTCCGTCTTACCAAGGGAGGAGGTACTGCCGCGGCCGTGCGGTTCGGTGAGACCACCTGTCTCCGAGCTGCCCGCGCGCTCCTGGCTGCTGAATGCTGGAGAGGGCGACGGCGATGATGATGCCTGCGGCACGGACTGGGTGCGGAACAGTGAGGGAGCCGTTGGCGCAGCCTGCCTCAAAGACGCAGATCCTGCGGTATAGCCAGCGTATAGTGCCGTAGACGGGGAGACATTGGGTAATGTTCCACCGATGGCAGAATGCACCGACGTCACACCACCAACACCACCACTGCTAGCGCTGTGGTAACCCAACTGACGCCCAACACTAGCGTTGGCACTGAACTCCCGCATTAAGTCCGCTGGCACGCGGGACGTGGTGCCGTAGCGTTCCTCCACGGAGAGCCCAGCGGTACCAACGCCCGCACTGATACTGCTGGCACGATAATTGCCAGCGGTGCTCGCGCCACTTCCTCCTCCACTCAAAACACCCCAGTGTCGTCCGTTAACGCTGGTGCTCTGCTGCAGCCGCAGAAGTGCCTGCTGCGTTTGTCTGACTTCCTGCACGAGCAACTCGCGTGCGTTGTTCGTCTTCTCGAGCTGGTCGCGCAAATCACTATTTTTGCGCTGCAGCTCCTGAATGCGCTCATGTGCGGTGTTTATCTCGTCCTGCTGGCGACGCTGGGTGTTTTCCTTCTCCTGCAAGAGGGCCTCCTGGCTGCGCAACTGGTCGGCTGCAATGTGGTACCGGTCTTTGCCGCTTTTGATGGTCTGTAGCTGATTTGCGATGATGTGGTGGGCCTTCTCCAAGTTCTGCTCCGTCTCCCGCACGCGGTCCGCGAGCTGCCGGTTCTGCTCTGCCAGGATGCGAATATACTCGTCTTGTTTCTCGTAGTGTTCCTGGAGAGCGACCACTCTCTCCTCTCGGTTTTGCAGTGCCGTACTCGTCCCACGGAGGCGCTCCGTTAACGTCACGTAGTTCAGCTCGTTTTCAGTCATCGCCTTGGTGGCCTCTGCCTTAAAGTTGGCCAGCTCGTCGTTAATCTCGCGTAGCGTCTCTAGTTCCTTTGCTTGTAGGGTGCCTGTGTCCTGTGCTCGGCGCAGCTGGGACTCCAGAGAGGCGGTGTTCGCCTCCAGCTCCGTGACACGAGCACGCAGCTGCGACAGTGCCGCGTCCTTCTCCGCTGTGACGTCACGCAGCTGCTGCGTTTTTTCCTCCAGCGCGCGTGAGTGCGTCTCCAACTTCTTCTCGTATGACTCCCGCAGCGCGGTCATCTCCTTCGTGTGCTGGTCGCGCAGCCGGTTCAGCGCTGCCAGCTGCTCTTTTTCCGCGTCGGTCGTCATGAAACGCATCTCCTCCTCTCGCTTGCGAAGGGTGTCGCGCAGCTCGTCCTTCGCGCGCTGCAGCTGGTCAACCCGCTCCTGTAGCTCAGCTGTGACGGCGGCCCGGGCGGCCTCGGTGCTGCGGTACGACTGCTCGAAGAACTGAAAGCGCTCGGCTAGGTACCGCTTCAAGCCCGCATCCCCCTGCCGGAGAAGCAGCAGCGAGATGTGCTCGACGGTCTTGAACTCCGTCGTCTCCAGCACACGCAGCGTGCCACGATTCCCGTCTGCGGCAGCAGTGTGGAGGACAAAGGACAGCTCGTACGGCGAGGTCCCATCTGCGACGTCGCGAAGCACGTTGACCAGGTAGCGAGGGAAACCCTGGAAGTCGACGAGCAGCTCCAGGCGCTGCTTGAAGGCGCCGTAGTCGTCCTCCAGCAGCTCCAACTCGTAGAGAAAAAACGGATCAGCCGGGTCTGTGAGGCGCACCAGCAGCAGTCGTGTCACGCCGTTGGCGCCTCCACGTCCAGTTCGCACGTACACGCCGAGAGGACGGCATTGTGCCTCTTGCGAAGGCAGCTTTGTGGAAACAGGGAGGGTGACTTCGAAGAGCGCCTGCGAGGACTGCTCCGTAAGCGCCTTCGCATGTGACGGGGACGATTGTTGGGGCTGCGGTGCAGGGGTGTCGGTGCGCAGTGTGTTGATCGAGGGAAAGCAAGAGGAGGAGGATGGGGCGCGACGAGGACCCTCGTCCGGTGGGCATTCGTTGTTGTGGTGATAGTTGGAATGCTGGGGACCGCGTCCGTACGCGCGTGGCGAGGTGCTGCGTCGACTGGGTGAGTTCGTGTCGGCAGCAGTATCCCGTTGGCCAGGGAAGGCAACAGTGGCTGCTGCGCCACTTCCCTTCAACGCTGAGGAAGAGACGTCCTCATCATGGGCGAGGTAGTTGGGAAACGGCTTACGGCAGTGAGACGGCAGGTAGTGTTGAAACTCCTCATAGTGGGCGTGCGTCGATGACCGCGGAGGCTGTGGCCCGCCGTACACCGTGGAGCCACTCCCATCTTCCGTGCTGATCGCGCTGGAGTTTTGAATGTAACTATGGATCATCGCTGTCGCCCACGCAAGCCCTCAAAAAAGAAAAAACCCTCAAAGACAACAGAAAGAAAAAAGGGAAACAAACGAAACAGAAACAGGAGCGACTCAATGGCCTTGCGTAGCTCTCTTCGCAGGATATACCGCAAATTCTGCCAAAGGTGATGTTCCTTTGATAGCGATCCAGTCACAGTGACGGAAGCACCGGGGTAATGTGTGAGATACAGCTGTGTAAGCAAAAAGAGAGTAGTACTGGAAAGGAAAAAAAAACGTCTATGAGCCGCTGCCGGCACCGGTGACTGTGCACGGCAGTACGCGAAAAAAGAGGAAAGAAAAAAAAACTAGCACGGACGTGCTTCTCCTTTTGCCTTTTTTTTGCCTCTGTTCTTTCAGCGGTCCCCTGTTTCTATGACTTCGCACCACAGCTGTCTTCGGAGACCGTCTGTATGTGTGGGTGGGTGGGTGAGTGATCGCAACGCGCAGAAATAGAATACGAAAGAACTCTCTATAGTAAGTGGGTTTCAGAGGGAGAAGAAGGAAGATCTTCTGCAACTCGAAGTCCGAGAGGTCTACGAAGCTGCCAGTTGACGCCTTCCTGCTGCTCTGATGGAACACCACCACAACAGTGCCCACAGTGAAAACAACAACAGCAGAAAAAAAAAAGGCTCCTCTGGAGTGCTGCGCTAAGTGTTAGCATAGCCCAGGAGGAGCAGAAGTCAGCAGTGTGGAGGAGATTAAAAAAAAAGCACACATAAAAAAAAAGCGGAGCATATGACAACAGAAGTGGCGCGAGAGGAATGATAAAGAGAAGGGGGAGGGGCGAGAGAATCTTCTGATGTGCAGGACATAGCAAACCCCTCGCAGAGGAACGACGCTCCCTTTCCCTTCGTCTGCACGCTGCTGCTTCATGCACAGCATCATTTAGCCACCCTTCTCTTTTCACTGTTCATTTTCCTGTGAGAGTTCGAGCTCTCAGAACGCTGGAATAAGTGTTGCCTACTCGTGAAGGTCGACAGAACTGCACGAGATGAAAACACGTGGGTAGACGAGCATACTCTCCTGCATGTGGCACCCGCTGCTGCCCAGTGAGAGTAGAGTTGACCTTCCCAGGAAGCGAGTATTTCTTGCGCGGACGTTTTACGTTGAGTACTGTAACGAAAACAAAACAAAAACAGCAAAGAGAAGAGAAAGGTAGGGAAGACACAAACGCCACCCACGGCACAGTTTGCATTAGAGTTTAATAAGAAAAGCTCTTTTTCTCTTTTATTGCCATTGCTCTTGCTTTCACTTATTACAATCATGCGCCTGAAAAAAAAGACAAAAAAAAAGAGAAACGCATCACGCAGCGCTACATGTGCAATCGCTTTCCAGCAACTGTGAAATGCCGGAGATGATGATGTCTCCCATGCCTGCCAACGCACGGGTCACAGCCAAACAACGCACAAGCATACACACACACACACACACGCACACACACACGCAAACACACACGGGGGGAGAGCGCAATAGATACGATCCGGATGCTCATTCCTCCGCTTGCGACGCGGCATAACATCACACAAAAGAAGCTACGATATGTAGTAGTCGCCCCAACAACCCACCAGAACTGGATTTCAGACAACGCTTCTGTGCGACTGAACTCGTTCACTACCAAAAACAAAAAGCACATAAACTCCAACAAAAAAGGTCAGCCTCCGAAAAAGAACCCCGCGGTTGACCTTACTTGACGTTAGGGTCGTGAAGGTGGCGGCGGCGCAGAACGGCGTCGCGCTGCTGCTGCACACCCTCCATGTTCATCTCCTCCTCTCCAATCACAGCTGTCGCCGCGTTGAAGGCGCTGCGGCGGGCCTTGTAGATCTCCTGGTTCACCGAGCGCTGCCCCGTCGCACTCGTCAGCCGCTGCGAGATGTAGTCCGACGGCTGCGACTCCTCGTTGGCCGCGCTATCCATGCGCAGCACTACAAAGAAGGCAAAGAGGAGTAGATTGCGCAGCACACGGAGGTGAATGGCCTTCGTCTCCGGCTCCTGCCGCCAGCGCCGCATGAACCACGATACAAGCGGAATGTGGACCTTCGTGGGCAGCCAGTAGTCAGCGGTGTCGTGGATGAAGACGGCGACCGGGATGCCAATGCAAACAGCCTTAATGTAGGTATTGTAGGGCATGACGGGGAGACGGATCTCCTCGATGCGGTTGACGGCGGAGCTGACAGCGACAGCAATCTGATCCATGGCTACAGGAGAGAAGACGGGAAAGGAGCAAAAAGGAGAGGAATAAACAAAAAGGGAGGTTCGTCCAAGGGGTGAAGCCCTAATGGTTTGCCGCGATGCAGAAGGAGTGCTTGTGAGGCACCGAATGCATAGTGCCAATGAGAAGCCAATCAACAACCAACCAACATATGGAAAAGAAAAAAGAGTGCAGATACAGGAGCAACGGAGTCATCAATGAAGGAGCAGGAAGCAGAAAAACGAATGCAAAGGGGAAGCACGAGCAGAAGATGTACAGATGTATGGTCAATTCGGCAGAAAGGGGAGGGGGGGGGGAAACAGATCGGCACAAGCACCTGCCGCTGTTAAGCACAGGCTACTGGTAGCTGGGCACACACAGCGCCAGCCGCCACCCACACAGCGACTTTTTAGCATTCAGTGCTTGGAGTCTCTTTCTCCTCTGCTCGCGAAAAGAAGAGCAGCGCACGTCGTTAAAAATACCCCGAAACTTCAAGCCGTCTTATGTGTGGAACACGCTGGTTCGATAAACGCTGAACCCTCAGTTCCTTCGGTTGTTGTTGTTTTTTCTTCTTTGTTTCTCGTATTCGTTTTCTTTTTTTTTGTGGAGTCGGCCATGGGGTGCGCAAGAATCATCCTTACAGCATCAGAAACAAAAGGGCGAGGACGCCCCAGAAAGAAAGGAGAGAAAAGGCGTAAGTCAGCACAACGTCATCAAGGCAACAACAGAATTCAGTAAAAAAAAAAGTGAGAGGATACCTTCTTGCAGACACCACAACGAGTTGGAAGGTGCACGAAGAACTGAGCCAAACAAAAGCAAATCAGGAAAACGGTGTCTCAGTAGTAGTAGTACTCGACGACAGTAAGCACTCACAGAGAAAGAGAGGGGGAGAAACGCAATGGAAAAAAAAAAGCAGCAAAGGAACACGTTACTTCAGTCGTAAGCGGGCGCAATCAAAGCAAACACGCACCGGAGTGTCGTAGCCTAAATCTTGAATAATTGCCCTCTTTTCCGAGCAGTTGGCGCACACCAAACGCCCGCAGTTGCGGCAGTGATGACGGGACCACCACCCTATCGATTCCTTGCACATCATGCACGTGGGAGAGTCGTTGTCTGGTTGCCAAACCTTCACAACCTTGTTGTTGCGCTTGAAGCACAAGGGACAGTTCCACTCACGCGGTGGGCGATCGAAGCGACTACCACAGCTGGGGCATATAGGGGTGTAGGTACGGCTCAGCAGCTTTTCCGACGCCACCGGTGGGGCGTTCAACACGTGCTTCAACTCCTTCTGCTCAATCTCGGTGGGCATCTGCGCAGACTTCTCCGCCTCCTTCGTGTATTCGAGCGGATGATTCTGGACGTACTCACTCCAGTCCTTCTGCTGGTTGGCAGACTTTTGCTTCTTCTTTGCCTCGTGCGTCGCCCGCTCCGCTGCCAGGGCGTCTTGCTCCTCCTGCAACTCACGTGCACGCGCCTCGCGTCGCTTGCGCTTCCGCTCCGCCTTTTTCTGGCGTTCCGCCTCCTCCGCAGCCGCGGCCGCCTCTTCAGCGGCTTCTTCGGCCGCCGCTGCTGCTGCTGCTGCTGCTGCTTGCGCTGCTGCTTGTTCCGCGGCCTCCCCCTCAGCAGCGGCCGCAGCTGCAGCGGCCTTCTCTGCCTTACGGCGTCGCCGCTCCTCGCGCCGACGGACGCGCTCCTCCTCAGCGGCAATGCGCTCCTGCTCCTCCTCCTCCAGCTGTTGTCGCAGCCGCTCCGCCTCTGCCGCCTGCTCCGCCTCCAGCGCCGCCTGCTTCGCTGCCAACTCCGCCTCGCGGCGGGCCATTTTATCTTTGCGGGCCTGCAGCGCCGCCCGCAGCTCCTCCCAAATCTCTTCAGCGTGGCGATCTGTCGTCATCTCGCTGTAGATTTTTGCCATATCCTTCACCGACACGTACTCCAGCAAGGCCATGTCCTCGTCGCTGACGTCGCCCTTGATGGAGCGCAAGAGGCGCTGCACCGGCTCACCGAGGTCCTCAAAGCGAATGGAGCCGTGCGCTGCAGCAGGCGGCGGTGATGACAGGCGCACGGCGCCCGCCTCGGTGTGCTCCTGCGGTGTTTCTGACCGCTCATGCTGCAGCGGTACCACTGGCGGCGATGTCGCTGGCGTCAAACTAGCGGACATCGGACAATGTAATAAGAATGACGGGTAAGGAAGAGAAAAGTGTGTGTGTGTGTGTGCTTGGTGCAACCGTGGGGTGACAAGCGCCTCTCTGAAGCGCTGCCGAAGTGAACAACCGTACACGCAGCACGAAGCACAGAAACAAAATAAGCTAATACAAGGACGGCCAATGGTGTATAAGTCAGCGTAATGCGACAAGTTTAAAAGCGCTAAATGAAACACAGACACACGCGCTCAGAGAAGAGATAGTGCATATGTGCGAGTGTACGTAAACAAGCATATTAAACCAGCATCGAGGCAGGTAGAGAGAGAAGGATGAGAAAAGGTAACGCTTAGTTGAAGGGAGCTTGGCATCAATCGTGCAAAGAACCATCAGCAAGAATAAAAAGCCACACAAAGGTACACACACATACACGACAAGGCACACTGGAAAGCACCGTTCAAGCAAATGCAGCGGATCCTACACAGACAACGGTAACCGCAGAAGGAAAAACGCTCGACAAGTTGTTTCTTCTCACTCGTAGTATACCGCTCCAATGCCTTCTTCATTCACGTGGCGTGTGCGGGTGTGTCTGCCTCTCTACTGGTGTTCCTTTTTTTTTTAAAGAAAGGTGCTACACAGAAAACGGGATGATAGTTGAAAATAAAAGTTGACTAATAGCGTTGGTTTTTGTTGCTTGCGGCTGCTTTTTGAGTCGCGTCGTGTGTGTGTGTGTGTTGGTGTGGGTGGGCTAGGTCTGAAAACGACAACAACAGCTCATTATAAAGCACGACCCGCGTGGAAGCTTCGACCATCTTTTCTTGTCTTTTTAAATGTTGCAGCTGCTTCGCTTTTCTTTCTCTTTGAGGTGCTGCTGCGTCGTAATCACATGGATGTTGCGCAGCAAAAAAAAAAAGGAGCATCAAACCAGCTACAAAAACACGGCAAAGCCAAAAAAAAAGCACTTCGAATGACGACGGCTGCTGTGAAGCTCCGGAAGAAGAGCCCGCAAAACCTGCTGACTTCGTTCCCCCCCCCCCCCAAAAAAAAAAAAATCACACGCAGCGAAGAGCGCTGCTTGTGCGTCTGTGTATGTCTGTGCGTGCGTGTGCCTCTTTTTTTTTTTCTGGTAGGACTGCCTTACTTCAGGATCTCCGCCTTCACAGCAGGCTTTATGGTATGAGGGGCCTTCAAACCAACCCAGAAGTAGTGACCGGTGTTGATGTGCTTCGACAGGCAGAAGTTCACCTGGAAGTCGCGCGTCACAACAGACTGGAATAGATCGGGGTAGGTGACAACGTACTCCAGGTCCACGTTGCGTACGTCAAAGCGCTCCGCAAACTTCGTCACGTCCTTTGGCGGAATGAACTTGCGCCAGTCATGCGTGCCAGGCTCCACAATCCCCGTCAGCCTCTCCGCGAAGCCGATGTGCGTGATGGCAGTTTTGATCGACTTGTCCATCGTCGAGATCACTAGCAGGCCACCAGGTTTCGTGGCGTCGCAGAGGGCTTGCAAAAAGTTGCGCGCGTCGCTCACGTGCTCAATCACCTCACTCGCCACCACCACATCGAACTGCTTCTTCTCCGTCCATACGACGTCGTTGAGGGAGACATGGCGGTAGGAAAGCCGCTGCGGCCAGTTGGCCAGCGAGGTTGGCACGGCATAATTTGTGGCGAGCTGCTGTCGACGCTTCTCAGCTACCTCGATCGACTCGGCGCAGGCATCGATACCGGTCACCGTCCCACCCAGCCGGGCAAGACTCTCCGCCAGGATGCCGCCACCGCAGCCAACGTCCAACACTGCATGCGCCGGCGTCAGACCAGGGCTGCTGTGGAAGCCGATGGCGGCCTCGGAAGGTGTGGAGGAGGCCACCTTGCCGTAGCAGCGGACCATGTCGTTGATGTAGCGCACGCGGATCGGGTTGAAGAGGTGCAGGGAGCGCAGCGGACCTGCCGGGTCCCACCAGTGCTTCTGCAGCGCTGCAAACTTCGCCACCTCATCGGCGGCCACACCTTTCATGGCAGCGGCCATCAGCGCGTTTTGTTGATATCTGCTGCTACAAAGTTTTTAAGCACTTCTGTTTTTTTCTCTCTCTCACCCCTCTTGAGAACGAAAGAGGGCCAAAAAAGGAAGGAGCAAAAGCACACAAAAGCCTGACCACGGAAGGGCTACGTGCTTCTTGATAGCGAATGCTGTGGTGAAAAAATGTAATGATACTGGAATGGTTGCACGCGTTCTGTGTGTATGTTTTCGGTGGATGTGTTTTATCGTTTTCGGTGATGGGGAGTGGACGCAGAGGACACAAATGGAGTTAGTGAGAGAGAGAGAGGACCCACCACACGAGTCAGAGGTTTTGAAAAAAGAGTGCGATGGAAATGGCGTTCAGACGTACGTTACCTCCCCCCCCTCCCCTTTCGCAGCGACAAGCTGAAAGAGAAAGAGCGCGAATCCGCTACATTCAGCAAAAAAAAAAGATGAGATACATGTAACATCATAGACGGTAGGCCTACATTACCACACTTCTCTTTTATCCCCTTCCGGGCTCGTATGCGCGATTGAGCGGACGGAAATGGTGCCAGTTCTGAGCAGCACTGAAAAACACGCGTCTCAGCAACTAAAAGAGAAGGAAAAGAAGCACGCACTTCTGTCAAGTGTCGCCTTTTTGCCTTGCTTTTCTTTCTACTTTTTGAGAGGTTGATGGAGTAGGATGGGACAAGATACACATATGTGAGGGAGGGGGACTCGTACGGGGACGAAACTGACTCCTCACCTAACAGAGAAATACGACGGAAGCCATCCCCACAGTAACAAAGAACACAGGTGTATGAAGAAATCATATGGCAGCCAAGCACACTGTAGTGGCAAAGAAAGAGTAACAAAGCAACACCAGCAAGGACTTGTTACGGTCTTTCTCTACGTCATTCAGTGTTTTTTTTGTTTGTTTGTTTTTAAACGTTAGTACTGCTTTCTGACGTGCAGGAAAATGAAGGGAAGAAGGAGCCGGTCATCAGATGCCTCCTTCTCTTCCGATCACCCTTCTGCCGAAAGCAAAAAAGCACCAACACACGCACAAAAACAGAGGGAGAGAGAGAGAAACACGACAACGCCATTGAGGTAACAAAAACGGCAGCGAGGATAGTGTCGCCGGAAACTGTAGAAGCAGGAAAAACATTTTTTAAAGTCAACAGGCAGAGCTTGAATTCGCTTACTAGTGTCTCTCTCTCTTTTCAGTCACACGGGTATATACTCCAGAAAACGGTAGAGATCGAAAGGGGAAAAAAAGATCATTTTTGTTGTTGTTCTTTTTCAAGGAAATGTGGCGATGTGCACTACTCGTCTTTGTCCTAATTTACCTTTCCTCCTCACTCTCACCATCCTTTTTCTTGCGCAGCGCCTCTCCAACAGTTCTCCTTCCGTCTGGTCCTCTTTAGGAGCGAGTTTCTTCTTTTTAATCATCGTCCGGAAGAAACAGAACAACAAAAGAGAGGAAAAAAAAACAAGGAGATGCAATACTAGAGGAGGGGATAAAGAAGCAGCCGCAGCAGGTGAGCAGCGCCGACATCTCAAACAACAATACAAGAAAAATAAGTAAAAAAAAAGCATAAACGATACGAACATAGAATAAAGCCAAAGGAGTCGCGTTCCGAAAACAAGAATAAAATACAGAGGGAAAAGAGACCGTAAGAGACGCTGTCCTGTGTTCATCCGCCACGAATTGTGAGAATAATCCAAAAGAAGAGAAGGGAAAGAATGCTGTGTTGCAACTACGAAGCACGACAAAGCACCTCTGCCTTCATCGTCCTTTTGTTCTCCGCTGGCGGTTCAGTGAACAGCTCAAATTAAGAAAACACGGCATAAAAGAAAACATGAAAAACCACCATAAACAACAAAAATAGATAAATAGCCTATTATATATGTAGAAGAATACGTGCTCTAACGAGAGATCATCATCAACAATAGGATGACAGCAAAGAAGCTAAAGTGCTGCGCATTCAAGTTCTAAAAAAGGGCAGCAAGAAAAGGCAAACCTTGAAAACTCAAAAAGAGAGTGAAAACGTCGGTAAAGAGCGGAAGCAGACAGCAGGGGAGTTATAGAGGAGTACCAACCACAGTAGCACCACAAAACGTATGAGAACAAAAATAGTAATACTAAAAAAAAAAGGGCCGAGTTGAAGCAGATGGGAAAAGAAAAGGGAGGGAGGAACACGAGCACAACTCACATGAATGCGGGGTATGTGTTGCACTGTATACACGACTTTCCTTCCCTTTCTACTGTGTGTATTTTTATGTCGCGGCCGCGGTTGAAGCACGGCTGGCACAGTACTAAAAAAAAAAAAGCGAGCCATGGACACAGTTGGAAAGCCACTTGTGTCAACTGAAAAAAAAAAAGGGAGGAAGGTTAGAATGTGGTTGCTTTCACGTCTCACCTCGCATTCTCTCGTGTCGCTCTGAAGAATAAAGTCTTAAGTCAAAGAAGAAAAACGGGGGAAAAGCAGAAAGGCAGCGCACTGCAGGTGTTCATAAAGGAGGGGCGGTGCATTGGAAACCAGAAAAAAAAAAAGCAAAAAAGCTGATGGAGGGGGAGGGCAAACAGTGCAACAACTCACTCCGGTACGTCTGATGGTGCCAGTAAAAAAAGACACCAGAGCTTTTGCTTCTTTCCCCCTTTTCTCTTGTCTTCTTTAACGCGATCTCTTTTGTGCACAAGTGGGAAAGCAAGACGAGATAAAAAGAAAGGAAGAAGATGAGGCCCTGCGCACTCAGACCATCCTACATAAATGAGTGAAAGAGAAGGGAGAGGGTTCTTAACAGATCCGGTTTGCTTTTATGTACCACGTCGTCTCACCAGTTTTCACGATGTTACCATGTTGTTCAAAGGATGCCGAGCGCCGCCGTCCACGCTTCGTTCTGCTTCGATGCACTGAGGAGTGTTCGTGCGGTGATTATGCCTGGCTTCACACCAGCGCGACGCAGCGTCGTGAACATCTTCAACGCCTCCTTATCACGCAGGCACTGCCGAACCTCTGCCGGGCACTCAGCACAGTTGCTTAGCAGCTCGAGCGCTGGGGTGCGCAACGCAAGGTGGGAGAGACGGCCGCTGTTCACCACCCCTTCCACGTAGGTGCTGAAGGGAACCACCAGAGTCGAGCCGGTCTGGGGCGACGTTACACGCGGCGGTGGTACTGGCACCGTTACCTTCTCCGGCTGAACGGTGGTGGTGCAGGTGATGTGCTGTGCAACCTCACCGGCTTCGTCGCCGTAGGCCGCCTCATCCGAACGCATCGCAGATCCGCATGTGAACGACGCCGGCAGGCGCAACGACGTCGGCGTTGGCGTCCACCCAAGAAACGGACGTGTGTGCTCAAGCACGTAGTAGCCGCGGTAGTTACGCATGTCCCGTGGTTCCGCCAGCGAGCTGCCCGAAGCACGTTCCACGTTCACCTGCACAACGTCGAAGCCTGTCACGAGTGTGGCAAAGAAGTCTTCCAGAACCTTCTTTCCACCGGGCACGCCGTTGACTTGGCAGGTGAAGGTATTGCCGGCAGTGCACAGTTCAGCAAGATTTTCTGAGAAGCAGTAGGCCTTCAAATCAGCTCCGTGTCGCCCGGTCATGAAGGGATGCCAGAGGCGTTCCACGGAGTGGCGTAGCATGTCGTGTGTCTGCCGCTGCGTCACGCGCTCCAAAGTACTGTAGTGACTCACGGGAAGCGCGCTCAGAATGGCGTTGGGTCGGGCGAAGCAGCGCGGCATGTTTCCTCTCCCTCTCTCTCTCTCTCCTTCCCTCTATCTTTTTAACAGATACGCTTTTTGATGTATATGTATACTTGTATTTACAGTGGGGACAGGTAAAAGGAAAGAAATGGGCCTCGAAGGTGCGTAACGTTGCCTTCTTTCTCTCTTTCTTTCTTTCTATGTCGCCCTTAGAGTCGGTTTGGTGAAACTGGAAAGGCAAGAAAGCCGGAAATCCCTGTGGGGCAACACTCCTCACGCTCTTCTCTTACTATTATTATTATTATTGTCATTTACCGGGTATGTTGCATAGTGAGATATGCAACGACAGAGAATGAGCCACGCGAGATAAAAGTGTGATCGGGCGTGCGAAGAAGCGATACGAGCCAGAAGGGAAAGGTGCAGTGGTGAAAGTCGTAGAAGATAAGGCGCTTTTTTTCTGCCTTGTTTTTTTCTTTCTTTGCAGTTCGGCAGTTCGTTGAGAAGAGAGAGCGCCTTTTCGCTGAGGGTTTACTTTCCCCTCCCAGATTGCGTTGCCTCGATGTTGGTTCATCCTTTCCCTACCCCTCCCCCCACCCTTTGAACCGCAACCATACCAAAGCGTGCGCACAAAAATACGGAGATCGACGTCAACCACTTTAGAATTCTATTTTTCTTTGTTTATTTGCTGCAAGGATCCTCTGGCAGAGGCGTAGTGTGCGGACCAGCAGGGCTGCTGTCGCGCCAGCTCGAACCACTACATTGTCTATCCTGCCAAGAAGAGCGTAATTCCTTTTTTTTCGTTGCAAGAACTGTTTTTTGCTGTTGCTGTTTATGATTTGTAAAGGACTATATTCATAAATAAAAACCGAAGAAAGAAAGAGCGTGATAGACAAGAACAATACCGCACTTCTTTCGCATTCCCCCTGATACGCCATTGACAACGACATCCTCTGCAGTGGGAAATCTGCCTGCGTCCCTCACCCGCAGCCTTGCCGCACACTACGGTCCGTTGAGCTTCCGTCGACAAACGTCGAGTTTAAAAAAGAGGAAGGAGAAGGAAGAGGAGAGAGACTTGTGGTGAGCATCTCATCCCCCCTCCCCCTCCCTCACCCCTCTCTCCCGCGCAATCTGAGTGTGTGTACTCCACGCCCCTCTTTCAGCACCAATCCGCCTGCCGAGTGTATAGCAGCAACGGACGATTGGTGTACGTCACGCGGTAGCGCATCAGCTTGTTGTACAGCACCCACAAATACACCACCCAACAGAGACAGATCGCAAAGTGTAACTGGAAGAGCGAAGAGGCGTAGTGGTGCTCCGAGAGGCACATGGCGAGGCTGTAGATGAAGGGCAGAATCCCAAGCAAGAGTCCGTACATCACCTGCCGATTCATGCCGCTGAGATCGCGGGAGAAGGGACTCTCAATGTCGGCATTGAACACCTGCGGGTTGTGTTGTCGTGTCACGAGCGAGATGCCGTCCTGCTTAACGCCATCAAAGAAATTCTGTTGGTACCACCGCCGCCCGGCCAGCACACACTCCACCGCCTTGTGAGCCCAGTGATGGTGGCCGTTCAGCATGTAGGGGAGAAAGTGTGGCTCCGTCCCCGCGTAGAGCTGCGAGATGGCCGTCCCCTGCGACGCCACGAGCCTACGCAGCTGGTGAGACGCGACGGCATACAAAGGATCGTGCAGGCACAACGCCACCAAGGCAGCCGGTGTGCAGCTCTGTGGGCCGCTGCTGCTGCCGCTCTCTACCGCATCGCCCGCAGTGGGCGGGGCGGCACCGTCCACGTACGCCATCATGCGGGGCAGCACTGCACACAGCAAGATGCTCTGCACCAAGTTTGTGCGGTCAAGGCAGTCAAGGCAGTTCACACGCACCAGGCGGGACTGCACGTGGTCAAAGACGAGGCGTGGCGTCGCTGTCGCTGCACGCGCGTGCTCATCCGACCTCTCCGCTGCATCGCGTACACACGCAACGGTGTTGCTGAGGGAAGCACTGAGGTTGCTGCCATCTGCCACACCGCCGATACAGCCGCTAGTGCTACTCGCGGTGAAGCCTTCCTCCTCCTCTTCCGTGTCGTTCATGCAGCGTGCGTGTCCGTGGGTGAAGTCCAGCCACGTGTCGTCGTCGCCCGCCACGCTATCCAGCTCCGCCACGCAGCGGCGCGCCATCGCTTCGTAGTCGTGCACCTTCAGCTGCTTCTTTACGTTAAACTTCACCAACGTGACGGCCGGATCGCGCTCAGCTGTGTTGGTCACAGCAGCCGCACCACCACCCTCCTCGCCGGCGGCGTGCGCCGTCCCGCTGTCCTTCTCCTCCACCACGAGACTGGTGGAGGGGGTGGCGGCCTTTGACGCGCCATCGGAGTAGCGCTTCACCGCCGCCGCAAAGGCCTCTGCTAGGGGCTCCTCCAGCGCCGACAACGACATCGTGTCTAGACAGAAAAGCTGGTGCAGCTGCGGGTGGCACTGCTTCAGAAGACGGATGTGTCGAGCCAGCTCTTCGGCGGCGTTGCTGAGAGGGGAGATCTTAATCGTGGGCTTCAGGGAGAGGTTGGCCGGCTGCTCCCACCGTCGCGGGACGGAGCCGCGCATCACCGTGTACACGGCGAACGGCGTCGTCCGCGCTGCAACGCCGCTGTCGTCGCTGGCCGCCGTTTTTTGCGTCTTTGCGAAAGTCTCTGAGCTGCACAGCCGTTTCGTCACCCACAGGGAGGTCATGGACATGTTCGCCACCACTCCACTGTGTCCAGGCTCGAGGCCGCGTCGGTTGTAGCGTGTACCCGCCCAGCGGCAGCACGTACGCGTGACGAGCGTCATGACGGCAGTCGACGACGCATCAGCCTGTGCGACGAGGCCGCGAATAAACGACGGGACGTATAACGGCATGGAGGACGGGGACTGGGAAGAGGTGGTGGTGGTGGCACTACCTGGCGTGGCTGGGTTGGCGAGGTGAGCGGCATCGCGGTGCTGGCGATGCGCACGGGCATCGCACTGCACCTCCTCCGCGCAAACCCCACGCCACGGCAGCACTGCTTCGTCGTCCTCATCAGCGTCGTTTCCCAACTCCAACAAATCTGAGGCGCCGGTGTCGCCGCCTTGATGATGGCGGTGGTGGTGGAGCTCCCTGCGCAGGGTCGCCATGGTGGGCAGCGAGAAACCCTCCGAGAGGAGGGCGCCATTCCACTGATACAGCTGCCGTGTCGTCGCTGCAGCGCGAAGATCCTCCCAGGCGTGGTGGCCGCCGTGGCGTGACGCCTTTATTGTGTTCGCCAAGTCAGGGTTCGTGTCGCTGCCGCCAACTTCGTTGTGGCTCGTGGTGGTGGTGGAGAGGGAGTTGTCAACAACTTCTCCTTTTGGAGCCGAATGTAGCGCGAGGCCTGGGTATGGGGTGTGGGTAATTAAGCCCAGCAGGTGCACCGGATCCGCACTCAGGTCTAACGTCGGGGAGTAGAAGAGGTATGAGAACTTCTTCGCCTGGTCGATGATGCCGGTCAGCTTAGATGCTGACATCGACGTCGCATCGTCCGCCTTTCCGTTGCCATCGCGACGTGCTGCGACGTGCTGCGGGCCGTCTTGCGTGTTGACAGTCTCACAAAACCGATTCAACACCGCCAGGTAGTCGTTTACCGTCTTGATTGGTAGGCGGCCAACCTCCTCCGAAGCATCATCGTCATCGTCATCGTCCTCCTCTTCCTCTTCACTTGTGTCCGTAGCCGAGCCCTCATCCTCCTCATCCGTGGCACTCTCCTGCTGATGCTGCTGTGCACCGCGATCCCACCCTTTATTGTTGTTATGTCGGCTGCCACCGAGTCCATCAGCGTCGTGCTCATCGCTGGTGGTTGCCCTGCTGCGATCACCCCGACGGCTGTGTGGACGACGTTCACGGCGCTCACGGCGCCGCCGCTGCCGCTGCGACAGCGCTGACGAGGTCACACACGGCAGGTTGAGCCACTGCAATCCCTTCACTGCATACACCTCGTGTGTCGCTCCACCCACGCAGAGGGTGCACGTGTACTCCTTCTCCGTCACGTATATCAAAGCTGAGTTGACAGAGCCCAAGGGGAGAACGCCATAGATGGCCTCGCAGGGCAGATAACAGCTGAGTGAGGCGGCGATGGAATGCTGCTGCACCGACTGCAGATGGTGCAGCTGCGAGCAAGCCTGCACGAGCTCAGTGATCGAGGCTCGCAGCTCCACATCTTCGCTATTGGCGCTGCTGAAGACCTCAAACTGCTGCTTCTCCGCCATCCACCGCAAGGGAGGCAGCGACGGTTCATCGGGTAAGTAGTACACACGCGAGGCGTTGAAAAAAATACGCCCACTGTGCGCCCAACTCGTCGAGGCCATTTTCTGCAGCGCGGAATACGCAGCAAGGAAACGGGAGGAACAGCTCAAGAGAAAAACAAAAACAAACCAAGATAGCTTTCCTCCGTGGTCGATAAGGGGTGGTGGGACTCCGCAACGGTGAAGATACAAACAAGAGGCGTCTCTGCAGGTTTGTGCCGATGAGGAAGGTAGGCCGCCAGCTTGTCGGCTGATGCACACATGCCTCTACACAGACACACACCTACGCAGATCGTTCAGATGGCTTGTCTTCTATCTTTTGCTTTTTTTTTTCTTCACTGGAACTCAGGGGTTAACACAGCCGGAACGCAGAAGTAAGTAGAGACAGAGAAGAAAGAGGGAGGCAGACGAAAGAAACAGAAGTGAAAGCTACAAGTATCATACATAAATACACAGACACGCTCGCTGCCCGCCTTCGCAGCAAAAAAAAAAAACCTGCGTCGCCATGTTTTTTTTTTTTTGCATATTGGCTCGGTTCGCTGAAGCATGCAGAGAGCTCTTCTTTTTCTTTCTTTTCATCGTGCAATCCGTTTCCCTCCTCACTGTCCACAAAGGCTACACACGCCCGAAAACGTTGACGTCCAGCCGCCGTACGGCCTCTTGGGGAAGTTGGAAGCATTCGCTTCCCAAGACTCGAGCAGTAGCGCCGCCTCCTTTCCAGTGAGGTGTAGTTGGTCTGTGCCAGCTCCGCTCAAAGCATCATCGCAATGGAGGAGAAAAAAATAGGGGTGAAGAGACGATCTTCGAAAAGACCGTGTTTGACTTCAGTTTTTATTTTGGGGTTTCTTTGCAAACGAGGGGGAACGTCCTGAGAGAGCTCATCAAACAAAAGACATGCCTTGTGCAACGGAGCTGACGAAGGCAGCGGATTAAAAAAAAAGAAATTCATAATGATGGATGCACCACACAATAAAAAAAAGCAAGGAACCACATCTGCACAGCCTCCAGCATAAAGAGGGGCGACGAGAGCCAATGACAAAAGACCACCATGAGAAAAAAAAATGACTCCCTTTCGTCCTCGTTGCGAAGACGCAGCTGCTTTGCCACTATGGCTTCTCGCCTTTACTTTAATTCTCCCTTTCTCCTCTCTTTCTTTCTTGTTTTAAAAGAAATACATCTCGTTTCGAGTTTTCGAGCGGGCAAAGCGAAAACAATGCAAAGAAAGAAAAAAAAACACACACACACGCAGCACGGTAAGAAACGGATACGAAGTGGAAAGGAAGACTACAACGACAGGAGAAAGAGGGAAAGAAGATCATCAGCATCATCATCGAAAAAAAAAAGGCAGAAGTAGTAACCCGAAGAGAAACAACAAAAAAAAAAAACAATGAAACACAAAAAACGCACTCCAACTAAAAGGTCTTAGAAGTAAATACTAAAAAAAAAAAAGCTCACGGTGAAAGGACACATTCCAAAGCAAGCGGTGTCACCACAAGTGCGCACCTCGCTGACAAACAAACAAAAAGAAGAAAAGAGGGAGAAACAAAATGCTAGGATTGCGCAGAATCGGCTGCGGCGCTGCAGTGAAAACAAAAGACGTGCACGAGCGAATCTTCCTTTTTCCTTCCCTCCTCATAAATATAAGAGCTGGGGTTGATGTAGCGAAGGCTTCGCCTAAGCAGCCGCGTCTTTGCGTTTTTCATCGTGATTTCGTCTCTCCTTTTTCTTTCTTCTTTGTCTACGCTACGGTCATGGAATGTGTCTGGCGTTTCTGATCCACAGAAAGAAAAGCAAAGAGGGGAAAGCAGACCCCTCAGCAGTTCGTTGAATCCCTCTTTCCCAAGACACACGCAAACCACAGCACAGTTATCTACGCATCATGTCTCAAACTATGTTATATTAAAAAGTAGCAGTCCTCCACACAAACCAGAAAAAAAAAACGGACACTTCATTGTTGCACATAGCACACACACATATAAGGAGAAAGCAAGAGAACACAAGAGGCAAAAGAGTTACATCAAGGCAAACATATTTAGAAGTAGAAAAACGAGGGCAATACTCAGTTGAACCTCACTTGAGAGCAGGTTTCACGGCGGCGTAGATGATCCGCCAGTACGAGTTTTCGTTTTCTGTTACAATGCTGACTTTAGCAGGTGTCATGACTGGATGGTGTCGCATCCTCTTCTTTTCTTCCTCCCTCTACAGAAAAAGCCTGCGTGTGTGTGTGTGCGTGCCTTTTTATTGCAGAACGTCCCACACTCCTCTCCACTATCCCCATCGCGTTCAAGTCGAAAAGAGAGAGTTTGCCCGCCGTGTGAAAATACAGCGCAGTGAAAGAGGGGAGAGCAAGACAATGGGGTTACCAGACGGCGACGAGGTGGGGAGGTTTACTCACGTGCAACGATAAACGTCATTGACGTTAATGCAAGCACTCACAACGCAAGGGAGGGGAGGGGGGGGGGGCAAAGCAGAAGCCATTTGACAAAAAGATCACACAGCTCAGAAGGGTAAAGAAGCGACATTCGAAGAGAAAAAAAAAGGTAGGATGACGAAAGCAAAGCACAAAGCAAAGCAGGCAATGACACACACACACATGCAGCTCCATGTCCCGTGGTGTGCGTGCCAAAACACTTGCATTGTGCGCAACCATCGAAAACGAAAGCGGACAGGACGGCGACGAAAGGCGATTAAAAAAAAAATGAAGATTCAAAGTGCAATGCATGGTGTGCCTTCACGTAACGTGTATAGAGGAACCAAGCTAACGCTTTGGATGCAAAGAAGTACCAAGGAGGAGGTTAAGCGAGAAGAAAAAAAAGAAGAAAGCAGACAGCCTAAATATCGTTTTTGTCTTGTCATCTTGTAACAACCGCAAAAACAGAAATACAGGGAGAAGAAACCGAATTCAAAGGAGTAATAGATAAAACAAAACACAAAAAAAAGGAGGAGAAAAAGAGAGGCGAGCCTCACTGTTAAGACAGTAACGCGCAACCCCCACGAAGATTGTAATGCCCGGCAGACTAAAGTGCCATTCGAGAGCAAGAAATGCGACAACGACAAGAAGAGCGAAAAAAAAGGAAGGTGGCTCGCCAGGCACACCCAATAAAGCGACACACAAACAAAACAATGGGGAAAGCGGAGTGCACAAGGCAAAAATACTAAAACGACAACACACAATGATGGAACGCATCATCTACAAAAACAGTTCCAAAGGACGGAATGGAAACAAAACAAAAACAAGGCAGCATTCGTAGATCCGTCGCTGCTAGATAGGCGAGCATGCACACCTTTTTTTTTTTTGGTGCTGTGCGCTTGCTACACCTTTTCAAACTCCGTGCTCCGCCGGCGCAACTCCCGCTTTGTCTGTGGGGCACGCTTGCGGTGCTTGTCGTGTGCGCTGTCGTCGATTCCCAGCGCGCCGGAGTCGCTGGTGTCGTCCAACGTTGCGTTCCTAGCGTTTGACGCGCCTGCCCCGCCTCTCGATGCTCGCTGCGGTGACTGCCTGTGTGCAGCGTTGTCAGGTGATGCCCGTGGGGCCGGTGTGGGAGTCGAAGAAGTAGCGTCCGAGTCGCGCACGGCTGCCCCGCCTGCCTGTGGTTGCCTCTTGCTGCTGTTTGCACGGGCAAAGGAACTCTTCGCCCGCAACGCTGTTGCACTGTTCATCGTCATCATGTTAGGTGGGCGTGAGAAATTCACATGGCTTCCGGCCACCGTCGAGGCCTGGGTCGCGTTCCAGGTGCCTAACGAAGGAAGAGCAGAGCCAAATTCAAGGGAAGCGTGCGAGTCGTAGGCGCCACGCAGCACGGAGTAACCCGCAGACGACATCATGCTGCTGTTGACGTTGCGGGTGCCACCCTGCTTGGCGCGTCGCGGCTCATGATCACTCACCGTTGGGGCGGCGCCCGCAGTGAGCAAGAGCTCATTCTCAGTGTAATTGTGATAGCCGCTGTCCACGGCCGTCTTGGCCACACCACCGTTGTTGCCGCTGTTGCCCACCCGTGGCAATACCTGCGAGCCTGCTGTGGCTCCCTTCGATGGCGCTGCTGCAGTGGAGTTCAATTTCGACTCCCCTGGATGAGTTGCGGTGCTGACGGCAATCGCGGATGACGCGGCAGCAGCCGTGGGCCGTGGCACCGTGCGTGAGCGGGAGGCAGGCTGCGGTGCAGCGGCACAGGACACCCGCGAAGAGCCGCTGCCTGTCCCCCCTGCAGGTGCAGGTGCTAGCAAGGTCGGCTTCCCAGACGAGGCAGCAGCTGTCTGTCGCGTATCCGGCTGTGATGATGGCGCCTCCTTGGCTGTGACAAGAGGGGCGGGGACATCCGCTGAGTACGACATGAGCGGCAAGGACACACCTCTGCCGTTGCTGCGATCAGCTTGCCCAGGCGTCGGTGCAGACACGTCGCGGCGCAGTGCCGGAATATTCTGCCCTGCTGGTGCTGAGAAGGGCAGTGTGCCCTTGCGGCTGCTGGAATCGGTTGTGGTGGTGATTCCGCTAATGCCGTCGTCAATGCTGCCCACAGAGGGAGAGGATTTGGTGTTGCCGCTCCGCTTAAAGCCGACCGACGGTGCCGGGGGTGAGGGCTTCAGCGCGGACGTTGCAGAGGACGAGGACACCGCTTTCGCACTGGCCTGCGGCGGCTCTTCTGTTGTATTTACAGGTGAAAGACGATTTGGCGTGCCGTTGATCGGTGACGACACCACCTGTCGCGGGTTCGGTGCCAGCTGGTTCGCTGCACGTGTTGTTGGCGGCCGCGGCCAGTTGCTTGTGTTGCGGTTGTTTTGGTAGCTGCTACTACCACTAGCGGCTGCCCCTCCACTCGCCGCCTTCGTCGCCGGCGAAGCGCCGCGGGTGTTGTCGGGCGACGCACGCACGGAGTTGAATGACTTCGTCGGTGATGACATGGTAGCTGCGTTGGGTGACCGCGGTGTCGGCTTGTTCGCAACGATCTCTAGGTTCAGCGGTGACGGCGCCCCCAGGCTCTCCGTCATCAAATCATCCTCGATCGCCTCGCACTGGAACGGCTGGATGTCTACCATGGCCTTTGGGCTCACCGATTTCTTATTGCCTTTTTTGGGAGGGACGCGACCTTGATGGCGCACCAACGCTGCCGGCACCTCTCTCCGCTTGCCGTCCAGGAACTCCGGCACCGTCTCGACGATCTCCTCCGCGGCCCATTCTTGGAAGGGGTTAGCCATGGACGATGAGGAAAAGGCGTATTACGCCGTACGCTACGCTTTTTGACAGTGGAATAAGAAAAAAAAAGAGAGAATCGAGGAAAATATATATGCGGAAGGGACGCCCACCGAGCGATCACTCGCCGAGTAGGTGCGAGTAAGACGGTTGCGAAGGCCGGGCAGGCACACCGATTGTTGTATGAGTTTTGTGGGCTGATGTCCTTCTCTCTCTTGCTGCCGTACTGTGCAGCACAGTGATGAGTGGAGCTCCTACACACAGCTTTGTTGCTGGTGTTTGTTGCTTGTTGTTTCGCCTCTGTGCAAATATGGGGTGTAGAATTGGGGGGAGGCCGTTCTATGGAATACGTCTGATCAGGCCTAAACGATATGCTCGCTCTTTTAATATATATATATATTTTTTTCTGTGGAGTACAAGTGAGGAAGCACGAGAGTCAAAAGGGGAGTAATGATGACGTTACAAAAAAAAAAGAGCATATCACATTTCCTTTTCTATGTAACAAAATCGCAGCAGTGCTGGCAACAGAAAAGAGCTCTCGCATGATGGGTCTTTATAGATCACGCTGCACATCATCGTGTAAAGCGCTTTTCGCATTCTTCTTTTCTTTTCGTTCTCTGCCCTCTCCCGCAAGATTCTCTGTTGTGCTTTCCTTGAGAGCGAGTCCTTCATGAACGAGGCTTCGTTTGATGGAGAGACTTCATGGGCGTATGAGCGCGTACTTGTTTGTGTGTTTATTCCGCAGCTCAATGTGCACCTTGAAAAAAGAGTGTGAAGCTGTTTCATACAAACCTGCTTTTTCTTCCTTTTTGTGTGCGTTTCTGCCCCACAATCAGCAACGGACTGTTGTCTTGCTGAAAGAAAAGAAAAAAAAAGAGATACCCAAGAAAAGACGAGGAAACAATGTCGTAGAGTGAGCAGGTTTGAACCTTCCACGCAAGAGAAAAAAAAAAGAGAAAAAAGAGGGAGGGATGTAAGGTCAGAGACGCCTCCACGTCGCCCTCGTGTGTGTTCTTCGTCTTTCGTTCTTCTCCATTGACGCTGTCGGCGTTGACAAGAGACGTAGTGGCTCTAGTAAATAAACCACATCAAAAAGGGAGCGTCTGTCTAACGCGCAAAGGACAATACCCACGATGAGGCCGCACTAAGCACACACAGAAAAAAAAAGCGAAGAAAAAAAAAACGCCATACGCACAGCTCACATACATACACACAGCAATACAGATGTAAAGAACAAGCGAAGTAGACCTGTAGGACATCAAAAAAAAAAAAAAGACTGAGCAAGTTTGCAGTCTTTTGCTGAATCCAGCTGAATTCGACGGTGGAGAGTTGAAAAGCAACTAAAAAAAAAGGAGGTTAACTCATTTACACAAACGACAAATTAAAAAAAACATGTGGCAAAAAAAACAAAAGAAAAAAACAGCAAACTGCGGCGCAGAAAAGAACCTTAATAACAATAACAACAATAATAATAAAGAAAAACGTTCGATGAAAGGCGCCGTCCACACATGTCCGAGGACGGGCAGCGTGCCATTTGCGACCCGAATTTACTTCATTGATTCGTTCTCATAGCTTGGAAACCAAGGAAAAAAAGTGAAATCAAACACACAGAAGACAAAGAAAAAAAAAAGACACTGTTGTCTAATTACGTTTCCTTTCAAGAGCACATCGCGTCCTCAGCATTCGTGGTAAACTAACTAATTTCCCCCCCCCCAAACAGATCTTCTTTCAATGAAAAAAAATGGAAGCCGTTGAAGAACAAATGGGGGCAAAAAGTAGGTAGCGAAATAGTAGTAACAAAAGAAACAAGAAGAGGAGCCATTAGCATTAGAAATGGCTGGTTTCGATTATCTACAAGCTTGTATTCTGCTTCATTCTCTCAGCCCACAGCTGCGTCACATACACACAATACGCATGACTGCAGATTTACGCTAACGCACTTGAACGAGCGCCAACGCAGGGATTGCAAAAAAAAAAGGAGGGGCGGAATACTTCTCCTTACTTTTTACATTTACAGAGCTTTTAAACTGAAAAGAAAAAGCACGTACACGCAAACATACAACTACCAGGGCAGCAGCTGCACCAGCAAGGAGTGGAAGGGTCAGTGAGTTTTTTTTTTAACGCAAAGGACTTCAGTCTACGGGAGGAACTATGTGGATATGTGCATCACCAAACAGACAGCAGTAGATGACAACAGTACAACGAAGAAAAAAAAAAACTGGTGGTGTGAGAAACCGAGGACCAAAAGAAGAGGAACAGTAAAAACAAGCGCAGCAGCAGGAATAAAGCGCCAAAGAGGAGTGGGGAGGAGAGGATCAGTAAAGACACACAAAAAAAAACCTAGAAAAAGAATTTTCTGAGTACTCTACGTGGTAGGGCCCGAACCCTCTTTTTCGAAAACGGCGAAGAGGGAGTCAGTATGGGGCCCTCCCTTGGTGAAAAGAGGAGAGGAAGGGAGGGGAGGGGGGGAGGGGGCGAACGCACGCAAGAAAAGCGACGTCGCCTATGCCCACAGCAGTACAACACTTAAAAGAAAAAAAAGACAAGCAATCTCCCCAAAAACAAAAAACGCACACATACACACACATGAGTGTTTCAAGTTGTGTAAGCCAACCGCTTTGGTTCAGAAGAACACCGAGGCAGATCTGCTCCACGCTCGCCCACAGCATTATGCAGGGAAGGGTGCGGAGACGTCGATGCCCAGAGCCCGCTGGTGTACTCCGTCTCTTCCACACACACACACCTCCCCACTGCAACAAACAAACAAGTGTTCCGCATTACCGTTGTAAGTGGGTTTGCCGGAACCTATTATTGAACGCCCGCACCGCGTCCCGCATCAGCGGTTCCATTTGAGCGTTTCTGTCCTCCGTGTCATCACTCTTCGTGTTGAACGGCTCAGTTAGGACAAAGCGGTCCGACTGTGGCGACCGGCCTGGGGTGTGCGAGGACTCACCAGTGGTGGATAACACGCCATCCATGAAGTAGTCCTGCGGCACAGCGGATGAAGAGTTTTCGCGTTGCCGCTGTGGCGACTTGGAAGACGTCTTTGAGGTGATCGGCGACGCAGACGAGGGGACGCGCGCGCTCGGCTTCGTCTCCGGCGACGGCGGGAGAGTGGCGGAGAGCAGCATCGAGTCCGCATCGTCGTTGAGATCGCTGCTGCGCTGCTCGGAGAGGCTGCCAGTGGCGAGGAGGCTGTTAGTCTTCACGTGCAAGTCACCGGCCCTCCGCGCAAAAACAGGGATGGACCGGTCTTCGGTTGAGGGGAGGCAGTAGTACTGGCGACGCACGGAGTCGCTCATGCTTGTAGCCCCCGCGTCGAGCAGCGAACGCGGGTGGCTCGCGCTTCTCGCCTTGTTCAAGGAGTTCGCATTCGCGGCATCGGGGTTTGATGGGGCACCTCGGTTAGCGTTCCTGCCTTCGCTGCAAGTGTTGTTTACCCCGTCGTTTCTCGGTAGCCGCCCCTTCAGATCCATGGTGTTGGTGGTACGAACAGGCACGGGTGTGGAAACGATCGTCTTCCACTTTGGCGGGGGTGGAGGGGGAGGTGGCTGGTGATACACGACATTCTCTGGTGGGGAACCGGGTGTGACGGTGATCCGCGCAGCAGCAGTGAGACGTCCGTTGGGTGTTTTGTCTGCCATCAACCGCAGCGCAGCCGATGGCGTGGCGACAGGCGTCGACGATGATGACGGCGCCGATGGCGAGGAGGAAGAGGAGGAGCGCGACATCACACCCACCACGCTTTGCTCGGCGGACGCTTGAGAGGGGCTGAGCTTGATCTTTTGCAAATCTGTCGGTGCCCGTACACCACCCGTCAGCGGCTTTACCGCACGGTGACTTGTGGGCGTCCCGCAAGTGTCCGAGCTACGCCCAGTGGAAAGTGGGCTCGGCGGTACCTCGTTTTTCGTGCTATTGCTGCTGTCGCTCCCCTTCACACGCGTGCCACCAAGCAAGGAATTGCTGAAGTCGTTGCTGGAGCCATTCGCGGGCGAGATGTTCGAAGCAGACGCCGGAGGAGAGGAGGCAGCGCCGCTCCTATTGGCAGGAGTGATACCCAAGTTTGCAGGTATTGCTGCGGCGGCAGTGCGACGCACCCGCGCTGGTGATGAGTTGCGGCGCTGCACTCCTCGTGGTGAGGAGGTGTCGTTACTGCTGCCCTGCACGCTGAGCACCGGCAGCGTCGGCACCGACGACTGCGAGGAGGACGAGTTCGCTGTGCCGACACCACTCAGGGAAGTTGTAGGAGGCGCGCCGCTGCCCTCAAGTGCGAATGTCCTTGCAGGGGAGAGCGGTGCGGTGAAGTCCGCCAAATCCATTTTCCTCCGCCGCTCCGTTTGAAGAGGGGCGTGACAAACAGCATTGCCGCTCACGTGTGCGGTGTCCGCGTCAGCGTCCGCTCGCTCGGCTATGCGCTGCACGTGAGTCCCGCTGTTGCGCCTGCTGTGGGAAGGAGAGAAGGTGACGTTAGAGGTGGTCGGTGCCCGCGGCGGCAGCGGCGGTCTCACAGCGTGGGGGTTGCCTACAGAGGATAAGTCAAACGTATCTGGGGAATTACACACCGGTGATAGCGGAGCCACCGCCAGCTTGCTCATGGGTGTATATGTCTTTCTCGGCGTCGTTGCGGCAGCCGCAGTGGTAAGGTTGCTGTGCGGCGTACCGGCCGATGTCGCTGAGGATGACCCCGGTGTTGTTTCTTGATCACCAGTGCTAGGCAATGAGCACCGACGGTGATGGACGCCGTTGCGGCTCGGCGACGGTGGCACCAACGAGGGTGGTGGTGGTGCAGGAGTGTGTAGCGACGTCGTGAGCGAGGGCGGGGCGTGTGTCTTTGTGGCGCTCGTATTGTGTCGCGTTGCGCTGACGACGGCGTTGTCATCGGAGACGATTGGACGGCTTGGCAGTGGAGGCCGGCCAGTCCGATTCGTGGCATTGCTGCGTACCGCCGTGGTGGTGTGCGACGGCTGCGACCGGCGCCGCGGTGGTGGGATGAAGTCGACGGGGGCGACACAGTCGTTGTCCTCCACGATGCCACGTCCGTGGTAGGCCATGGAGTCGATGCGGCAAAACTGTGGTTGGAAAGCGGTTTTGTTGGTCCTCACCTCCTGTTGTGCGCGGCGCAGCTCAAGGTTTCGGGGGTTGAAGGGACTTGCGGGGAGAAACTCCTCGTCACCCATGCTGTCGGCGACGGAGTGGATACTCTCCGCCAGTGAGGAGCGCACGGAGCGGCTCATTTTTTTTTTTTTGCAAGCTCGTTCTATGATTCCCTTTGTGGTCAGAGCTGAGGGGAATCAAAGTGAAAAGATGTGTAAAAACAAAGAGAGAGGGAGAGAAGACAAAGAACCACTTTGACGTTTTCTGTTTTGTGTTTGTGTTGAGGCGACGACACCGGGAAAAGGTTCGGCCCCAAAGAGCTAACAAAAGGAGGAGGTATGCAACAGAAACAAACAAAAAAGAGCATTGAAGTGTGCATAACACAGTGAACAGAGAAAGGGGGCCCAGAGGAAAAAGGAAGAGAGGGATGAGGGGCGAGGAAGCATCGACGATAAATTTAAAGGAAAGAAATAAACTCTGTATTGGTAAGTGAAAAAGATGAGAGGGAAGTTTCAACTGCACCAAATACAACACTGTTTGTTTTCTGGTAGCGGTACCCAAAGTAAACTCAATCGCCATGTTGTCAGCAAGTGTGAGACAGTGAGCAGGAGACGAAACGTGAACGTATCAGCAGGCATTCACCTGCACATCTTTCTTTTGTCTCTCATCTGCGTGTAACGAAGCGTAGCATTGCTTCAATTTATCTTTGCTCGCTGTCGAAAGGTCTACGAACGGCAGCGCGTGCAGCGAAAAGATATCAAGAAAGACGAGTGATTGCTATTTGCTTGCTCGCACTAACGCTGATGCTGACACAGAGAATCCAGAACCCCCCACCCCTACACACACACACAGACATGTACACATGCACATAAAGGTTGCGAATCCGCACCCGTCCCTTTGACATGGCAGAGTGGACGTGAAGATGAAAAAAAGGGATAGGGAGAGAAAGAAAGAGAGAGAGAGAGGCCGCGACGGTATCACTTTCTATCATTCCAGAGAGCACATTAAAAAGTCGGGTAATGTCACTTTGGCTCTCAACAAACCCCGCAGGAGAACGAAAGGGTGAAAAAGACGAAGCGGCGAGTCCATGGTTTATGCACCAGTGTGCGCTATTTCTTTTTGTTGTTGTTGCTGGTGTTGTTTGGACGATCGTTGATGGACGTTCAAAAAAGAGAAAACGCCCCCCTCCCCATCCCTTTTTAAGTGTGATTAAGAAGATCAAAAAAAAAAACTAAAAAGGGCACTGAAGTGCCGCTCAACAACACAAATGGTCGTTGCAGCAGATATCCCGGCGGGCATCGGTGTTATTCGTTTAACGCAGCTGTTTCTCGAGCAGGCGCAGCTTCCTCGCCGCCACTGAGCATCACCAAGTTGCGCAGGCAGCGCAGGTCCATCAACGATTTCACAACAGTACAGAACGGCGGCGTTTTTTTCTTTCGCCGGCCGAACTGCCTCGCGGCAGCGTCGACCACAAAGTTGAGTGCGCGGTCGCTGATGTGTAACTCAGAGAGAAAAGGGGAGGTCAGTCGGACATGGTGAACAGCCGGCGTGTCGTCCACCAATCGAGCATTACTCCTCCAAAGACTCAGCATGTGCCAGTACGGATTCTCGGGCGTCGGTGAAGAGGGTGCGCTGGAGGAGGAGAGCATCGAGTCCGAGGGCATCATGAGAGGCAGCTGAAGGGGTCGCACCACAGCCACGCCGGCGTCGCCCTGCATTTTCTGCACGCACTGCACGTAAAAAGAGCTGTTTTCCATGGAAGAAAGGAGTGCCCGCAACGCAGAGTGAGCTGGCAGGTGAAGCCGGCCGGTGACAATGCCACTCTGATAGGCTTCACCAATGGCACTCCCCACGGCAGCAACCAGCGCTGATTCAATCATGTGCATCTCACCCCCTGGGGCAGGAGCGGTGCTCTCCATCTCCCCCTCGCTCTTCGCCCATAGCGATGTGAGATACACCCATCGACATTCACGCGACTCACCTGAAAAGGTCGCAGTGGGCTCTGCAGGAGGGAGGGAAGAAGAGCCGAAAAACTCCGTAAAGTTGTCTTGCGTGAACAGCGCCGTTTCAGCCTCCACAGAGGTCCGTGAAGTGGGCAACACGGTAGTACTCGACGACGCGGTCTCCGCAAGGTTTGTGTCCACCTCACTTTTCTCGCTACCGTACTCCCTCACGGCAGTAGAGCCAGCTCCACTATTCTCGATTGATGCATTGCCGCTCGCGGAAGCCTGCGCTGACAGCGAGGCTTTGTTCCGGCGGGTAACGTAAAAGCAGAGTGCTACGGAACCGCCTGCTGCTTCGGTATGAGAGGCAGGGCCCCCAGCCGCCTCCGCCTTCACTGCGTCAGGTGGACCACTGCCACTGTAATTCCATGCCTGATCCAATGCAGCGAACAAACGCTCCTTCTGCCTGCACGCCTTACCCAGGTCCGCCATGTTGTGCTTCGCCTCCAACACAAACAGCACCTGCCGCGTTTGCGCATCATACACGATGCCGTCCAGCTCACCGCTGACGCACGGCAGCTGCGCGGCTGCCGCAGCGCTCCAGCAGTAACGCACGTTGCGCGCAAAGCGGTACTGCGGTGGCGCGTGCGAGAAACACAGGGGCGGGAAGTGGCTTGTCGGATCTGCATGACTCTCCGTCGTCAGAAGCGTTGGAGACGAGGAGGAGGAGAGCAGTGGTGATGTACCCAGGCACGCCGTTACCCACCTCTGCGCCGTCGCCACATCGCAACCGGTCACCGCACAGCAGTGGGGAGCGAGCACCTGCAGCGCCACAGAGCGGGTTTCAGACACAAACGCCTCCTCTTCAAAGGAGTTCCCGGCATGCACCTTCACAGTGCCGTCGATGACGTCCGCCTCGTGGGCAAGCACCTCCGCCTCATCCACGCCGTAGACACTGAGAAGATAATTTAGCGCAGTCAACTCCGGTGCCAGCCGGCCCACATCATCCACTGTTCGGATGAACATCGTGAGCGCCTCCTCCAGAATCCCAACGCCGCCGTTGCCAGACATGATCACCTGGTACACTACAAACGGCGACAGAGACGAGGAAGAAGCGGGGCGGCCTCGAGGACGGCGCGAATCAAGAAGGGCAACGCGAAACCCGCTAACGGAGTCCTGCAGACGAGAGCAAAAATGCTCCACGTCGCTTCCGCGAGCGTCAAGCTGATGCCGTTGCGAACAGCGTCGCAGGCGCTCCGAGGCATTCGCGAGAAAACTCGCCAAAGTGTCCTTCTTCGAGGCCCACTGCTGTTGAGCGGCAGCGCTGGCAACGTGAGCAGACAACCCAGGACAACGCTTTCGCAGCACGCTCACGGAGTTGTGATCGCAGAGGAGCAGCTGCGTATGGCACACCGTGGTAATACACTCCTTCAGCTGCGCAAAGACCTGCTTTAAGGCCTCTGCAAAGGCAGAGCCTTTTCCAGCCGCCAACGCTGTCCGCCGTGCCAACAGCTGGTCTGCTGAGTGGTAGCGGCGTGTAAAGATACACCGTAGCGCTTGCACCAACCTCGGCACGGGGCCGCCGCCACTCCACCCCGTCTCTTCCACTTTGCCTGAAGCAGCAAAGCTGTTCCTTCCACAAAAGCACTCCGCATCACGTGCGAGCACCACAAAGCGCAGCTCGCGCAGCAGCAGCATGATCACCTTGGCGTATCGCCCGTAGGTAGGACAGGTGACAGCTTCCAAAGTACGTTGAACGTAGTTTAGCACTGCTTTGCGCTGCCTTCGGATGTCATCGTGGGAAAAGAAGGGCGAGTTGCTGCAGGTGAGAAACTCCACGAGGGACGCATTCGACAGCAGACGATTGAGCGCAGCCCATTCAGCCTGGTGGCACGCTGCAGGCAGCACGACAGCAGTACCTGCGCACTGCGATTGGCGTTGCAGCTCCGACCGGTACGCCGCCAGCAACGAAGGCAGTGGTGACGTGGGAAGATCGGATAGCTTACACGCAGCACCCTGCATTATAAAACACAGACAGCGCCCAGCTGATGAAAAGCGACGAGAAGAAAAAAGGCTAGTTTGGCTGAAATGGATTAAAATGAACTACAGCCCCCTCAGGGAGAGGCAGAGACCGTTCGTAGAGTCGGAGTAGGCGCGCACACCCTGTGCTCCTCTTTCACGATCTAACCGCAGGATCGAACACGAAACAGCTGTAATGCAGACGGGAACATCAACAAACGAAACAAGAAGAATGAAAAGTGAAGCGACATAATGACAAAGCCGCGCATCAACCCCTGCGGAACCACGTCCAGCACGCCAGCCAGTCCAATAGCCTCTTTTGTTACAGAAATGAGCTTTGTGAGCACACTACGAGCAGTGAGGACGAAAGACCGCTGAACACACCGCAGCCAGCAACGCCGACGTCAACTACAAACACTGTGATTTCAACGCGCAAACACACTGAGCAGCCTCACTCAAACCACCGCCGAGCAGCCGAAGAGGCCCACTCACGAGTACACAATAAAACCGTGTCCACCAACCCAATTCCAAGTTTCAAAATCAACACCCCTTGCACCACCACATCATGAAGGTAGAGAGACTAATCGGCATTCCCGCACATTTATGGAGGCAGCAAAGTAACCACGTGCTGCATAACACAGAACAAAAAAAAACGACAAAAACAACAGCAACAAACCTCTTTCAACACATGCGGCAACCTATCAAGGATACACAAACACAGAAACTCTTAAAAGCACAGCCAGCAGGCACTACAGAGACGAATACAAGCTGTCACTAAATCAAACACATACACATAAAAAAAAGTC